>JAOXOE010000874.1:38661917-38682181 GCA_028565055.1 Phoeniculus purpureus
TGTATATATATATATAATATTCACAGATATAAATATGTGCTGTGTTTATATATTATATTCACATATATAGATATACATGTTCACAGTGATGTGTGTGTGTGTATATACATATATATATATATATATATATAAAAAATACAGAAGGTATTATTCAACCTGGTGTAAAATGGCTAATTTGTAGTTCTTTTAAGTTCTTTGGTTTTTTCTCTAAATAACAATAACAATACAGTAATGATGCTGTAAATTTCAGGGTTTGAAAGAAGTTTGGGGGAAAAGGGAGAGAAAGCTACAGACCCTGACTGCAGACTATCAAGAAAGTTCCCACTGCCTCTTGTAGCTTATGAGATACTCAAGACTGGCAGAAACCTGCAGAATCCTGCGTGTGGCATGATGAACCTTTAGAACACACCTCAGTTGCAAAAGCCTGGCTTGGGATGTGCTGGTGAAAGGTGCAAGAAAATGGTATCAGAGCCAGGGGCTGCACGTACTATTCCTGGAAACCGGTAGGACACAAAGACACATTGTTCACAGGTTCTTTACCTCCTTTATTTCAAACTCGGTGGTGTTCTACGAAGCAATAGTTAAGGACACAACTAGGCCAACTCTCTTACTGAAAAAATCTTGTTGCAGCTCAGCAGCAGAGGTGAGTGTTCAGTCTACCCTGAGAGCCACGGTGACAGCACTGAAAGGGTCTGGAACAAAAGAACTTCTCCTGTAAGCTGACCAGAAAATTGCAGTTCATGCTTGCACTTCTAAAGCAGAAATAGCTCCACATCGTGAAACAATAAGGGATAAGGAAATATTTGTTATCTTTGCTGTTTGGTTTTATTTAGCTCCCTATAATTTTAGAACACTTACTCTATTTTTGTCACTCATTGCACATAAAGCATACTAAACTGCCAGGCAATCTGGAAAGTAATTCAGCAGACCTTGGCGTTTTTGCACGCTGCATGGAGTACAACACCTGCACTCCACAGGACTGAATTCTCGGTTGGTAGGGCTGGAACTGTCTTACATCAGGGTAAACAGAGACTCCAGACATGGCTGGCTGGAAATGGTGGGAAGATTTACTTCCACATCAGCCAAATGTTTGTACTAGCTTTGTCCTCATCAGGAAATTCAAGATCAACTACTTGTGAAAAGGTACACTTATTTTATTTGTTTGGTGATCTGTTGTAGTTTATAGCCCAAAAATGTCTCAAAAAGCTTTTGTCTGAAAGATGCAAGGGAAACAAACACCTGGAGTGTGTAAAAAGAATTAAAGGGATTTGCAGACCACTGTGGGCTGGATGTAGGTGGTGTGTGTGTTCACATATGAAACAACAGCCTAAGTCCTGCAGTCTCAGCTGAAATTTTGAATAACAGGAACCAGGGAGGTGAAATATCCTCTGTTCTTGCTTGAAACGCTGTTACTGTTTTCATTAATTCCTGTAGCAGTGTGCAGGATATCCAGCTGGTTAGCCACAGTAGGCTATGTGGTTTTCACAACATCTACAGGAACTTTCTAGGATGTAATCTCATCCTGAACTCAAAAAATAAACGTTTACAATTTACCAGTGATTACTCCTGCATGTAAGGGTTATGAGGAAACTGGATGCAGATGAGGATGTCCAAGGTCCGATCAACGAGGATTAAGTAATGTCATATCTTTTTGCCAGACAAACTTTTTCAGCGTTCTTCTTTTCTCTGTGTCTTTTTATCTTCTCGTAGCTCCTTTTCTGTATGTTGCCATGCCCTTGTTCTCCAGGACATAGATAGATAAGACTCATTGTCTACAACTATGCTTTAATTAAAGTGCACTGATCCCTGTATGAGGGGTCTTATTTTGAAGTGACTTTTCCTCGGCTTAGCTCTGCATGCTTTGGAAGATTAGTATGTTTTAAGAATTAACTTCGAAATTCACATCTTTCTTCAATTGTCTTGACTTTCCTCGGGATTCGGGTATTGACGAGTTTCTAATCTTTACTGCAGTTCAACCAAATCTTTTCTTCCTCTGAAGGATTCATATTTCAAGCCTTTCTTGTTTTTCTCTGTAACTGCAGCTGCCTTTCTGTCTTCATCCTGATGGCAGTGATGCCTGCTCTTCTGTGTTCTTCTTTATTTTGTTTAGTTTTGGACTCTTTACCTCTTGTTTGTTTGCCCTTGACTTCCGAGTACATGACAACATCTCAGGAAATCAGATCTTCAGGCTCTTTGATGTGTTGAATCATCAGTCTTTGAGGAAAACCAAAATCATCTCATATTTAGGAGATCCCTGAAAAGCAGACAACTTTGCATTTAGTGAGCTATATGTCATTTTAATAAATGTGTTTTCTTTGTAAATCGTGAGCCTGGCATAGAGATGAAGCATTATTTACACATATGTGAAGAAAATGTGGATGTTCAGGATCCAAACCCAAGTTACAGTTGCAGCTGTTCCTTAATTCTTCCCCAGATAAAAGCACCTGCTGCTAATTCAACTAAAATTTTAAAGTTGCGTTGAAGGAAAAGACTAGTGTTCATTTTTCTATATCATTGAGAACGCTTTGACCAATAAATAACCTGCTAATAGGAACAGAATCATCACCATAAGTGCTGGGTTTGTAGTTAAATCAATTTTAATAATGCCTGTTTTTACAGTAACAGAAAGTATTAGCTGTAATGTGTGCTTGGGACTGATGGTCAGAGGAACCAGTTATCTACAGGTCTGACTACATGATTAGCTGCAAAACTTGCACTTTTTATGCTTTTGTTTAGGTTATTAACTTTTATGCACAAAAATAGACAGAAATATGCACCAGCACGTCTCCATCTTAAAGGAAAAGGTCCTTAATAAAAAATTGAGTGCTTTCTTGTTGGTGTCAGATTGAGTGTGCTCACAGCAAGAGAGACATAATTCCTCGGCATAAAAACTCTTACTAATGCTGACTTTGTTCTGGGTCCTTTTCAAACTGTTCTGAACATGGGTATGTGTCCAGAGATGAAACAGCTGGGGTGCCCTTCATTGCCCCGTGTCAGAGTGGCCTGTGCTTTCAGCTCTCTGAACAGGTAGCAGCCAGAACTGCCTCTGATGCAGATGCATCCCTTCTTGCTCATGTCAGGATCAAGGCTGCTTTCTCTCCTCTTCTGATCTTTTGAGGTCCCTCCCAATCTCTAATGTTCCGTGATTCTGTGAAAGCTGGAATTCAGAAATAATAGTGTGTGTTTGGAGTGTGTATGTCTGAAAGCAGTATATACTCCTTCCCAGTTTGGAAAGCGTGTAGAAATTTAATAAATTTTATATTGACTCTGGTGTTAGATAGCTTGCAGTTTGCTCTGTTGATTTTAATGATGGATAAAGGTGAAAGCAGAGTTTTAGGTAACTCTTTGATTGAAAAATAAATTCTCAGAAGGAAAAGAGAAATGGAGAATGAGAAAATTTGAAAGAGTTAGATCGCATTTCATGCTCCAGGTTCAGTTTGCAAGTAGATCCCAGAAGCAGTCAGATGAAATCCCTAGAGATGGGGGTTGCTTCAGTACATTAACAAGGAGTGTATCCAAGATACAGTTGCTCAGGTCTGGCCAGAAAGAAATAATGAGCACACCCTCTGGTCGTCTTCAAAGTTGCGCCAATTGCAGCTGGCACTTATTCAAACCTGTCATCACCTTCAGTGCCTTCGAGAGAACATTTTGCTAAAAGGTGAAGGCATATATTTTTTATTTCATCTGCAAGACTTTTACCAACTTCAAGTAAATAAAGAAAACCACTTAGGCTCAAACAGGTCTGCAGTCACAATGCAGGGATTTATGAAAACTCAGATTTATTAGCTTGTTTTAACCTTTTGGTAATTAATCACAGAATCAGCATATATGAGTGAAGAAAATCTTGAGAAGGAAGCCTTGTAACTGAATAACTGAATTCTTTTAAAAGCAAAGAGTGAAGTTCAAAACCTGCCAAAAAAAAAAAAAGAAGGAAAGTTAAGTATTCAGAAAGTTCCTTGACATGGGAAATGCCATGAACTTCATGTGTGTGATTCTTGGAAAAAAAAGTCTTATGTGCTCTTAGCAATTCATAAACCAGGCTTTCTAGTTCATTGGGCAAATGGAAAACTGCAAATAAATAAATTGGTGTGTAAGGGCGATAGAAAAAAACGTGCATTGTATTTATTATTTATTATTTCAGAGGAAAGTCCCACAAAGCTGGCTTAGCAAAACATCATCTAGTTAAGCACTGACAAGGCTGGTGTATGTATTCTTATGGGAACAATAGAGGTTAGCCGCCCATTGAAATTAATTAACGTGTGTGTTGTACCTCATTTCCCTCTAACATCAGAGAGCTCTACCACCAAAGCCAATAACATTGCTGAGTATGAATCAGGCAGGTGATAGTTAGGCAAGAAGCTTTTATTTCAGTGGGAACCTCATATGGAATTTTCCTGCATGGAAACAGTAAGGGTTCCTGCACAGGTTTTACTCTGCTGGTAGCATGGTTTTCTTTGCTGAGACTAATGGGATGAACATTTTTGATAGAATCACATAATTGTTTGGGTTGGAAGGGACATTAAAGATCATCTAGTTCAAACCTCCTGCCTTCATCAGAGACACCTCCCACTAGACCAGGTTGCTCAATTTTCATTAAATTGAAGCTTGAAGTACTTTGTTTTGCCCTGCTGAAAAGAGCATCATGTTGGTTAACAAATGTCCATGAGGGCTGAGGTTGTCCCCAAGAGGCCTGAAGCCTTCAGAAGAGCTTGCAGCTTTCTACAAGCATAGGGTGTGCTGCATGCTTTTGAGTGCTTTTTTGTTTTTTATGACTGAATGCATTTTATGTGATCTGTCAGAGTAAAATAACTCACTGAAATGAAAGAGCACTAATTTAGTAATGGAGGTTACAGAAAGCAAAAAACATGTGAACAAGGTTATGATACAGCCACGCAGGAAAACTCCCGTGTGGATAAATCAATCTTCTTCAAGGTTTAGAGAACTTAGAGCTTTTCCTGCCCTAAATATCAATCCATGTGTAAGATAGCACCCAGTATACTAAAATTACTACAGTGTTTGAGCCTGTGATGACAATAATGTGTTGAGTACCGGCAGACAAAAGTTATGTGGGCGGACTATCACTGTCAGTATATAATGATTAACCCTTTCCTGTGTCCATGTAAATCCTTTTAGCAGTTACTTCAAGTATATTTTAAATATGCTGTCCTGAGTGATCTATTCATCAGGGCACCATAGCTTTCAAATGAAATCTCTCTGCAGTTGTTCATCTCAAAATGTACACCTTGGTTTTTTTAAGACTGATACATGGAAGGACTGCATACTCTGTCTTAATTTCTAACAAACTCAGGATTTTTAGACTAACGTAATTCAAATTAATTGCTAATTTACTTCAGCAAGGCCACCATGTAATTCAAGGGTTCCTTTACTGCTGGGCATTTTGTCACCGAATGCTGCCCTTAAACGTTGCAGGTGTTCACAGGGATATTCAGCACTCAGTCTACATGGCACAAAACCCATTGATGACCTTCACTTTGTCGTGTTTTTGAGAGCTCCATAAAAAGCTTTTGCAGCACGAATGAGGTAACTATTTTTTTTTTTTTTTATGCTGCTGTCACTATATCTTTTAATTCCTGAAGCTTAGATGAAAAACTCTGACTCAATTTTGTGGAAATTTATTTGCGAAGAGTTTTTTCCCTCAGTTTAGAGACAAAGCAATGAACTGTAGCCCAAGGGCTAGGAGAGATTAAGCAGGGAAAAGGGAGAATTGTCACAACTAGGAAAAGGGCGTATTTCCAGGAAACAATGACATTATCATACACTTGCCTAGCATCCTTTATTTGATTAACTTGAAGCACACTACAAGAGTTAATGGACCTTCATAATTTCCTTGTGAGGCAGAAACTGCATTACAGTACTGATTTTCAGATGAATAAACAAAGGTCTCATGCAATCCTGGGACTCTCAGCTAAACCATAAATATTCTAAAGTGAGGACTAGTCGGGGTAGCAAAGACAAGCTAAAGTACTGTGGACTGGTACCTATGGTGAGCCACCCCTACACTGCACAGTCTTAATTTGGCATGGCTGCCTGGAACTCCACTCCTGGAGAAAATGAATGTTAAAAGGATGCTAAAGCAGCGTGTCCCCCACCTCAAATAATATAAAAGAACAAGTCTGAAGGTCTGGTACCTCAGTTGACTACGAGTCTGCCACTTCGAACAGCCATGTCAGTCCTGCTCTCCATTTTTCTCCTTATATTTTGTTTATCTTCAATTAAAGTGGTTCAGTATGGCAGTCAAAAGGGAACTGCCCACCTCTCCTTTCTCTAGCTATGGTTTACTGTTTGGGGAGGAAATACTAGGAACTGGGAAAAATCATTAATTTCCTAACTTTTAAAAAATAAGCGGCAAGACAACCAATCAGTGACATATTTGTATCTCCTGTGTTTGCTAGTGCTGGGGAGCACTAGTGAGGGGAAAATGCTCCTCTTAAACCTCATCATGAAGCGCAAGCTTGAGTTGCACTGACACTACGTGATTGATCACTGCGTGCCAAAATACATACCTTCTAATTGACATGAAAGCAGCTTCTGGCACGGTATTTAGGAAGTAACACGGCTCCTAGTGCGGGCTTGTTTCCAGAATAGAGCACATTCTTTTCTACCACACATGTTAATACATTGTCCTTCTTCCATCTCCTAATAGCCCATGAGATTTGAACTTAAGAGTCAGCAAAGCAGGGGCTTTGTGAGGCACAAAAGAACACCAGGTTTTTATCACACCATGCCTGTATAAAGAACTGTTCAACCGTTCAGCTGCCGCTTGTATTGTACTGCTGTTATTCTGCTGCTGAGAACATCTCGCTGTCGACACTGAAGTAGTACCTGCAGGAAACACAGGCACACTGAGCTTTTCAGGAGTTGTTTGGCTTGGGGATTTGTCAGATTCCTGTGTGGAGAGCTGACGTGCTTTCTCTCCCTGTGCTTTTCCCACTCTAAAATCCATAAAAGAAGGAAAATTTTGTCCACCCGCCAGCATCTGTTCAGAGATTTTTGTGTGATGAGGTCTTCCTGACGTGATGGAGGTCTATGCTTCTTGCTTCCAGCTCCAGCTCTCCAAAGCCGACAGTGGGACTGTGTTGGCTGATGGCAGCACTGGGCTGCTTGGGTCTCTGATGGGAGGGATATGGTTTCCTCAAACAACAGCTCTTTTGCTGAACTGATGGTCGGTGTTTGGTCAGCCTCATCTATTTAAAGTCATCCAAGCAGGGATCCCAGAGCTGGTGGAGAGGGTGCTTTGTTTGCTTACAGTTTAACAGGAAATTCAACAGTTTCCCATTAAGCACAAATAACTGTGTGAGGACAGGATAAAGGAAGTGTCTGAAATTAACAGAAGGGAGGGGCTCAGAGATAAGCTCAGCCTCATTCAGCCTCCAGAGCTAAATTTGTCTCTGTGCAACTGGGGGTACAATTCCCACTGTAGTTCAGGGGTGAAATTCTTCTGAGCAATTAAGGCAAATGGCTATATTTTTAGCCCGACATCCTAAAGAAACACTTATGTGATCCTCTTGTCCCTGTATATGCCTTTTTTCAGCTTCCTAATCATTGAGTTTTTTGGGTTCACTCATCCTAGGATGCAAGATAGAGGTTTTCCAAGGTTTCTCCTGAAACCAGGCAAGCAAGTAAACGAGTGTAGCTTCAGATAGTCAAAAGATATGTGGGGAACTCTGTTTAAATACATCAGCACTCAGACACAAATTCCTACTAACCAGGCTTCACTGGTTCCAGTGCTTGTTTAGTAGTAACGTTTCCATATAAATAAACAGAATGTTCCTGCTGAAGGGGTGTGTGAGGCTGAATTTGGTATGTTGCACTTCGCAGTGCACAACACATAACGTAAACCAGCAGACGAGCTAGCACAGAACACTAATTTTGTAAGTTCTGACTTGCTGGCTACGCTCCCATTGGCCTTATTCAATTAAATGGCAGTTTTGTCAGCCTACGTTTTCCAGGATTCACGGTTTGCACATGTTTAGCAGTTTGAGACTATAGTAACACACAGCTCCTGATCTTTGCCATATGGGATACCGCCCTTGTGCACCTTGTGCAGTAGACGTAATCCCATTAAAATAAGGCAGTATTAGGAAATAAATGCTTGGAAAAAATGTGTGGAAATTAATGAATTACTGTATGCAAGCAACGGCAATGTATTGGGTAACAGCATAGCAGGATGGTAAGTGATATACCAATGTTAAATATCTACTGTATGCTCTTGGTCTCAATTACTTGAGCTTTGTTTGGTTTTTGCTTTTCAAATTTTTTTTCTCTTTCAGTTGTTTTTAAGAGGAAGAATGCTGGAGATATGTCATCTGTATTTCTGACTGGATCCTTCAAATGCAGTGTGAATCTGTCTGCTGACTGAAAGCTAAACTAATTCCTCATTTTAAAAATTAACCAATCTCTTTTTTTTTTTTTTTTTGCTTTGGAATGGTGTAGAAAACATTTTAAGCCCTTGAAAGTACAATTTCAGGCTGTAAAATGGAGCATTGTAGATCCACTTCACATGTGGGTTTGATTTGATGTCTGGGACTGCCAAATTCCAGTCCGACACAAATTGCAACAGCTGAGTTACAGTTTTTAAATCAGCCCTGAAGATGAGAGATTTATAATGGTTTCATGGGAATGATGTTTATCTCTGCAGCTGTATGAGAAGTAGAGGTCTATTCCATTTAGATTTATGTACCCAACTCCCATGAGGTGGGTTAGGTATGTGTTGTGTTGGACTTTATGTATATATCCTCACTTTCTCTTATTTCTTGCAGGTTTTCTTCCCACTTCTTGTTCCTCTCCCCTCAGATCCATGCTTCCTATCTTGTTCTGCTCGGATTCCACCTTGAGTCTTAGATGTTGTTTTCCCAACCTTGTGGGGTATTCTCAGTCCCCTCCAATGCAGCTGCTGTTTTGGAGGCGTATGATAGTGCTCTGCGAGAGGACATTTTCTTGTGCTTTTATAACAAGTCCCTCTGCTGCAGGCAACAGACACTATATAAATCGAGACACACATGGATACACACAGGGAGCTGGGCCCAGACTCCAAATCCGTCATCTCTGAAACATAAGGACACTTTTCATGCTCAGGCAATATTCCCTTGGCTCAGTAAGTCTCCAGGTTTTTGGAGTTTGGATCTTACAAGAGTCGTATTGTTGTTTCGTGGATCACCTGCCTTCCCTCCATGATGTAAAAGCCACTTTTTCTTTCATTTATGGTTAGAATGCATCTCAGAGACCACTACAATGTTTGCAACATAGGAGACTGCATTTCAGGAAGTATTTAATGTAGTGTAATATGTTTAGATTGCTTGTGATCAGAGAGGTGCTGACACGAGTGGCGGAGAACTTTCTTTTCATCCAGTAGGAACCCATGGAACACAAACTGTGTTTGGATGTAGCCATACAACTGGGACTTGCAGTCTTCCAGCAAGCCATCTGCTAGGAGGGAAGCATCATTGCCTCCTTTAATATATGGCATCAGTCAATACACAGACTTCCTTGTGTCCTTCCCTCTCCTTGAATTTTTTCCTGTAAGACTAAAACATTGATGAGCTAGTAAAGGAACAAAATAATACATACCCATGAAACCAATTTTCCAAGCATGGACCTCAAATGAAAAAGGGTGTGATACACAATGTGGCTTTAAGATGTGTTTTCAAACTCCTTCTATTCTTTCTATGCTGCTGATGCTGTCCTGTTATTTCCATTTTCTTAGGGATTTCCTCTAAACCATTTACTTTCCTTTTGCCCTCAATTGCCTTCATTTGAAAGTCCTTTACACGTGTCTGTGTCAGTCCTGCCTCACAGTCTTTTTTACATCTGTATTAATTTTGAAATGTCCTTATCACCTTCATCTTTTTCATTCCATTTCCTTCTGATAATTTCTCTCCCTCCATGCACAGATGTCGCAACAACACTCCTTTCCAAGACTGCTACACCTGTTTGAACCTCCAGCTTCCCAGTTTAAAACTTGTTCTCAGCTTTGCAGTGCCTGTAACTCAGGTCTTCTCCCTTTTTACTTCCCACTTCAGCCTTGCTCTTCCTCATTTCTTTTCCAGGTTCTTCTATATACTGTATGTAAATATCTGTACTTTCAGCCACTTCTGTTCTTTAGTGTGGGAAATCTTCACAGGAATCTGACAGCAGGATTTCATCTCAAGCATGAAATCAATGTTGGAGGTTGTGGTGGTAATTCACGGTTCCTTCTCACATTAGGCCCTTCTAGTGTTTAGCTAGGAATCCTAGCAAATCCCTGACGCTGGAGGGCATTGAGCATGAGCTCTTTCATTGATGGACATTACTGGATTAATATTGCCTTGAAAATGTTATAAGTGTGAGAACAAATTAAGACAGCAGCTATATGGCAGTGGGGCGCGGAAAGATGGTCATTATTAGCACAAAGAGGGTTTGTAACTCAAAACACTGCATCATTTCTATGCTCAGGACCTCTTCTACATAGGTCTACACAGTAGTTTTCACAAAGCCTAGAACACAGTCCATGTGGGAACACTGCTTGAATTTTGTCTCTCACTGTACCTACTACTTGATATTATACTGGCTTGTAGAAACGTGTTAATACCTGCTTCTGCAACTGCTCCCCATAGTGAAGTCGATGGGATTTCCACCTGCATAATGAATTCCAAACTCCACCAATTTAGAGCATAAAAGCTTCATGGGAGTAAAAAGTGCATCTCTCTGTGTTTGTGCAATGCTGAGCACAGAGCTGGTGCTCAATAAATAATATATGTATAGGCTTGGTAAAGAGTGACTGTTCATCTAGTACAGCTGAGGTAAACATCCTCTTGTAACAAGAAGTGGTGCATTATTATTTTTACTGGACTAAATTTTTTTATAATTTAGACTTCAAATGATGAAAGTATATTAGCCAAGTGTTCAGGGGAAGCTCATTTGCACCGCCTTCACACAGCGTGTCCCGTGTTTCAAATGACGGGAAGGGTAGCTAGTGCTTTACAGCCGAATGCCTAGTGATTAAGCTGTCTGGGCACCAGTAGTAGGCAGCCATCGAGCAGATCATTGTTAACATGGCTATAATTACAGAGTCAAAGCAGCTTCTCGCAGTGCATTGATAATCTACTTTGAAAACTGGGGGCACAAAGACATAACTCTTTTATTTGTTGAGGTCCAAAGCTGTGCAAAGTAGCTGCAGGTTTTACATTATGTCAGTCGTGTCTTAAGCTGTTAAATGCTTCTGTCTGCTGTTCAGAACTGGCCTGTTTTCCTGGCCAAGGCGATCTGTGGTAGAAATAAGTGCTAAGTAAAAGGCTGTTTAAAAAAAAAACCCTCAGTATAGCTATGACACCTCCACAAGAGCTCTCATGGTATTGCTTTAGTCATTAGCTGAGTGGATACTTGAGCTTAATCAGTATCAAAGAGACATACACAAAGTCATCTATTTCATTAAGCTAATTTGCATTACTCAACTTACCAAGAATCAAATTTTCATGTATTGTCCATCTTGCTGTCAGTAAAATAAGAGCACGGGAAGGAGTAAATGGTAAGCAAGGCAAAGACTGAGATGTAGTAGCGATTTTTCTTTTTATCAGAGGTACCTGCTGGTTTTCAGAAGCCTTCATTGGTTTTGGATGCCAAAGATGGCATCCAATCTATAAAGCTTACATACTAGTAAGCTTTCTAAAGTATATTTTTAGCAACTTCTACTTTGTAACCAAGCTTACAGACCTTTAGTAAGTGCAAATTCCTCAAAGCAGTCCACAGTTAGGCTTTCAGCTGCTGCTGTCATTGAAGAAGAAGGTAAGTGTTTGGGAGGAGGTGATGGAAGAATTAGAATAGTTAGCTAAAATAGATCTTCAGCCTCCTCTAGTACCCAAGAGACATCAATGAAGTGTTTTGTGTGTAGCTTCACACAACGCTGCCATCCCAAGGGAATTGCTGCTGCTGTTTATATCATACCAGATCTGGCTGTGGCTTTGGCAGAAAGCGGTAATGTGTTGAGATGGCTGTTCTGGATTTTTTCCTTTTGTCTTGGTGCTTGTGACTCCTCCTTCAGTACTAAATTTTTGTCTCTCTTTCTTTTAAAACAGAAAGGTAATATTTAGTATCTTGCTTTTAATTACTGCTGGAATTGGAAGTCAGTGAGTGCTGAGTGAAACCATGTTCTTTTAGTTGTATCATCTGGTAACTGTTTGCATGTTAAACTATTAATTTTCCAAGACATTGTGACGGGTTTGCTTTTAAGTGTGAATTTATTTTGATTATTAGATTATTCTGGTTAGTCCTAGCTGTTGGAGTCTAATAATTAAATGTAATTTGACTTGAGTGATTAGAAAGAACAAAGGAAAACTGAAAGCAACTGAAAAAATACAGGTTGTGCTTTTTCTTGTTACTGAACCAAGCCTGAGTGGGTTCTGCAATCCATCTCCAGACCCTGCCCAGGGGTTTTTTTAAACATGAGTGTTTCTAAAGTCTGGTGTCTAGGATGAAGATTAGATTACAACTATTTTGCTCTTTGGGTAAGTTTTGTAGGTACAGCTAGAAAACAATTGTAGATCAGACTGACAAGTTGTTTATGCCGGTGAAAAAAGAGCAAATAGATGATTATGAGTTGAATAATTCCAGTGAGGTAAATAATCATGTTTCTGCTTCTTTAATTACAAAGCATCAAAGTTATGTCCTTTCTGAAACAGAAACTTCAAGCAATAACTCATCTATCTTGGTGAATGCATCCTTTTGTGTGTGTGTGCATGCGTGCGTGCGTGTGTGTGTGTGTGTGTGTGCATTGTTCTATTTAGTTTTTAATGACTTGGAGTTGCACTGGAGGTCAGCATTTGTTCCAGTCCAAAATGATGATCTCAGGAGCTTGAGATGCTGGACATCAGTTATTATGGACACTATTGTGCTGCAGAAGTATTTACAACATTTATACATTTAGCTTAGGAACTAAAATATTTGTTTAGAGAAAGAACGGGGCCTAAGAGAATTCATGTATTTGAATCAAGAGAACTGCAGGTGTGAACGTTTTTTCTTATAGCTGTAAAAATTAAACCCCCTCTTTTGTCTAGCTGTGTATTTGTTGCCTCTGTGGATTGCAAACATCACAGGACAACTACTTTTTCTTCTTAAAAGCTGTACAGCACCTAGCATTCTTGCATAAAATACAGGTTTAGGAAGAGACAAAAGGAGCTTCAGTGCAGCAGTGTGGTAGTGAGGGCACTTGTTTTTCCCTTTTGTCAGTAGCACTAATTTAATGCCAAGCAGTACTTTGCCATACTTGGCCCGGACCTTGTTATTGCACCAGTGACAGACAGACATTAGCTAACAGTCTTCTAGTTTACAGTTGGGCACTGTCCTGGTTTAGATTATTTTGTGCCAGTTTGGATTTTCACAGGGTCATTAAAACAGAACAGAAGACCAGGGATAATGTTATAGTAAATAGAAGGTTAAAAGACGAGCCTATAGAAAATTAAACTGGAACATTGCTGATAAGGTGGTCCTCCTCACCAGTTTCTTCCCCGCCTTTTTCCCTCTCCCAGCCTGGAAACAGTCACATAGCCTAATGCCACTAAAATGCAGTGAGAATACCAACCTGCTAAAAGAGATACAGAGAGAAAAGGAGAGAGAGAATTAATTGTCCTTCAGCAGGTCTTGCATGGCAGAAACATAGTTTTTGCTGCAGCAAGCTGCTCCTGCAGCCATCCACATGTCCAAGAAAAGAATGTCTTCTGCATGACAAGAATGCTTCAGAGTTATGGAAAAGGATATCCAGGTACCACATGTTGCATGTAACAAGAGTCAGACATCATCCCATGACATGTCCAGCCAGCAACAGGAGCGGTAGTGTGGACAGGACTGCATGGTGCTCTGCTTTGCTTAGCTAATGCAGGACTTTGCTTGACTGTGATAATGTGTGACTGGTTTGTGATAAGGCATAAATCAGTAATCAAATTATCATGGTAGGTAATAATCGATTAATCTATTATGCAGGTTTGCAGGGTCAAAGAGAAAAGCGAGTAAGGAGGAAGAAAGGTGAAGACTACTTGCTGCTGGATGAGTTTCTTATCCTTGTATTCAAAATTGTGTTACTGCCGAAGCCGTGTCTGCTAATTAGAGCTGCTTTGTTTCAGACCCATCATAAAAGAGACCATGCATTTTGTTTTACATTAGCAATATATTGAAAGCAGCATGTTTGAAATGAAAGTTGTTTATAGAGTTCGTGTGTGTTGACTCATGTGGACTGTTAAACTTGCCTGAGAGACATCTAGACAGAAGGCCCCGTGGAGGATATGTGGCTTGGTATCTCTGACCTAATACGTCTGTCCTTGTGTTTTTCTAAGTATGCATAGCGAGAGACGAGACTGCAGTGGAAGTTGTGATTAAATGACTTCTGCCTTCATTTGCATTTCCAGTCAGGCAAAATTCTTCTGGATGACTGTGTCCTGTCTCTGGGGAACATGCAGCAGGGTCATGTGTTTACTCCTGAAAGAGGGAAACTGTTATCTTTGGCAGATAACAGGAAATGAGGGTGCCTACCTCTGTTGGCTGAGAAAGAGCATGGTAGCTGATCTGTCTGCATGATGGAAAAAGGAATATGCCTCATGAGCTCCAGGAGGAAGCAGTTTGCTCTCCATCTTCTTCACAGTCCAGCTTCCAAGAGAAAGCTATCACATCTCTATATCCCCTTTTCTTTGTGTAAAACCTGTTTTCAGAGCTCACCAGTATTTAGGTAAGATAAGTAATGTCATAAGTCATCTCTAGTAAAATGTACATTTGGACGTATGCTGCAAGTTTAGTCATTCTTTGATCACTAAGAGCTGGGGTTTTATTTATGTGAAGCACTAACGATCTTTAAAGCTGTCCAAAAAAGGAGGGAAGATACCATCTGTCCCCATGAGCTTGCAGCAGAAATAACATTCTCAGCTTCTGGGAAATGTAAGGGTGCATGTGAGTAAGGGAAGTGATCTGTTCTGGTGTAAGGAAAGCTAAATCTATTCTTGTATAAGGAAAGCCAAGTCCTTTTACGAGAGAGACATACTGTGTGCAAGTGCTGGGTAGGGATTGCAGGGTGCTCCTTAGGATTCACAAAAGAAGTGTACAAGCCTTTCTTGCAGCCTCTACCTTGGAGATGCTTTCAGTTTCACAAACCAATTCTGTATTCCTTATAAAAGTGCTTTATTGTAGAACACTGCCAGTTTGTAGCTTTGTCCTGCCAGTCATAGCTTTGTGTTGCTCCTACTGGCTGCATGCTCCTTCATGTGGACCCTGTCCAGGGTGTTTCTTACTGTCTAGCACAGTAAGAAATACTTTTAGGATAGTAAATACCATTGTAATAAACAGCTGAATGAAACAAATTTGGTTGCTAGGTCAAATTAAGGAGGGAAGTTGTGATTGGCACCAGAATTAATAAGCTAATCATAAATTATTAATACATTTCTAATCTTTCTCCTCTGTTTTTTAAATATGTGAGAACATACTCCATAGTCAATTTGTTTGTGGTTTGGGTTTTTTTAAAACAAATGTCTTATCTAGGACGTTCTGAGAGTGCCATGTTTTCTGTGGCTGGACATGTCTCTGACACCATGTGCAGTAGGGATGGCTTATTAGTGAGTGAAATAAATAAAAGGCTTTTCTGAAAGTTTTGTGATCGCGTGGAGAAGCTCTGGGTTGTTTTTCCTTCTGAGGTACCTTCATGGCTTGTATCTAGGAGAAGCTGTTGCTGAAAACCCTGACTTAAAGCAGATGTCAGGTTAGAGTCACACTGAGCTAGCTTCCACAAAAGATTTTGTATGTTAGGGCCTTTGTTTCATTTTCCTGCCAGGAGAGGGGACAAGCCCAAAGAAATGTCCCTTATACCTTGCTTGTTGTTAGAAGTCTTTGAGGGAAGTGTTCTTTCAAAAAGCTTTTTCATTGGGCCATCACAGACAGTTTTTGTAGGTGGTACTGGTCCTGTTGTTGAGTATACCAGAAGTTATCCATGTATATAGCACAGAAACTGCAAAATCTACTTTATTACAAGCGTGGGTTGAATTTGGGGATGAGCAAGTGCAAAGAATAGTCTCTTACTTAAAACTGATGTAGTGATGCTTATCACAGAAGAACCTTGCGAGTCTGCTTTGAATTGCTCGCAGGCGAATTTTAACAAGAACTGCAGCATAGTATATGACAAGGAACATTTCATTTGTTTCCTCAAAGAAAGAAAGAATTCAAAACAGAAAGAAAAAATTTTCTTACTTAAAAGATGAAGTAGAACCTCAGATTTCACAGGAAAATTGTATGCAGTTTCCACTTCCTCACAGTGGATGTAACCCCATTAAAAAAAAAAAAGAAGTTAGCAGAATTTGAGCCTTTGTGTAAGTATGTGCTCTTCTATGGACGTGAAAATATTAAAGGTATATAGATCTATAAATAGATGAAGTAACGTCACCTGTGAGCTGATGCGAAGTAGTAAGAGCTGTAGAGCAGCTACAGGTCCTTCTGATGTACAGTGGCAATAGTACTCCACAATAAAACAGACATCAGCGTCAATGTTTTCACTGGCATAAATAAAAACAAGATGATGCCCCTCACTTGTAGCTGCTGCGTGATTCTGCTGGTAGCTGGAAAAGTCACTGCTCAATGTTGCAATGAAGCCTAGTCTTTGAGACACCATTTGTACATGTAGGCAAGGCTTGACGTGGTGTTGCCAGTTGAGAATGTCACACCTTGATGCCAACATGGATCTCTTCAGCCATTTCTAGTGAGTTCGGCATGGTCCATGCATAGAGCCTTCAGTCTCGTTATAAAGTAATTGGATTTTCTGATCTAATGTCTTTGGTGCTTTTTTTGGTCTACTGGCAGGAATTTGGGTCTTGGCTGTAGATCAGCCCCTGACAGCTAATCAACTGAATATCCACGTTATTGAGGCCAACCCAAAGTTAGAGGAAACTCACTGTGCAGCATTTGATAGAAAACACATAAGCAGCAGAACTGCAGAGTAAGAAATAGCAGCAGTTTGCCAGCTATTTTGTCTTCTTCCCTGCTCACTCAGAGGAATTTCTGTTCTATCAGATGAGCTAAGAAGGATTTATGAGAGTTCAAAAACACCTGGCAGACTTGTTAAAAACCCATAACTATGTGTGCCTACTCATCAAGCAATCTTGCTGAATTCACATAGACACACTCAGCTAATGAACCACTGCTTTTTCTGCATCCCCTGCCTTTAAAGAGAGAAGATGCAGGAGCTGGAGAAGAGGAGGAGGTTTAGGAGTAGGTTTTCAGTTGTCTGAGAATGTCTGAGAAAGCCTTAGTACTTTGATGAAAGCCAAGCTCTCTTCAATGAACCCCAGATGGTGGGTGTCCTGATGCTGGACCTGATGCTGGCAGATGTAGTCTCATTGCTGGAATGATAGCTGCCTTCTGTGTCTTGCACACTGGGGGTTTTTTAAAACTCTACCAAAATAACTGGAATATTAGTAGTGAAGTTTTCAGCATCAGTCATTAGCTGTGTGCTGGTGCCGTGAAAATTACTTCCTGTATATCTCATTATTCACCGTCGTAACCTGAAAGCAGCCAATCTTTCCTAAAATAGCTCTATAGGAAGTGCAAGCAATACAGAAATGTCTTTGTCTTGCTACAGAGTTTTGGGCTGCATAGCTGAGCCAGCCCTAGCACAGGACCTGGAAACAGGCTGCTGTCTCGTCTGGATAACAGTCTGGATTGTCCTTTGCTAAAACTCTGCACGTGGTATTGAAAAGGCGGAGGATATTTCCTGCAGAAGAGGAGAATGACTTTGCCTTGCTCTACCAATGAGCCAGAGAACAGATTAGAGGCTTTTCCTATCTGTAAGGAAGCTCATCCATCATGCCCCATTCAGGCAGTCATACTCAGTAGGCTTGTTCTGTCTTGCTACACTGAACCTTTTTCTCCATAGCTCTTCCAAAGAAGTAAAGCACATAATAACAGAGCTATTGCTTTTGTAAGTTGTGCTGCAGGCATTTGTCAATGCTGCTTTGACTTCCTTTTCTATGCTGCTCTAATTCCTTCATGCTGTGCTAAGAAGCAGGTGTGAACAAATGTGTAAGGATGCTTGTATTCTTCAGTCTGTGGATGAATGTGTGTCAGAAGAAAGTAGTGTATTTACGTGGTTCAGGGGCTCATGTCTCTCTAACTGTAATTTATTTTCTTTTACTTTTAGTGAGCCACAACACCTCAGGTTTTTTTGCCCTTGAAATCACATCAGACTGTTCATGTTTCCTCTCAGTAACAGAGCCTCAGTAATTTAAATGATTTTGCACAATTCTATTAATTACAGGACTTGTAATTTTATATTCGCAAGTCGATGTCTGCAAGTAGCTTTTTCCCTTATAACAAACAGAATTGCAGCCATTAACCTTGTACCCAGGTTAACAGATAATATAAATCATGTGTCAGCAGCACCTTGGAAGTAGGGCTTTTATTGTGCATCTGTAGGCTTCTTGCTTTTCCTTCTGTTTCTGTTCATAATCCTGAAGTAGTAGGATAAAGAGAAGAGTGAAAAATGTATAATGTTGACATTGAGGTAATCCCTTTACTCAAAGGCATTCTTGGGTACTTTCTTATATTAACTTGTCCATAAAACCGTTTGGATTATATATGATCTAAAATTTGAGAATTTTGGGGGATGTGAATCTAGACAGAATGAAGCTTAGAGCCTGCCACCTGCAGCTAGCAATTACTAGCAAGCTGCAGGAGCTGGATTATTGCAAGCATCATGCTCATCTCAGAGGAAAAGGAAGTAACATAGATTTTCTGTCTCAGAGCCAGATTTATTCTACTCCCTTAAGGTTTACGAAAATACCAGCAAAAAAATATGGGCATCAGAGAAAGAGATCTATGAAATTTCTCTAAAGTTTTAATAAGAAGACTTTTCTGTGGTATGTGGGCCTTATAAATTTGGACGAGTGTCTACCATGTGAATGGATGGATGTTTAAGGAAGAGAGATGCCAAAGCTGGTGCTGAGAGACAGTGTTCCCAAGTGATCTGATTGTTTTCGTAGCACCCAGTCTTCTGTTTTATCCCCCCTAGCTGCTTAATGCTTGTAATTTTTATAATTTCCCTAAGGGATTACATTTGTTTTGTGGAAATTTTTACTTTTACAGTAATCTATTTCATGTTTTTCTGCCAGGTGAGATTTTCTGCAACCTGAGAAAAAAACACTTCTTTAGCAAATTTGGGGCTAAAAATATAAACGCATATCGAGACATCTTTGCCTACCTGCATTTTTTATCTGTCGGGGCAAGTGTAACTTATCCTGATGGCTTTGCCTGATTTTCAGAGGGAAAAGCCTTTTGCTTTTCGCTGCATATCAAAGTCAGCTTGCCTGAGCACAATGTGTCTGCATACTCTTGCGCTGATCAGCCTTTGTCAGAATACAACGCTGAGGTTTGGCCCCAGTGTTCCTGCTGCCATGACTAGACCACTGCCGTGCAGAACAAGCAGTGGGGTCTTCAGAGGTGGTTGCTGGGGTTAAGCACTTGGGAGTACTGTACTTCTGGGTGTCCACAGCTGGAATAATTGGTAGGTAAACAGTAATGTACATTTTTAGCATCCACAGTGTTAAAGTAGGCTTCATTTATATTCTGAGTGTAGCGGTGGCGTGTCATGCCAAAGCTGATTGCTGCCTTTTGGAAGAATACTCCTGACAAAACTTTGTGTTTCACCCGGTGTAAATGAAGCCAGGTTAATGAGTCAATTTTTTGCTTAAATGGATTTAGGGCCAGAACGGACCACATTACACGAAAGCACTTAATAGCCGACTAAATGTGAGGATTTCCGCTCCTCTACCGTTTTATCATCTTGAAAAATGGATACTTCCATTTCAAATAATGGGACAAGTTTCCTGAAGAGTACAGCTAGGGTGCATGCATTAAGTGCGTGAATGTTTCTTGCATTAACAAGAACCAAAACAAAAAGCTTTGAACAAGATGAAACGTTACATGGGATCCTGACTTTTTCTTCAAAGTTAACCTCTGCCCTTGTAATATTGATCTGATTTGTTATGCTGATGTAAGAGGACTGGGAACTAAGGTTTTCTTCTTGATTAGCGTATGAAGAAGGATTGCAGTTTACCTAAGTGTGTACCAGCAGTGAAAGGGAGCAAATGCTAACTATCTGAGGAAATCTGACCTGAACAGTTGACTAAGCTGTGGGGATTGTTTTAGGATTACTGTCTGATCCTAGTGTTGTGTTTACAGCAGGCATGTGGCAGCTGAGACAATGTCTGCAGGGCTGTGTCAAACTTTTAATCAGTGGCCATTGTCAG
>JAOXOE010000874.1:38682437-38715977 GCA_028565055.1 Phoeniculus purpureus
GAAACCACACTTCTTTCACCCTACAGCTTTGGGTCACTTTCAGCTACATGGGTTTTATTCCACCCATAAGTTGGGAGAATGGAAGGTCAGTGAACTGGCATTGATATTTCCCAGACGAGGCAAGATTTGGGGAGAGTAATGGGGTTGCTGGTAGCGTATCTGTTTTCTATTAGGCATGCTGAGGTGAAACAGCAAAGCATATATTAAGGATGACATTCTCTCCTGTCAGAAGGCAGAGATTGCTACATTTAGCTTTTAAATCAATTCAGAATCTTGACAGAGGTTTGCTGAAGTTCCACAAATAATCAATAGAACTATTTATATCTCTTAAATGAGTGAGGCTTTTAAAAATAATAAAGACATCTTTGTAATGACCAACCAAGCTGTTCCAGAGTTAAGTGTGTTGCTCTGTGCGATTGGGAGTGGCGAGAGAAAGGGCTTATTTAGGCACTGCCTTTCTTCTTTTCTGCAGGTTTATAACCCCAAAATAAAATTGCAAATGTTTCTGGCAGTCGTCCTCCAGGCACAGATGGCTTTCCTTCGAGTTTTGGCAAGCCCAATTTCAGTATAAAACTGAGCAATTATTAGAGAGTGAAATATTGCATGGTGTAACACCAGTATCACCACAACCAGCATCATGTCAAATGGAGCACTCGTTGTTTCTGGTGCCGTGTGAGACAGCTAGTGCCCCCACTGTGTCACCCAGTCCTATGAAACCCGTACTCTTGCTGGTGCTAGTGATGCTTAGAGGGGTGAAACTGAGCAGATGCTTCAGCAAGGAGCTGTGGCCATTTTCTCATTTACATTTGCTCTATATTTCAATGCAAATTTCACTGAACAGGTGGCTGATGAGGTCCCTGTGGACTGTTTACAGTAAAGGTTACAACCAAAATCAATGGGCTTGAGATGCTTCTAATTCCATCTGGGAGATGTTCATCTTCCATCTGAATGTTCCCTCTCTGAAGAGCAACATCCTATTAACACTGCAGTCATCAGGGATGTCTCACTCTGGTCAGCAGAAGGTTTCTCCTATTTAGGCTTCCATTTATTCTTTACATTTTCTTTTTGCACTGAGCTGGATGCAGCAGTAATGTTGATATTGACAAGACAGGTTGCCAGCATTAAGCACGCTGAGCTTTGCCTACTGACTTGACACCTGCTACTTGACACATTCAGCCGGCCGAGGCTCATCAGTGCTGCTTGGGGGTTGTCCAAATCTTTTCAGCTTATCGCTTGCTGAAGCAGGCAGTAGTTATGTTACGTATCATAGCTGACATTATTGTACGTGATGTTTGGCCTTGTAAAGTTGCAAGTGAGGGGAGGAGAAAACTGCTAAGGACTCGTATTTGCGCAAAACTGAAGCGAGTACCCCTTAAAACTGTGTGAAAAGTATTTTGTATTTTGGCTGGAATTTTCTTTTAGATGTGCATTTTTGCAAGCTTTAGTGTGAAGATTTGTACGGTCCATGTATCCGTGTTTCATCCAGCCAGCAATGAATTTTGTATTACTCTTTCTAATGAAGGTAGATGGTGTTGCTTATATACATGAGGCAAAATCACTCTCGTTGGTATCTTTCCCTTGGGCCTAATCGTCACATCTGGCATGCAGCCCACAGCAGCTGGGCAATGAGTAAGCAGTACTGAATCCAATTAAGATGGTAGTAAAGCATGTATAGTGCAGGGCACCCATGCATTCCTCTTACAGTCAGGGAGAACTTTTCATTTGCATAAAAGATCAGAGAGCGTGTGCTTCATCACACATAGCTTGGGGTCAACAGGGGTGCTGAACAGGTGGGATCACCCCTTGGCCACTGCTTCCCTCCTCTTACAGCATTCAGGAGTGACCCCTTGTTACCCTGTAATTTCAAGGACTACAGGTGATTACCCCAAAGTGTGCATGCACTTGCTTCTCTGGCATAAGGAGCAGGAACCTGGAGTGCTGGAGTGCAATTTTGGAAACATTGAATGAATAGCCAGATGTAGAGACAACAGGAGCAGGACAGGAGAGGAAAGATGAATGATAACCACACCACTGGTTCCAAAAAGATGTTTAAGGTTAGTATGGATGATGGGCACAGAGTTGACATTAAGTCTCTGTGGCCACCTACACCACCATTCAGGTGACTGTACAGTGATAGTTAAAGAAAGAACAATGCAAGCAAAAAAGCTGGCCATCCTGAGCACAGTCCGGCCATGTGCCGATTCAGTTGTAATGTCTGGCACTCCATCCTGTTTCTTGCTGATAGCCACTTGTGTCCGCTTTCTCCTGAGCTCCCCAATCACCTACTGAGCTTCTATACACTCACATCTGTCTGATACCCTTGGCACCATTCAGCCCAGGCATGTTGCATGATCCCTTTTGCTGCCAGGTGTAGCCACAAGAGTTGGCTGAGGAGCAGCTAGCCCACCACCCAGGCAGACACAGACAAAGGATATTCTCCTGAACAGCTCTGCTGTGCGAGCCTAACTTCCCTTGTTTTCTGGAAGCTACGCCCTGCAGGTTGTATTTGTCTCTGTTTGTTTTGTTTGCATCATTCCCAGTTCCTTTCTCTGACTTGCACAGAACTCACGTCTTTCGCTTTCTAGGAACTGTGAACGTAAAGGGGTAAATAGCAGTAACAGCATCTTCCACTCAGATTTCCGAAGGTTTAGCCAAGGGAGATGAAGGATGCTTGCCAGCATCACATGGTGAATCTGTTCCATACCGGGGAACAGTGGTCAGGGTGGCCAATTTGTTTGTGTGATCTGCCTTCAGCACGGCAAAGCTGAAGCTGTGCATAATGTGCTGTGCAAACTATGCCCTTTTATGTATGGGTAGATAGATCTTGCTCTCTAAGTCTCTTTTGATGAGACACTGAAGTAGGACTTGGGTTTCTAATTCACTTGCGTGCCTTTAAAGCTCTTACTTCAGGAGAATCTCAAATTTTTGTGTTACCTCTCTTACGCAAATTAAATCAGTTTCTTTCCTGCTTTTTTTATGGTCCTTTTGTTTTACCTCACATAAGAAACGCCTAATGTGATAAGAAAGGCTGTTTGCTGAGTATTTGCAAGGTCGTCTCACAGTGTTTGCTAGTACTTTTCTGGCCATGCATTTTTCCTTATGCAGTAGGTCAAGTTCATTAGGCTTCAGTTTTTAATTTCCCTGCTATTTGGTTAAGTGCTGTTCCTTCTTGCTAGACTTACTGAAGAATGAGTTAATTTATTTCTGAAGGATAAGTTAATTCTATGTCTTTGTAAAAACAAACCAATCATGATTTTTTTATGGCCGTTAGGTTTTCTTGCTTCATACATAACACAAGCCATTGAATTTTGTCTGGCAATTCACGCATCAAGCTTAATATTTTGTGGATCAGGCTGCAGCTGTCGTGTATGAACACAACCCACCACGGTATAAAGAAGCTTTGTAATAAATGGCTATAACAAGGTCCATCCATTTCTGAGCAGGCTTACCATGCCATGGGAAAGTTCTGACATGGTTACATATTCTGATCTTACTGGAGTTACACTGGGATTAGCCGAGCGGACAGTGAGACCAAAGCAACAAGATGAGGGGGTTTCTGGCATGGAAGAGTGCCTCTTTCAGTAATTATTTAAGGATGCTGTCGCTGTTGAGTTTGTTCTCAAGACCAAATCCTGCCTTACGCTTTTATGGAGTTTACCAGGAAGTCAGCTCTTCTATTTAGGATTTTTTACATTATTTGTATAACCTTTCTATTCAAAAGCTGTAGATACAGTAACCTGGTTACTAGGGAATTATGGCAGCAGCCATGTAATCATTTCCTTAGCCAAGCGGCTATTCTATACACATTTCCACGCAGGGTGTTGTTCACTAAATGCTAAAAATATCAGATAGCAAAAAGGAGAGTTCATCTTGATGGCTTCTCTTGGCTCAGATACCCATAGATAGCCATAGTGCAGGGCACATGGCACAGAAAAAAACAAGACTTTTCTCCTTTCATTTGGAATGATCTTTAATTTCTTAGCTTCAGAAACTCCTTCATGGTAGAAGCATGTTTTTTACTAAATGAACTTGCCCCTATGTCAAGCATCTGTGTGTGTGTAGAATATATGTATATGTACACATAGTCTTTGGTTAAGTAAATGTAATAGTAATCGTGGTATAATGTAATAGCAACACAGGCATGTGACTTGGTGGTTCAACTTTGTGCAGCAGTCTACAGAGAGAAAACAGAGATTTTAGTCTATATTCTGTATATTGTATGTTTCTGTACATTCTGAGATCATATGCTTTATTTGTACTTAATCATTATACTACAAAAAGAAGGGAACACGGAAGTAATCTGAAGAAGTCATCTTAGACAACTGTTTGAAACCATCATCTTCAGAACGAATAATCAGAGCACCAGAGAGCCTTGCATAAAGATATCTTTGCATGCATGTCTTAGGCATGCAAGTTGTAGAATTGTTGAGAATTTTTTCAAGCTTGGAAGAAATCTGATCTACTCCACCAACTCAATGACTGCAAGCCATTATGTTAGACAGATTATAAAACAAGTTCTTAAACGTTTGCAGGGCTGTGTTTCATTAGCATGTCTTCTAATAAAAGAGCAACACCAAAATGTATTAGTTTTTTTCACCATTAGCTTCCTTCAACAGGAGAAGTAATTATTTTGAACAGGGAGAGACAGAGTCCTTAAAGCCAATTCTCTCATAGACAGTATGGCTTAATGCAGCCCAAACTGAACTGCAGTCTTCTACATGGACTGAAGGTCTCCTGATGTTGGCAAGACTGCTTGGAGACAGTGC
This sequence comes from Phoeniculus purpureus, assembly GCA_028565055.1. Taxonomy (NCBI): domain Eukaryota; kingdom Metazoa; phylum Chordata; class Aves; order Bucerotiformes; family Phoeniculidae; genus Phoeniculus; species Phoeniculus purpureus. Next base: position 38,687,204 of record JAOXOE010000874.1, read on the forward strand.
CTCTACTCCCTCAGCATCACTGTCTCGCTACTCATGCTTCATCACACACTGCTTTCACAAGCAACTTTGATTAGAAAGTAGTTTCAGCACAGTGACAAGTGAGAACATTTGTGTCGCTTCTATGATACAAATGTAGGGCTCAGTGTTTGCTGACAATGAAATTTGTATTAAAAGTAAGTGATCTTCTCCTTAAATTCCACCAAAACAGTATGTATGGGGTTTTTTCACCATTCTGAGAACAGCAAATGTAACTCTGTGTTTGAACAATCACCTCCAAGTAGAGAGCTGCCTTTGGATTCAACTGAAGTCCAACTCGCCGTAGCGTTATTGACACAGGCACAGGTACAGATATGTGTCAAGCACTGACGGATCAAAGCAGACCTTGCGTTTACTTTGTGTGAATTTGAACAATTGTGTTAACTACAGAGCAGCAGAGAATTATGTCTTTTCTTCCCCAGAAGGTGCCCTAAGTGTGACAGAGACATTCGTATACTTAAAAAACCCTACTAACCTAATCTTTGTTAGAAGGCAATATATCAATTCATTTATCAGTTAATTATTTTCAGCTAAAATAAAAAAGACCTGGCCTGATACCATAAAGTGACAAACTAAACACACTGGGCATCGTTCATTTTCCTGGAAGCTGCATCCCATATATGTTTATGTGGGGCCATGCACATGACCCGTGGGAAACTTTTTTCCACCTCTGAAGTCGAGTGGCAGTGATAAGTCTGCAACACCATAATGTTTTGATCATAGCATACACACAGTTAGATAGGACATGATGTGCTGATAGGGAGTAACAGAAAGCAGCTATTCTTATGCTCCAGAGTCTCACTGTGAGCCCAGTGGTTTGAGTTGTTACCCTGCAGACTGCTACCTTGGATGAATTAAGTTTAAGTGGAGGAATTGGACTGCTTGATAAATTCTTCCTGTTAAACTGTTGCTCCAGGTCGGCGTTTACAAAAAGACTCCTGCATTGGACAGTAACGATTTCAATAAGTAAATAATTCAAATCCATTTGTATAGTAATAAAAGGCACTTTGTTTTGTCACTTTGCAGTGTACTTACGAAATTTTTAAAGCAGGTAAATTACATTTCAAAAAATGGTGTGTACAGAAAGGAATTATCCCCCTTAGTGTGTGTATCTTATTTTTAACTCAAACCTTTTGAGGGATGTTTCCAAATATATATATTTATTTCCACTGCTTATTTCTACTTTGGGCATTCATAAGGTCCCCAAATGATGTTTCACTGGACATGGAAACAAATACAGAGAAATAGCTCCTACCCTAGAGATACTACAGTCAGGAGAAAATCTAACGGGGTAGTTAAAGAGATAAATTGAGGAAACAGGTAATGAAAGTATCTGCAGGCGAACATAGCTGTGTCAGTAATCATACACAGCTATTGGCGTAACCAGTGCTAGAGGGAAATGCTTCTCTTGGGGCTTGTACGTACTGTCTTCTAGTATGCATTCTCACAAAAGGCGTAATAGACAGTGTCTGTGTCGCACTGCATTTATTCTGGCTATTTTTTTCCTTTGCCATCTGCCTGACACTTTGTTCAGTTTGGGTGTCAGTCATTGCCTTACATTGCATTTTATTTTCTCTAATTTCAGCCTAACAGTCTCTTAGTTATTTTGTTAATAGAAGTAGAGAATCAGCCAAGTTTCCAATTGTGTGTTTGAATAGTAATAGGCAAACACAGAATAATAATAAATCATTACTCCTTATGGACTCTATCGCCTTGCAACAGAGCCCCTGTTCCAATCCAGCTATAGGAGCTGAAATCTTTTTTGAAAGAAAATATCCAATAAGGCAAATTAATTACGATGACATTTTTCAGTTGGGTAAAAGATGAGAAATCAGCTGTGTCTGTGAGATTAGAAGTGAAAATGCAGCACTTAAGGCCCGCTAATGCTTTTTCTGGCATTGAGAAAGGTATCCAATATTAAATGGTGTTGCAGAATGACAAGCTAGCACTTTGTTTGCCAAATTAAGTTTCAAAGACTATGTAGGTTATGAAGTTTGACTTTCTGCCCAAAAACCTTGAATGACTGACAGACTACGGAAAAACAGTCTTGTTTCAAAGGAGTCTTTGGCGGGTGGCATCAAAGGTCTCAAACTCTGGAAGAGATGAAAGGAACAGTCCACTTTCACACTGATTTCCCCTGCAGATCAGCATCTCTGTGAAATTTTCTTGGGAATTACAAGCTATTTACTGTATTATGTGTTGTTTTCTTTCACCATGTCTAAAGGCCCCTATGGTTCTCTTCAACTTAACGGTTTGGGGATATTTTTGTACATGAGAGATGAATGAGTGAATGCCTCAGTGGAACACAGGATAAAAATCTGCTGGTTTTAGACAGTTCTGTTCCTCCTTATTTTATCGCAAGTTGAAGTATTTGTTTTATGGCACCTAAATTTATGGCTGCATATTTTTATGGTAAGGCCCAATGACATGTTCTGCACGCTCCATCGAGCACTTTCAGTGTTTCTTCGCTTGATTCACAGCTCTACAGGATATGAATCAGTCCTGTAGTGTAGCCTTAAATCTCTTTTTAACCAGAATCATTTAGTGTGGGTTTTTTTATTTATGGTGTGTCCCTGTGTCATCATCTCGTTATGTAAACCAAGAAGGGGAAAACAAAGTATTTCCTGGAAAACTCTTTGTCAGCTGTCAGTCTTGCAGGAGGTGAAGTCTCTTCATTGCATATGAATGGCTGAGGGAAAAAATTCTTCCTAACTCACACTTAAGTCTATCCTCAAGCAAGATGTGGTACTGCTGGGGCATGGACTAGAGAGAACCTGACGTGATAGGGTAGTTCATGCTTACAAACATGACATACACTTCACGTGAGAGGCCCTTGAGGAGAACAGAAGATCTCACTGCTTTCCACTGATTCTTTCAAAACTTGTGTATGCAGCGGTTAAAACTGAATCGGCAGAAGGTGCTTAACCTCGTGTTTGTTTTCCACAGGGTGAAGTGAAGACGTGAAGCCTCCCAGCTGAACTACTATGAGGTCAGAAGCCTTGCTGCTATATTTCACACTGCTACACTTTGCTGGGGCTGGTTTCCCAGAAGATTCTGAGCCGATCAGTATTTCACATGGCAACTGTAAGTATAAGTGGCCAGAGGACTTCGTTCGCTTAATACTGGTCAGGAGACTCCAAATCAACAGTATTTTGCTAGAGCTGCAATAACTAAAGTTATTTTTCATTATGGTTTGGCTTGTTTCATGGTGACTTTGTAGAATGACAGAAACATGAAATCGTAGAATCATTAAGTCTGAAAGAGACATCTAAGATCATCAAGTCCAACTGTTAGCCAATGTCACCACAACCACTAAATCATGTCTCCCAAGTGTCAGATCTACAAATTTTTGAACACCTTCAGGGATAGCGACTCCACCAGTGGTCAGTCTGTTCCAATACTTGACCACTCTTTCAGTGAATAATTTTTTTCTAATGTCCAATGTAAACCTCTGCTGGTGCAACCTGAGGTCGTTTGGTCTCACCCTATCGCTAGTGGCGTGGGAGAAGAGGCTGACTCTCACCTCTTTGCAGTCTACTGTCAGATAATTGTAAAGGACAATAAGGCCTCCCCTCAGCCTCCTCTCCTCTAGGCTAAACAATCCCATTTTCCTCAGCTGCTCCACGTAAGACCTGTACTTCCAGCAATTCATTAGCTTTGATGCCCTTCTTTGGAGCTCTTCCAACACCTGTCTGGTTTGGTGTCATCTGCAAACTTGATGAAGGTGCACTCAATCCTCTCATCCAGATCATTGGTAAGCATGTTAAAGCTCTGGGAAACAGCTTCTGACTGGCCTTTAACTCATTTTAGCTCCATTCAACAAAACGCTCTGGGCTTGGACATGCAGCCAGTTTTTACCCAGAGAAGAGTGCACCCATCTAAGCCATGAGCTGCCAGCTTCTCTAGGAGAAGGCCATGGGAGACTGTGTCAAAGGCTTTGCTAAAGTCTAGGTAAACAACACCCAAAGTCTTCCCCATATCCACTAGCCAGGTCACCTGTTCATAGAAACAGATCAGGTTGGTCAAGCAAGACCTGCTCTTAGTAAATCCATGTTGGCTGGCCCTGATCCCCTGGCTATCTTGCACTTGCTTTGTGAATGTGTTTGAGATGAACCGCTCCATAGTCTTCCCTGGCTCCAAAGTCAGGCTGACAGGCCTCTAGTTGCCCAGGTTATCCTTCCACTGCTTCTTGTGGATAGGTGTCACATTAGCAAGCCTCCAGTCTTCTAGAACCACCCGTATTAGCCACAGTGTTGATGAATGGTGGAGAGTGTCTTGGCAACCTTCTCTGCCAGCTCGCTCAGCACTCTCAGATGGATCCCATCTGGCCCCAAAGACTTGTGAGCGTCCAGGTGGAACAGCAGGTAACTTCTTCCTCATGGATCTCTGTCTTCTAGTCAAGGAATCAAAATAGTCTGAGGATACCTAGACAGGTCATTAAAAACTGAGGCAAAGAACACATGAAGAACTTCAGTTTTGTCCTCATCCTTGGTGATACTCTTCTACTTCATATCCAGTCAGGGTGGGGATTCCCTGATTCTGTTTTTGTTGCTGATGTATTTGCAAAAACATTGTTATGTCTTACTGTAGTGGCCTGATTGAGTTCTAACCGGGCTTTTGCCTTTCTGATTTCCATTCTGCATGACTTATGGCTACATGGTGCTAAACTGCTTGATCTTCCAAAACCATATCCTTCTTCTCACACAGACACTTCAACTGCATAATTAAACCAAATACTTCAGCAGCAAAGGAAGGAAGTCTTTCCCCCACTCTGCCCCTTAATTAAAATGCCCCTCATCTGACTATATAAAAAGTGGTTCTGAACAACCAGTGGAGCACCTCAGTGTCAAGCGTAACACACTAGGCTAACTGAGCCCTGAGGACATCATTTGTTGATCAAATGCAAATAATGGAACACAACTTCTTTAAGTGCTGAGGGATTCCATTTTAACAACAGATATTTTTTGCTAAGCTGGGTATGCACATAAAACCCAAATCAAGACAAAGAAGCTTTTATAACAGAAACTCTCAATTTTCTTACCAACAGTGGCTGGTAAATGCCAACATCTAGGGTAACACTGACAGCTGTGAATTGGCACTGAGATTTACTGCCTAAACAGGTGGAGGGTGTTCTGTGCGTTTTGTCACGCATATCAGGCTCAGCATTAGTGGTTGTTTCACATTTACCTCAGGTTAGTTACGTTTGCTGCAAAGAAAAGTCTTCTGAAGGCCTTAGCATGCAAAGACTTGTCCGTCTTGGGTAACAGCAAGCTGAAAGACAGGACTACAGGATATGAAATTAGGCTTCTGCAAGATATATGATCTAAGGAGGAAATGATAACTAGACAGAGAACATCTTAAGAGTTAAACTGAGCGTTTTGTGTGTAGGGCTGGCTCGTAAGGATTGCACTTCTGAACGTTAATCCTGCCTGAGCTGTTGTCTTGGTTTCTCTAAGAGTCCTCAGCATCAGGGTTGCAGGGAAGTTCCTGTTTCTATCTGGTTTTATCACCTAAAATACCTGAAAACTAAAGCACTAGCTGAGTTTTGGAAGAAAACACGGTCACTCAAACAGCTCCAGGTATCCGGGCAAGCACACTGATGAGGAGATAACTTGGTGCTACTCAGCTCTGTATAACACGCATGAGCAACATTCTGCATTGATGGTAATGCTTGGAAGTTTATGCTCCGTCTTCCAACTGTCATTTTGTTTACATATCTAGCTCCCCAGTTCATGGACGAAGACATTGCAATTACATATACATATGAAGTCTAACAGCAAGGTGGCCCTTGATCAGAAGGGTTTGCTATTGTAAGTTGTATTACACGGACCATCTGGGGAGCTGCAGCATACCCCATGTATGATGAAGTCTCACAAGAAAAATCATGGCAACCAACTAGATAAATGTTCTTGCTGGCTGGTAAAGTTGGGGAGAAAGCTGACTTGTTGATGGCTTAAGTTCAGTACAGGGCTTCCAGTCAGTATTGTTGTCCAGTTGCCAGAAGAACCAGAGTATGTCAAAAAATGCTCAGTGGCTTTCACTTTGTGAAGTTCAAGTGGTGGTTTCCCACAATTACTCAGAACTCTCCACAGCTGTTAGATGGTGGCGGTCCAGTCTTGTAGGAAAGCCAGGGAGCTGGCAGTTTGAACCAAAGAGAGCCAAATCTTTAAACACTACCAGATCAGTCATTGTGGTGATTGATGTGCCACTGTGAAACAGCTTTGTCCTGCTAGACACACTTTGGCAGCCAGAAGTGAGCATTTAAGCTCTGCAAGCAGTGAAAGAAAAACTGTGAGAAAGTGCTTTGTACCTTTGTGCCAAGAGCTCCAGAGCAGCTTTGCACTCTAAAAAACCTCACAGTTCTTGTCTTCTGAGGAGATGCCCTTCTCCTTTGCAGCTGCAAATACTGCAGCCTTAACAAAGTCTCCAACCTTCTGTGTTCGTGCCCTACGACTCTAGGCTGCTTTTCTGTTGGCAGAATAGAAAACACTGGCTTTGGCTGGAGCTGGGCCCTGTGGTTCACCATGTCAGAGCTGTTCCAGTTTGTGATTGTCTTTTGACCCAGTGATTTTTTTTTTTCCCCCCTTCCCACAGATACAAGACAGTATCCAGTGTTTGTGGGTCACAAACCAGGGCGGAACACAACGCAGAGGCACCGGCTGGACATCCAGCTGGTCATGGTCATGAATAGGACTCTCTATGTTGCTGCTAGGTGAGTAGTCCCCTGCTTCACTGTTTCTCCCTTGCTGCTTTCAGAGGAGGAAGGAGAAGACAATGGATATTATGAGTTCTCTGCTTAGACATGTTATTTTTAGGCCTTTCTCACATTCATAGAGAGCTTTGCTTCCTGCTAGTAAGACATGTTTTAGACTTGTTCAACTCAGACTCAGTTTTGTGAGGTGCTGAGGCACCATTCCTTTCAGGAGCTCTGCTTCACTTTGTCCAGCAAGAGGGAAGCTGCCAGGGAAACTGTTCAGCCCCATCCTCACCCTATAATTTTGTTTATACACATGGCTAATGACTTATTTTAGAGAATTATTCTACTGGTGCACGAGTGCGTGTTGGATAAGAGTTACTAAACTGTAGCGTTGCTGGTTGAGGCATGTTTTTCATATCTTAAGACCAAAAAGCAGGAAACACATTTGCTGCTGTTCTTTTGATGTATTCGGCAAGGTTAATTGAAATTGGTCTCTGGAATTTTTTTTGAGAGCTACACTGCACAAATATAAGCATATGCCTTTTATAAAAATTGCATATAGAGCCACGCATTTATTTTGCATAGCTCAGCATGGCATCATCAGCTTCAGTGGAGCTACACCGATTTATACAGCTGCCAGCCTGGCACAGATCAGACATTAACAGTTCCTCTCCCTGCCTGTTGTTAGCCAAGGAGATTGATGATCTTAGAGTGGGAATTACCGGATGGATGCAGGACAAATGCAAGAAATGGCCAGATTAGCAAGAATGGCTAGTCCATTTCAGGAGTTCTTGGACCCAGATCCTGTTTGAGACCGCCCCACAAGCTGCTTCTCTGGTAGAGCTTGTTTCCAGATTGTTTTCTGGTCCTTCTCCTCCACTGGAGAAATATGCACCCTCCTGAGTGTGCCACAGAGAGCCCGGCTGTTCCTGCAGATGGGAGAAGTGGTGGGTGGTATGGCCAGGAGGTGAGAGGGAGCAGCTGCTGAACAGGCAGCCTCTCACCAGCAGCCCTGTCCTCAAAGTCCTTGTCATGCTCCAGGAGGTGCCTGGCTTTCTTTTCAAACATCCACTCCCCATCCACTAGGTGGTTGGATGTGTCCTATGGGATTGATTGCCCATCAGTCTCCACTGGGAACCAAGTAATTAATTGAGTTACATCAGCAGGGTCACTGAGCACTGTTTTTCCTTAATCATAACTTTGACTGTTAGAATACAGTTAGGAAACTCTACGTGTTTCCTTACCCAGGCATTGCTGCTGTGCTAACTAACCATGGCTTCTCTGGGTTTCTCCTGCATGTATTTCTCCTGTGTATGCAGCCTGGGCAGTAGAGATCTTGGTTTGAAAAGCCCATGTGTCGAGCCTGGGCAAAGAGCATTGATCCTTTCACAGCTGCTGCACTGGTGCTGTTTGTAAGGCCCCAAGAGCTGTCAGCACCGCAGAGTGGCCTCCCTGCACTTTGCCTGAGCTCAGGGGTTATTATTTTTGCTGCATTCGGTGTAGTAATTAGTAGGGAGCGTGAGCAGGATGAAAGTGTTTAAAAGGTGGTGTCAGGATTTCCTCCTTTTCATGGCTGAGTTCCCTTTGCTTTCCTTATTTGTTTTCCTTTAAAGTAGGAAATCATTTGTAGGGAGAAGGTGGTAAATCTGCTTTGGGGATTTTGCTCTGCTGTGTTCATAGTTTGTTCCCAGGCTGAGACTGATGCAATCAGGCAGTCGCAGTGCCCAAGCAACCAGCATTACAGGAGGAAAACCCAGTGAAACATTTGGGTGTGTGAAACCACTGTGTGCATAAATGGTGTGAAGAATCCTAATATTTGGGGGATACTGTCTGTGCTGGTATCTGAGTGTGCCTTCCTACATGTTTTGTGGCTGTATATTGTATGAAACTGTTTGCTGCAATGGAAGTGCTTAGATACTCCCTTGGTCTTGTGATCTACAGAGCAGAAGAACGGCTTGGTCGGCTTTGCACTTACACAAGCATTAAAAATCTTCTTAAACTTTTTTTCTTTGTTAACTCTGAAACATTCTGACGTTTCCTTCCCCTGCCCCTTCCCCCTTAATGTGTTAGTGAATAAAATCCCTTCTGGGCTGAAATTCAAAGGTCATTTTTATCTTTAAGTAATACACTTCAGAAACTGAGTCATCCCTTAATAACTAGTGAGCACGAAAGTTTATAACAGTGATGCCACATCTCCTTCAGAGGCAGTAAATCCAGAGGCCGAAGCAAATCTGTACACAAAGTTGTTTCTCAAAGCGTTTTGTGGCAAGACTCATTGAAAACTGTAGCTAGCATTAATATCTTAGCTATCGTATAAAATGCTGCTTTCATGCTGGTTCTTCTAAACACTGAAAGCAGCAATGTTTGAGTTCACGTTTGTGTCATGACTGAAAACCAGTCAAAACAAATTATTAAACACCAGGAGTTTTTGTTTGGGGATTGCCGAGTTTTGGTTGAATTTTTTGTTGGTTTGCTTGTTTTACAAAATCCAGTGTGTACCCTGCAGATAGTTTCTGTGTTCAGAAGAGAACTAACTGAATTTGAAAACCACTAACACTTTATTACTGAGTTACTGGCGCAGGACAAAACCACTATCAGTCGGTTGCTTGTTCTGCCGTACAGCGTACATGGCTCCTGTGTTAGATAACACCAAATAAATTTCTGTGTCGCTTTGGAAAGGCTTTATTTCATGTTATCAGGCAGAGGCATCCAGCCAATATAAATTAGAATTACTCAGCCTGTGAGACCGTGCTGTTGGAATATCTGTCTTGCAGTCTGTGAAGAGTCAGCTCTTTTTTCTCATGGGAAGGGTAGTGCCTTGCTGTCTCTCTCGCAGTCACCCACTCTCAGACACACACACCCTTTTCTAAGTTTGCCATGTCTCCTCCTCCCTTTGTCTTGTGCGGTGGCAGCTTTTGTTCTCATTATCTGCCACCCTTCAGATGTATGTACAAAACAGTTTATTGAGCCCAAGAAGCACCACTATGGCTCCCTCCTCATTTGCAGTTACACATTTCCAGATGATGCACTGAATGGCCAAGGGTCATGCACAGCCGGTGGCATTATTTAAATTCCCTCCCTCCACAAGATTATGCCATGGCAACAAAACCCGTTTCTGCTGACTGGAGGTGGGAAAAACAGAAGCTCTAGGATTAAGTCAGTTTGTACTAGAATAACTTAATTAGCAGCGAGCTGTAGAGATACCACAGCTAGTAGATAGTAGCAGTTGGGCAGCATTGGGAAAAGGAGAGCAAGGACAGTTCCACACTGTCTGTGGTTAGAGATCCCTCCCTTGAACTTGACAGCTTTCACTCTCTCTATAGACGTCGTCAACAACTGTATGTCACGCATAGCATCAGAAAATTGTATGTAATTTTCCCGATACTAACCCACTTTAAGATGATCCTGTAACTTAGCATCTGAGTTTTCTTTGAACTGTTCCATGAACCAGAAAATAAGTTCTCTGAAAGCTGTTTCATTGAGAGTGGAACTAAATAATTCAGGACTCATTCTAACTGCCATCACTGTATTTTCTAATTGTTTAAAAAGAAAAAAAACATCATAACCACTGGAAAGCAAGGCTAATGATTAAAATCAAGCACTGTGCTGGAAGAAGGTTTTTAGAGCCCCAGCCACACCTAATTTGCAATTCAAGAGATTTTGTTACCACTTTTATATAGCAGGAGTGACAGCAACAAAGAGCAATGTGCATAAGAAGGGAACCATGCAGTAATCTGTGAATCTGATGTCGTACTAATAGGTAATTTAGTCTGGCACCAGCCGTGACCACTGCTCTGCCCGAAAAGTTAGTCTTGGAGATAAGTGGCAGCTGGTGTTACAGAGTCAGGAGAAGAAGAACATTCACGCTCCTCAGCCTGGCATCTTACAAAGCAAACAGCCTCAAACACTGTAGCAGACAGTTGCCCACAACAGCGCTCCCTCTTCTCCCCACGTGAGAGAGGTGTTGCCTGTTCCTCTTGGAGCAATATTTTTGTTTGCTTTATTTAAGAGACTAACACTGTCCCCCAAAATCCAATAAAATGAATCTTAACGCTGAGAGCCGGGATTTCTAAAATGGAAAGAGTCTGTATTCCACTTTCAGCAGACTCATCCAGTGCTGTGGACCGTGCTCCAGCTGCTCAACTTCCTGCATTATGAGAAAAGCCAATGTTATTTCAAGGAAAGCTGAGAAGCTCAGTCCCAATTTGATGTGTCAGTTACTACAGTGTTGAGAGTTTGCAGGTTTTCTCAAATTTTAGGTTCAATACAGAGGAGTCTTTGTTCTCAGTTTTCATGAAGTTAAATGTTTAAAAACATACCTTCACCTGCATAGCTGAGTCTATTTCCTCCTTACGAGAAGACATAAGCAAGTAATTGTAGAGAGGAAAAGGTTTTCAGGAAAACAGGAAAGTAAATTCAGGCAAGAAATTCAAACTTTTTTTGGAGGAGTATTTTACAGTTTATTTTGGCCACCAATATGTGAAGAGAAGAGTGATTTCTGGGAATAGTTTTGTCACTGTCAACCTTTTGCCTGCCATGTTGTCAATCAAATTATCACTGCTGAGGTTAGACACATAATTTAAAAGAAAAGGAAAAAAAAAAAACGTAGAAGCATTAACCTCTTTTTAACCTTGCATGGCTACCTATTGCACAGTGACTGCTGGCCCAGAAATCTGGCAAAGGCTGCCTCAGAGGTATTGCTCCTGATTTCAGGATATTTAAATACATCTGCGTGCTAGATCACGGAAGTAGGATGTATAAAACAGACATTACATGAGACCTATCTCCTTTTGAAAAATCTCATTTGTTCAAGTAATTGCTTTTGGGAGAGGATCTTGCTTTGAAGTTTTGTATTTTTTTTTTCTTGGAAGAAAAACAGTTTATGTATGGAAGTGCTTTTCTGGGATAATCAGGAGATGCTGCCGGTGATGTTTCCTTAGTAAGACATGTGATCTCTTTTTTTTTAATGGATTATGGATTATCTTGTGACAGGTACCTCTCCTCACAGAAAACAAACCGTCTGACTACTCCATTTGACTTTTTGTTCTTTTGTGTTTGTTTACAGGGACCATATTTATAGTGTTGATATGGACACATCACACGCAGAAGAAATCTATTTTAGCAAAGTAAGTAGCTTTTATCATCATCCAGAAACCAAGGACACTAGAACAAGCTTCAAATAAATAGGAAGATGACATTGTTTCAAGCAACTTGCCAGCACTGCTGTAAAAACTGTAATAAGCAAGTAAGATGGCATTGCTAATCATATTTGGGGAAAGCCAGAACAGCAATCGTGTCCTCTGCGAGCTTCATAAGAGATTTAGCTGGGCTGATAAGCAGTCTGTACTGAAATATACTAAGATCCCTGGTGGAACATCTATCAAACATCTATTAATTTATATTCAGCAGTTTTCTGTAACAGCTCTGCTATCACAATTAAGTATACTGAACCTCTCATCATGAAAAGTAAATGCTGTTTACATATTTTTGTGTGCACAAATTTTATTCACTTATGCAAACACTCACTAAATAAAACCTTATTATACCATCACATTGTAAATGTATTTACATTATCTCCGTGGGAAGTTGCATCCACTGCAGAGCTTTGTCTACATTAGCATGTTATATATTAGCATAAACATAACAGAAATAATTTCTCTTCAGCTCCTTTGCCGTGCATTCGTGTTGTATAATATGTGCCAAATACAGCCTTGGTCCAGCAGAAAATCATGTGAAATCACACATTGGATAAATTCTACTGTAGGAGAATGCTTCTTTGTAACTATGGATGATGTTGAAAATGAGCTTATTCTCAATTACTCCCCAAAACATCAGGGTACAGGCCTGAAATGGAAATAAATGTCCACTGTTCCTTTTTCAACTTGGAGCCCTTCATGAATGCACATCGCCTCAGTTTGTACTGTCAGGACTATCGTGGCAGTAACTTCAAAGTCATTATTATCTTTGCTGATATGTTTATATATAAGGTTTTATTACCTTGTTATCATGTTAGACTGCTCCTGAAATCCAAAAACATCATGGCTGGGATTCATCAGTAACATTCTGGTAAAAGCGTGCTAGGAGATGAAGTCAGCAATGTCTTGATATGTGGAAGGCTTTCTGAGCTTGTTAGCTGAAGTGCTAAGGATTACCTAAGTTTGATTTCTATTTCTTTGCTAATCTAAAATGTTGTCTTTCACAGTACATATTTAATTTAGCATCCAGTTAGGGTTTGTAGTCCTTATATCTTTATCCTGATTTGCAGAACAGTAAAAAATCAGAAGAAAACATGTTTTTGGAAGTTGATCTGTTGCTGTGTTCCATTATTTGATGCTTTGAAAAAAGGGATAGAGTTCTAGTCTAATGACTAGATGGCAACATAAAATTAAGTGAATGCTCCACATCACTGATCTTTTATTGTTGTGGTGAATTAATCATGGCAAAAGGGTGCAGAAAGCTTTCAATAAATATATGTTCAACAGCTAGTCTCCCCTAAGGGACTTCTACTTGTGAAATCAAATGCAACAACCTCTGGGCTCTAATTGATTTCTTTCATGATCCTTGCAGAAATTGACCTGGAAATCTAGACAAGCTGATGTAGACACATGCAGAATGAAGGGAAAACATAAGGTAGGCAATTTTAATTTCTTCTGCATCTGCCACTTTAGTGTGGTTGCTTCACTATTTATTGTCTCAGGCTGCTGTTTGCAATGTGTAATGGATCATGCCATTCACTTCTTGCCTGTAATTGCTTTTCCCATCAACTCACTGAAGGCTTTAATTTGCAAAAATAGTTTACTTTCAATGTGATAAAATATTATGACATGAGCCATAGCAATATCCTGAAATATTTAAAGCAGTGAGGATTTCGGATGTCATGCTTAGTACATGATTTTGCTTACCATTGCCCCAAAGGCTGAGTGCTGCTGCCCATCCTACTGCAGGAATTTACAGAGAGGTTTGTGTAAAACATCAGAAAGCATGAATGTGTGCAGCCGTAGAATGACTCGTTCTCACAACAATTTCACCCGTGAGTAGCAGAAGTGGTATCAGAATTAGGTGCTGACTCTCAGATTCTTTACACTTGCCCCCCTTTCTGGTTACAGAGGCTTTGTGCCAACATATTGCATGGGTATCGGAGGTGTCTTAAAGCAACACAGATAAGGAAGAAGTCAGATTTTTTCACTTTTGAGGAAAACAACAGCTTTCAAACAAATTTCACCTATGTGATCAATAGCAAGATCTGATCTATAATATGAACATAATTTCTTCATTTCTTTGTAACCATTTTTAATGCATTGGAATATAGATCAATTGCATCTTGCTCACTGACAGTTAAACATAGTTGAAATAAAGCCCAGACTATCACAGGGACTATCAGCCAATTTCATTTTAGACTTGACAATGAAATATCATGGCATAAAAATAAAAACAGAATGTGGTGGTAAAAATATTTATTATTATTTTTCTTTAGGATGAGTGTCATAATTTTATAAAGGTTCTCCTAAGAAGAAATGAGGACACGCTGTTTATCTGTGGAACAAATGCATTCAACCCTTCTTGCAGGAGCTACAAGGTATGTGATCTGTTTGGCAGATTTCATTTATGCCTTTGCTTTCTGTTAGATTTATGACTACTATGCCGGTAATAGTGTGAGGTTGCCATTCAGAAGTGCATTGCTCAGCTCTGTAGCATTTATCCTGACTTGTTTCAGTGCTACAGCGCTCAGCGTTGATTGGATTTCTGGGGATTGCTCGGATTACCTACTTATTTGTAACTCCTAGACATTGAGAGTTTATTGCCACTTTGCATTGACCTCTATAGGTGCAGAGTCCTTCAGATCCCTGCCTGGGGATGCGGTCACTTGTCAGAAAGTTCCTTAGCTTGTTACTGACATCCACATCAAATCACAGACTGGTGCTGAGCATTACCTCTGGGGTAACGTGTTTTAAATGTCTCTATTATACTGTTCTCAATCCCAGAGTCCTCCCGAGGACTTAACAAAATAAAACCTGAGAAGATTAGTATTGGGAAACCAGCAGATATGGAAGCTATGGAGATCCTATGGCATTGTGTGTTGTAAAAGTAATTGACAGCAGATTTTCACGGGCAGGATATAGCAACAGGGTATGTTCCTCACTAGCTGGAGATCTACAAATTCAGAGAATTATCTGGAGCAGTGCAGAAAAGTGTCCTGGCCCACGGATACTTGACATTAATTCCTTGACCTCAGTTTCTTCATTTAACTCAGTGTTTCCTCATTATCTGCATTTTAACAGGGTGTATTTGTTCAAATGTTTCCTATTTTCTCAGGCTTGCACCTGAATAGTCTGATACAACCCACAAAGGTGTATATCTCTGGACTAGCTTTGAAATGAGTTTACTTAGACCCTTCATGACTAGGCTCTGCCTTTCCAGGCACTGTTGTGTTCCACAGGTCATTTCGCATCTTCAGGAAAAAGAAAATACATCTTTGATAATGCTGCTTCTGATACAGTCACAGCCCAATTCTCATTGCTTTAATTGTGGTCAGAATGACTGTAAAAAAACAGAGAAAATACATTAACATTCAGGAAAATTACTCCCTTGTTATCCCTGCTGCTCTTCTTCACTTTTTCCACAATGCTGTAATCCAGGAAACACGGGCGGGAAGTTTAAAATAGTCTTTTCTCTCTACCTATGAAGAATCAATCAGATTAAATAAATATACAACCCTATATCATTACTAACTTTGTGATATAGGTAACTATTCTGTTAACGTCTGGGTTGAGGCAATCCCAAGCACAAACACATGCTGGGAGATGAATAGATTGAAAGCAACCCTAGAAGAAGGACTTGCTGTTAGTATACAAGAATGTCCACATGGGTCAGCAGCGTGTGAATGCACCCCGACTGTGTCTTGGGCCGCATCAAAATAAGTCAACGGCGAGTCAAGGAAGCTGATTCACCCCTCTGCTCTGCTCTGCTTTTGTGAAACCTAACTTGCTGTACTGCATCCAGTTTTGGAGTCCCCAGAACATGAAGGACATGGAGCTGTTGGACCAAGTCCAGATGAGGGCCACAACAATGATCAGAGGGCTGGAGCACCTCTCCTGTAAAGACAGGATGAAGTAATTTGGGCTATTCAGCCTGGACAAGAGACTGCTCTGGGGGAATCTTATAGCAGCTTTCAAGTACCCGAAAAGGGTACTTTTGGAGAGGGGCTTTTAATGAGAAGCTCTGGTGATAGGACAAAAAGGAATGGTTTCAAGCTAAAAAAAGGGCATATTTAGTGTAGATCTTAGGAAGAAATACCTCACTAAGAGGGTGGTAAGGTACTTGAACACATTACCCAAAGAAGTTGTGGTTGTCTCCTCCCTGGAAGTGTTCAAGGCCAGGTAGGATTGGGCTTTGGGAAACCTGATCTAGCGAGTGGAACTAAATGATCTCTGACATCCCTTCCAACCTAAGCCAATCTGTGATTCTATGATTCTACAATATTTTTTCTTTTCTTCTTTTCCTTGCATCCTGCTCCTAGCGTGAAATGAAACTTCCCAGTCTCTCTTAGCCTTCTAGCATTGTTTGTAGTATTTTATCAATCAGTGCTGTTAGTGCAGCTAACAAATCTCAGCCAGTCCCCTGTCTTTTAACACAAATACATACTTCTTTGGAATACTGATGTGAGGAATATAGATGGACTTCCTTATCCTTACAGCAGCTGTTTCCTTCCCTATGATGCATGGCCTTTGCAGACTGCCTCACCTGTTGCTGAGCTGTGGGGCCTGGATAGTGATACCTCTGGGACTAAGCAGAAGATCTCTCCAACACCTCCCCTGTCTTTTCCTCTGTGTATTTTTACATTGTACAGCGAGAGCACGAAAGGTGTGCCAAACAGAAAACAGGACTGTCCCTCCACCCTGCCAAGGTGAATGTGCCTGGGACGTGGGACTTGGTGCAGGGAAAGTAGCTTAGGACTGTAATTTGTTTCCCCTCACCATCACATGGAATGCTTTCCAGTGCTGGAAATTGTCAACTGGAGGACTAGGATGTGGTAATGTACAAGCTAAAAGTTAATTGGGGTAGTTGATGGTGTAGGGTAGGTTATTTTTCATGCTCAGTGAATCTGTACTGCACATGATTTATACAGCAGCTCGCTCAAGTTACTCGAATAAGCCAGAAAGATTCTTATTCCCAAAATACAGCAGCAAAAGACTCTTAGACGGGTAGGAGCCTCACCTTTCTCCTGTAGCTCAGAAAACCCTCTTGAGCTTGGCATAAGGTTGATCTGTACATTTGTATCGTTGTCTGTGCCTGGGGTGAATTTATTTCCCATGAGTTACACTTAAACCTCAGACTTTACAATTCCTACACAGATTAATTCTTGCCTGATGGTAAGAGGATTTCTCCATGACACAGACTCAGCTAATACACGAAGACTTGGAAGAGCATCCTTCTGAGTATGCAAATCAAGGAAGAGAGCACCAGTGTTGAGGCTAAAGCAGAAGGATCTCCGGACTTTGGGGACAAAAATGCACACACAGATAATTGTCCCAGTGTTGTTTCTTCTGACTGCTGTGGCTCGCAGTCTTTTCTGTGTATAAGAGCGCTTCTGTTGGATCACCGTTGAGAATAAATTTTGAATCCCTGCCAGAACCACAGACCACATAGCTTGCTACAGTTCAACAGGAAGCTTGTGTACAGATAGAATATAGGCTGAAGACTTTTGTAAAATGTGTTGCGGTAACAGTGATTAGCTCCAAAAGAATGCCTGACTTACTGGATCCGCTTTCTTCACACTGATTTTATCTAACACTGTGACATTTGGCAGATTTTTAATTCACAGTCAGGAGCACACTTAGACAAAGGAAGAGCCACTGTCATAAGCCTCACCCTGGGTGGGAAGTTTTGCTTTTCTTCCTGAGGAGTTTCCTTTCGTTTTTCAGGTGGATACGCTGGAGTTCCTGGGAGATGAATTCAGTGGAATGGCCAGGTGCCCCTATGATGCAAAGCATGCCAACGTGGCGTTGTTTGCAGGTAAAGCAATGGATACAAATGCCCTAGGCTTGCCGTAGCACCGGGTCTCTTGAGTCTGGTATGCTCAAAGGGTGTGAATGATGACTAAAAACAGGGTTGTGAAGAAACCAATAGCATGGAAGTCTTTCCTTCTCTAGAATTAACTTGGTTATAATGAGCATTGTCTGAAGCCTCGGTTTTCTGGTGCAGTATTTCAGTATTCCCTGGATTCATGACAATGTGATGCCAGGCTGGTATGAGACACCATGCTGTGGAATGTCAAGAAATCTTAAAGCTTATGTGGACTTTAAAGAGGAGCAGGCAGGTTAAACTTCATGACAAAAGAAAGTTAGGCAACATACTGTGCTGCACCCTTTTCTAGAACTAGAAAGAAGGTGGCATCATCTGCTTCACAAAGGAAAGGTTTTATATAGTAGGTTGTATTTTTTCGTTCTTTATAGTGTGAATAAATGAGCCCTTTTGTTTCAAAAGTAACGGTTAAACAGAATGGGAGTTGTTTTACCATTCACAATTTATGAATCTCTACTTTATATTCTTTTGGTGGTGATTAAGAAATTCATAGACCATGAGAAGAGAGAGGCACCTTCACAGAAAGCTTTATCCCAGATGTCTCAGATTGGGTAGTCTGAATGACCTCTCAGAAGGGCTGTTCTCACTATATTGGCCAGGAAAGCGTTTATGACCAAGTTAATGTAAGAATTTACCTTGCATGCAGCTGAAGTTTGGTAAAATAACTCCCACTCTGTCACTGAGAAAACCCTCTTTGTTTGAAAATAAAAAGAATATTTATAGAAATGATCGTACTCTTTTGTGTTAATTCAGAATAAATCTGAAATTGTTCAAATAAATTTTTGTGGAACGCATTCTCTGTATCTGCTAGCTTCGGAAAATTACTGTTTTCTATGCCATTCGTACTGATACCCATGGTAACTTTTTAGAGTGCAGTGAAAAGCTGTTTCAGAGCAGTTTACGGTACTAACACAGATCATCTGAGTCTGTTGGGGGCACTTAGATGAATACGGTGCTTTTTGCAGACTAGCTGTTACAGCTGATGTGTGTAAAATATAGTTGAAACTTGGCAGGAAAGAAAATAAATGTGTGATTGTATTAACATAAGTTCAGACATCTATAGCTAAACAGTTCAGGTTTTTATTCTATTTTAAAACTTGTTTCAATATCTGCTTTTTATTTTTGTAATTATTTTTTCTACATTTGCTAAGAAAAGAAAACGTTTTTAAATAGCCAAAATTGACAGGAGCTGTTTGGCTCAGAAAAAAAGCCGTACAGTCTGGCTAATGAAAAACAGCCTGAGCTTAAGTTAAACTGTGTCTGTAAATGCAGTGAAGAGGGCTCGAACAATAGAATCAGCTTTGCTTTGTCTTAGTTGTACCTTCACTGCTGGTGCTTGCAAGGTCCAACACCCAACACAATCTCAGTAAAAGGAGATGTATGCCATGCTGATTCTTATGTAGACACAACGGAGACACAAGCTGATGTCTTTGTGCTGCAATGCTTGTGCTCCTACCAGACATCATGTTCCAAGACCTGTCTCACCCATGAGAACAGCCCTGTACATTTACCATGACCCTCAAACAGTTTAGGCAACAAATATAATTTAAAAATATTGTTTGAGCTCATGGTATTACCTCCTGATAGTGTTGTATCTTTCGGTTGTCCTTGGGGTGCCATTTTTGAAGATCTTTTCTTATTGCTTGTTGTCTGGTTCTCTAAGAAAGAGGAATGGGTAGATCATGTGGGAAATGCCTTAAGTGCATTTTAGAAAAGAAGTACAGCAGAGACGATCATCCCCCATCACTTTGCATCCCTGTTTTTCTTGTGCTTCCTGCACCCTTATTTCATATTTTGCTAGTGATCTTTGGCAGAGGACAGGCACTCCCAAAGGGAGAAATTTGCAGAAGGGTCAATTACCTGACAGTCCTTAAGATTTGTCCAATTGTCCCCACCACGTAAATCCCAGTTCTATCGTGGCTTACCCATATTTATTCAGATCACATACTTATAGCCAGAATTTATAAGCGTAGTAGTACTAAAAGCATGTGCAGGGATACTGAACTTGGTTTAGTTTGACTTCCCTTAAACTGGAGAAGAATGCCCCATAAGTTTTCTACTGCCACCACGTACCTCTGAAATCACCAGTTTGAAAACGGGTGACTTGTTTGGTCAGTGCTCGGTCCCATTTACCTATAGCGGGATTCCTACCCTTCATTGTTCCTAAGGAGGCTGAGATTACTTCAGTTGCCCCATTTTGTTTGACTGCTGAGAAAAATTTGTTCTATTATTTATAACACTACTCCCTTTTTTGTTTCTTCTTTCCTTCCTCTCCAGAGGGAAAGCTATACTCTGCCACAGTGACAGACTTCCTTGCAATAGATGCAGTCATATATCGGAGCCTTGGAGACAGCCCAACCCTGCGGACAGTTAAACATGACTCAAAGTGGTTGAAAGGTAGATAAACAAACAAAAGAAAGAAAAACAGCATCTCTGAGGAGAGTCTTGGATTCCCAACAGACCAATACTGTTTCACTTCACCAAAGCTTTCTGGCAGAAAGAAGGAACTAAATTACATTTCTTCCTTCCACTGATCAGTTTATCTCTTTCCCTCTTCTTCTGAACACAAGTTAGTGGACCTGACAGAAACTGAGTGTGGTAGGCCAGAAAATGTACTGCAGCAAGTTTTCCAAGCTGAATTCCATCAGTTTACAACTGTTGGATTTAATGGTTGTTACTTACAGCATTCAGTATGCTTGAGCTGAGTTTGAAATATTCCTACCTCAGTGCTGTGTTAGGTAACAGTCAAGGCTTCGCTGAGTCTATAGAGGGTTTGTCCTGTAGCATTAAGATTCATGAATGAAAATAAAATTATGTGAATATTGCACAAAGCCTGTCTTTTATGATTCTTAGGGACTGTACAGCTGCCATTGAATTAAGCAATTTCCGTGTTCTAAATGCCCTCATTGTTAAGAACTCTGCTGTTTAGCTTCATGTAGGCGTTATGAATAGGTAACATTTGGAGTGATTTTAACTAGTGAGCAAAGCCAGAGTTTGAAGTCTTTTTCTGCGTGCAGAAATGTTTTACCAGGTGTTGACTTTACTTGTCCCTCTTTGCTCACTGCTACAAACCCTTGTGGGCAGAAATGATTCCATGGTTTGTTATCTCCTCCACACGCAGCCTGCAAGCCATATAGAGCACTGCTTGGACCCCTCAGGCATATAATTTTATATGGCCTCTTTACCTTTCCTTGTACAGCATGCAGGGTAGGTTTATTAGTAGCAAATAACTACATTTCAGTGATGTTGCACAGACTTGTCCCCATCTGTGCTGCCCCCAGACATTCTTCTGCAGTGGGGATGTTGCTTGTTCTGAAAACTGAGCAAGTTTGCCTAAAGCGAGCATTTAATCTCTGGATGCTTAGTATGATTATGGTCGGATTATCTTTGCATGCTATATGCTGTACTTGATGCCTAATTGGGATGTCTTGGGGGTTTCTTTCTAGAACCGTACTTTGTCCAGGCGGTGGACTATGGCAATTACATTTACTTCTTCTTCCGGGAAATAGCTGTGGAGTACAACAGCATGGGAAAGGTAAGGGCAGAAATACTGCCTCGAATGACTTTGTCATATTCAGGAGCGGGAAAACACATGCTACTCTTGGACCAATGCTGTTAGGAGTGACCTTGAAATGGGTACCATAAATCATGATGACAAGGTCACCATTTTGAGACAATTCCTATCACTCAAGCCAATAGGTTGGTTGGAGTGAAACATTGCACTGTCTTGAAAGGAAGCAGGGTGGTTTCTTACAGTGATGGTGTATACTGGGAAATCTTTTCTCAAGTAACAGTAAGCATAAGGCAAACGTCTTTATCTGAGCACAGTAGGTAATTGTTAGAAATGGATTCCAAAGCAGGGACATATTTTTCTTCAAGGAATCTGAATTGGAGTGCTGAGTAAACAGGGGCAGGAATTTTGTGCTCTGCCATTCTGCAAAGAATAATTAAACACTTTCTGCATTTCTGCTAATTTCACAATAGCTTTCTGAATGAGCGGGAGGAAAAGCTGACCAAGGTCACAAAGGTGGAGGGCATGAATAAAAAGCCCAGCAAGATTTGCATAGTTTTTAAGTGCTGAAAACACAAGAGCCAGAGCAGGCAGTGTGGGTTGTGAGGATTGTGAATATAAAATGTGCTTTTGTTTGGGGAAATAGAAAGCTAAGCAGTCTGTATGGAAATTAGTTTTATATGGGTTAAGAGCAGATCTCCTGAAGGATTTATGTCTGTATAGTAAATGCCACAGTCTACTCTTATCTGTTCCAAAGCTGAATTTTCCTCTTTCTTATTTGTCACAGATTATGGAAACACGGGATTAAATTAAGTACCTTCTTTTTAAAAGAAGATACTTAGCATTGTAGGGGAACCAGCAGTTTCTGTAGTTCAAACAAATATTTAATTTTCTCCATTATTTTTGCTCTACTACTTTCAGGTGGTTTTCCCAAGGGTGGCTCAGGTTTGCAAAAATGACATGGGAGGATCTCAGAGGGTGCTGGAAAAACAGTGGACTTCCTTTCTCAAGGCTCGTTTGAACTGCTCAGTTCCTGGTGATTCGCACTTCTATTTCAACATACTGCAGGCAGTTACAGATGTTATCCACTTCAATGGCCGAGATGTTGTTTTAGCAACCTTCTCCACTCCATATAATAGGTAGGTGCACTTACCTTTTACCTTCTGTTTTCTTTCTTTTTTTGCCTTTCAGTGCAGTTTCTTTTTGCTTTATGAAGGTGTAAGAAGTGATTGCTCATACATCGTAACATACCACACGCTCACTACTGGCACGTGTTTCATTTAAGATACCATGGTATTACACAGCTACACAAATCATTAGGGGTTGGAAGGGACTTCCAGGGGTCGTCAAGTCCAACCCCCCTGCTCAAGCAGGATCATAGAACTTAATAATGTTACATAGAATGTATTGCTTACTTCATTTTATAGCTTTCAGCCATTTGCTGTGTGTACTGTCTGGACACATTCCTTGGATGACTTTTCTTTACAAAGGAGTAATTCAGGCATGCCACCAGCAAGTTTTGCAGCAACATGTAACTTGCAGAATGCTATTCCAAAGAGAAAATACTTTTCTTCCTCACAGAGAAAGGGCTAGGTTTGTCCTGTTTACATTTAACCCCCAAAGAATTATGTCAGTATTGCTTTGCTTGATTTCATAAATCCCTACTGACTCTTGCATTTTCTCCTGGAAGAGCCAAGATCCCAAGCCATCCCTCTGGCTGAGGAGGAGACTTCCGTACAGAACACTCATATTTTGTTGTTTGCTTGGTTTTTAATCTGTAAAGACTTTATTAACATCACACATTATAACATGTTTCTCCAGAAGTTACTAGAAGAATAATTGTATCTAATTGTTGAGAAATATTTTTAAAAGGTAGCATTCCAAGTTACAAATACATTGCTGTTTCACAGAGTGGTGTTTGAGCTGAAAGGGGAAATATATTGCTGATATTCATCTGGTTTTGCTGTACACTCACCACCTCTTGTCAAAGCCTGGTCAGTGAGGTCACGTACTGAGCTATTTCAAATGCGAGTGAGCCCAAGCCTGTGTAGTACTGTTGCTTTTAACATCAAAGTGGTAGGAACTGTAATGCAGTAATTATGCTGCCTGTAGAGAATACAGGCTTAAATGAAAATGATCTCTTTTTTGCAAACTGGTTTAATAAAAACAAGTGAACGAGCAGAGATTCAGCATCAGAAAATATGTTTTATCCTGATATTGTCTCAAAATTGAGATTGTACTCCTGCTCTTCTAATATTTATTGTTGTGTGTTATGAATGGCACCTTTCCTTAAACCCTTAAAAAGTAAGTACTTGATGTTAAAAACAAGATCCTATTTTATAGGTCCCAGGTATTGCCAGATATTGAGGATGACAGAAAGGTGCATAGGCTTGGAGACACCTCATTAATTGACTCATCTCTGACTTTCTCATTCCTTCTCCACTGAGGAAAGCCTGCAGCAAATGTCTTTGATCTCTAGAATAAAGCTTTCCTGTAGGGTGAGCTTGAAGAGATTCACCAGTCTAACCTAATGTCACCCAGGGTAGTAGCTGGTGATGAGTACTATTCCAGTGGTCAGGTGACGGCTGGGCTCTGACCCGTGGTATTTCATCCTTATGGCTTTGTCACACCTACAGACTGCCATCCTCATGCCATCATCAAGAGTAAAAGCTGTTGTAGTCTTCTAGTCTTCTGTTTGTATGTTGAACACAGTTCTCAGCACTTTTATTTCTGTATAGCACACCTCTAGAAATTTGGGTTGATTTTCCTTTGGACTTTAATTAAGCAAAGTGCAAAATCTTCTATCTGGAATGAGTCTTGAGGCATCTTTTAAGGTCAGGTCCTGTGCATGGACAAATACACCAAAGATCAACCCTTGTATGTGTGACTGACTCCACTTAAAACTCTAGCTGTGTAGAATCGTAGTAATACAGACCTTTGAAGTTTCCTTCCATATAAAAACACAGTCTGCAGGGATCAAAGTTAGACTGTCTTCCTACTTGTTACCGTCAATAATAAGCATTTTGAAACCTTTTAATATGCAAACAGTTCTTTTTCTATCAATGTATATACCTTTATGACTTCAATTTTTTTCTCTGTAACAGCATTATACTCCCTACAATTTCACTTTTGTGCATAAAAGCCTACTAGCTAAAAGCAGTATTGAAAGCCTCATCCAGTTGGTTTCATGCTATTTACCTGATAAAATCAAGTGGTGAAAGTCAGACATGAACACAGTAGTTGATGTGTAGAAAAATTAAAGGTGAATAAATTAATAATTCATGTTTCCTTGGAAAATCCCTTAGCCTTTCAGAAATTATGTAGGTAAGGATATAATCATATTTATTTAGACACTGCTACCATGTAATTTCATGCAAATAATCAAAAAGTTTGAGTTTACAACTTCAAAATCTAAAACTAAAATTTATTTGGCTTCTGTATGCTCTTTATGTTTCACTGAGGTAAACAAGTTCCTAAGCACAGTTAAATCCTTTCAATTGGAACAACCTGGGGGAAATCGGGCTGTTGGAGGGTGGATTAATAAAGTGTAAATGTCAGATCAGTGACACATTGCAGCATGCTCACGGTTTGATCAGCACCAGCTTCCGAACTGTCGCAGTGTATTTTTGAAGCATGATAGGTAAAGTAATAATTAATGCTGGGAGACGATCTGACTAACAAGACCTTAGATTTCCAAATAATTGCGCTGAATAAGTCTGGCTACTGCTTCTCATGCATTGCCAGTTGTACCCATAGTTTTCCAGATTCTTTCTTCAAAATTATTGCAATTACTTTTTCCTGTAGAGACTGCCAAGCAAACTGTGCTGGCAGAAGCTGCCTGGTGATCGGTGTAGTTCCAGCCTTTCCATGGGGCTGACTTTTCCTGTCACTGCTCAGAGGTTAGAGGTCAGGACTGAGTAGTCTGTCACAGAAAGATTACTGTCCAGCGTCTTTTTCACACAAGATTTTGTGCATTGCGGCAGAATGAGTAACAATTTCTGGGAAATGTCGCTTTGCAGCATTCCTGGCTCTGCAGTCTGTGCCTATGACATGGTTGACATCGCCAATGTATTTACTGGGAGATTCAAAGAACAAAAGTCTCCAGACTCCACCTGGACACCAGTTCCCGATGAACGAGTGCCCAAGCCCAGGTACGTTTCATGTACAGTGATGGTGTTCCGTCGTAGCACACAGAACAAAGACTTCCTCTTTTAAATATCATTGTAAGGTGCAGATGCAATTGAAGATGCCTATTGTAGCAGTAAAACAGAACTTCAGCTGCGTTTGGATCTAAGGCAAGCTAGTGAGGATTTTTCCCCATAAACAAGATTTGTGCAATGTCAAGTCAGCATCAGATACACTTGGTCAGAATAAACTATCACTTAAGCATGATGCAAGTTACACACCTGTTACAAATTGGTTTAATAATGGGTGTAGATGACTGCAAAGCCTTCACCACTTCTGTGGTTGGCTGTTCTGTGGTCAACATGCAATTTATATACTACAGTGTAAAATACCAGCATTCCACCCAAATCAAGGTTGAGTTTGACTCATTCCTCCTATTTGTTTTTCCTTCTTCAGCTTCCCTCCTGTTTGCACATAGCTCGTCTATTGCACCCCTTTCACTCAAGTTGCTGTTGACAACCACTTGTTAACTCCTTTGCTCAAGTGGCATTTTCCTCTGAGAGTATAATATGAACCTAGATAAACCAAATCCATTTATCTCAGTCAAGCTCCACCACTTTAAAGTACTTTTTACATTGCTTTTGTTATCTTACATAACTTCAAAAAAAGCACCACATCTGAAGCTTTGTGGTGGCAACTAAGCATCTGGCTAAATCCAAATTTGGCTTATCATGTAATAGAGTTGCCAAGTATAGTACTCCTGTGCTGTCCTTGTTCTGAAGTTGTCATTCAAAAGGAGAGTCTGGGTGTGACTGGAAAATCTGGTAAATTCCGTGTCTGTTTTCAGTCTGAATGTTAGTGAGGCACTCAACAGCGGTGTTGTTGGATTTCATTCCCCTTTCTGCACCGTTTCAACAACTTACTGGCATGATGGTTACCTTTGCATTGCAACAACGCATGAGATCTCCAAGTTTGTTTGCTTGTAACTTACTCAGACAGAAGCTACTGGCAGGAAAGGTAGAAAGGAGAAAGAGCAATCTCTTTCAGTGGGAAGGAAGAAGAGAAAGTTGTGTTATGTATTGTGAGTTTGTGGGATGAGCCAGTTATGGTGAATGCTTTTCCTTCTAGTCCAGCATAAAGCATGTACTGAAGTGGTGAACACCATCTCATGTAACACCTGGCTATCAGTCTGCTTAATAGAAGTGATCATTACTGATAACTCATATTAACATGCATCAGAGGCAAAAACCACCTCAGAAATAAGGTCATTTTTTGTTTGGATATCCAGAATGACACAAAAACATTAGCGTTCCCATCACTTCTAACAGTTCTCGAAAACATAACAGATCCTTTTGTAGGCTTTGCTTCCTTTTTTGACCAAGTCATACAGCAGGGCTTACTTGGTTTTATGTTTACTCAATTAAACCAGTTTTGACATTAAAACAGGATTAATCCAATCATGTGATTAGGATTTAGGAGGAAATGGGCCTCCAGATCAGATATGCAGAAACCCTAGGTAACCAAACCAGAAAGGCAGAGGCTGCTCCCTTGAGTTGTCTGGGAATGTCACCTCATGAATCAGTGCCTTTGCAAGGACCTAGGCTGCTTAATCCTCCAGTTAAACCCTTTTAATACACTTCATATTTCACTGAGGGCCTCATTACAGAAGAAGATTTGCACCATGCATCAAATAAGTGTTTTGACTTTACCCCCTTGTTTTATTTAGGCCTGGTTGCTGTGCTGGCTCTACATCATTAGAAAAATACGTAACCTCTAACGAGTTCCCAGATGATACTCTGAATTTCATCAAGACGCATCCACTGATGGATGAGGCTGTACCTTCCATTATCAATCGACCCTGGTTCCTAAGAACGATGGTCAGGTAAGTACCATGAACTCTTATCTTCATCATAGTAGTCAAGTCATGCTAGCAGTCTTGACCAGAACACCTTCAAATTCTGTAAACAACCTTGGTGTGTGGGGTATAAACCCAGCTAGGAATGAAGGCAACACGGACCAGTTACTGCAGAACTACCTAAGCAGCTTTCAAGATGGGTAAAACCTTCTGCCCTTTCCAAACACACTATGTTGAAACCAGATCTTGGACAAAATGCCGTGCAGGGAAGGTTGGCGTGCTGTTGGCAGCTGGACTGGTGTTCAAGACAGCTCTGTAGAAAACTTTGGGCAAGGGCAGCTGACACTCCAGGGACATGTACACAGGATGCAGACATGTCTGCTAGGATATGTTCACAGGATATGAAGATGTCGGTCAGGATGGTATGTTTTAAAGTTTACAGAAGCATACAGGCAGAATTAATCACAATAATGTGTGTCCTTTCTATGGCAACAAGAGGAAAATAATAAGGAAGAGATTTAGACAAAGATTCATAAATCAGGAAGCCGCAAATATACCACGCCTACCGAAATAAATTCCCGCTCCCTGCTGTGGTCACTACACTTACCGATCCTCCGTTTGTCAACAGAACAATTTACTAACTTTTGACATATTTTCCTCTCTTTTTCCATGCAAAGGCAGCGTCTGTTTTTCTGGGAAGTGTTTAGCTCTAGAAGGGTCTGACTTGGTTTTAATGATGTAAGTCCTGTCATGTTTTTATGCCAGGTTCTGTACCTCCAACCAAAAATGAACCCAGCAAGCTCTACAGAGCACTTTCCTTTGATCCCCAGTACCCACGATCAATAAATCATGTCGTCCCAAGATTTAGTATCACCTCAGGACTGAAATGGCTTAGTGGTGACTTTGTGATTATTTTTGGTGAGCTGAAATGATGTTTAGCATCTCACTACTACACTGGCACAGCTTTTCCTGACCAAACAAAAAACTGAATGTAAATCAGTTATCACTATTGCTGCTTTTAATGTGATAGAGCTTTAAATTTGAAAGAGAAAACAAACCAAAAAACATCATGCTGGTTTTGAAGTGAGGATCAGGTTCGTGATCACCTGAAGAAATTGAAAGTGTTCAAGTCCATGGGACCCAATGGGATACACCCACAGGTACTGAGAGAACTGGCAGATGAGGTTGCAAAACCCCTCTCTATTGTATTCCAAAAGTCATGGCAGTCTAGGGAAGTCCCCACTGACTGGAAAAGGGGAAACATAACTCCTGTTTTCAAAAAGGGTAGGCAGGAGGAGCCAGAGAACTACAGGCCGGTCAGTCTCACCTTGGTGCCCAGTAAGATCATGGAGCAGATCCTCTGGGAGGCCTACTGAGACAGAAGAATAGTAAAGAGGTGATTGGGTACAATCAGCATGGCTTCACCAAGGGCAAATCCTGCCTGACCAACCTGGTGGCCTTCTATGAA
>JAOXOE010000874.1:38716077-38739979 GCA_028565055.1 Phoeniculus purpureus
GATGGTGGGTAGCGACAGGACTAGGGGCAATGGAGCAAAGCTGGAGCTGGGTAGATTTAGACTGGATGTGAGGAGGATGATCTTCACCCACCATGAGAG
Source organism: Phoeniculus purpureus (assembly GCA_028565055.1). Classification (NCBI taxonomy): domain Eukaryota; kingdom Metazoa; phylum Chordata; class Aves; order Bucerotiformes; family Phoeniculidae; genus Phoeniculus; species Phoeniculus purpureus. Next base: position 38,716,177 of record JAOXOE010000874.1, read on the forward strand.
TGGTGAGAGCCTGGAATGTGTTGCCCAGGGAGGTGGTTGGGGCCCCTTCTCTGGAGGTGTTTAAGGCCAGGCTGGATGAGGCTCTGGCCAGTCTGATCTAGGGTGGGATGTTCCTACCCATGGTAGGGGGTTTGGAAGTGGATGATCTTTCAAGGTCCCTTCCAATGCCTAATGATTCTATGATTCTTTGCCTGGCTGAGGAAGTCACCAGACTTTTTATTGGAATTTCTAAATGACCCTAAACTCTTAGATTCTCCTCAGGTTTCTGCAAACACTTCTGCCAACTATTGGATGTATGGACGTGCAAATAAACAGAAGAAAATTCCCCACCATTTGTGGAGCCAAACTCGCACAGTCTGTGTTGATTTATAGGGTTATTTGGCAAGGAGAATTGCTTAAATATGTTACACAATTTCTAGAAGGCTACCACAGAGTTATCTGAAGTGGAAAAAGTGATAAAATAAATGGCAATGTAGTCCCAAGTGGTGCAAAATGCTGTATTGTTATTCTAGATACCGCCTGACCAAAATTGCCGTGGACTCTGCTGCTGGGCCATATCAGAACTACACTGTGGTTTTCTTGGGATCAGAGAAAGGAATCATCCTGAAGTTCTTGGCACGGACAGGAAACAGTGGTTTCCTAAATGACAGCCTTTTCCTGGAGGAGATGAACATTTACAATCCTGAAAAGTGTGTATCTGACGCTTTGTGATTGTGCATGGGTGACTTTGAACTTCCGGTTTCCCAGAGAGTAGGTTGTTCCACAGAAAGAGATGTGGATAGAGAAGCCAAATATTCTGAGTAATTTTGGATAGGTTGGGGAGGGGATGTCTGCTTATCAGTCTCTACATTGTGCAGAAAACAGCCCATCCAAGGAGCAGTTGATGGATAATTAAAAGTGAAATTCTGCAAAGGAAGATTAATTTTCTAATCCTGTAAAAAAAAATGATTCCTCTCCAAATAAGTCAACAACCAGCAAGCTGTTCTCCAAGGGAAATTTCCAATGTTTCAGCCTTCCTCAGCTATGCCTAAGGAGGCTTTGAAGTGGGCCATAATCATCCAGAAATTTCAGCTAGTTTGAGTGCTGGAGAAGAATAAACACAAAACTTGAAGGGTCCTCAGAAAGGTTGTCTGGTGTGCAGTCTCTCCCCCATTTCCTACGTATGCAATATCCCATGCCATTTCAGTTTTCACTCGTGTGTTTGTCAGTGATGTTTGTAGCTATTGTGTGTTCTTTCTCCTTGGCTTTCTCAATTCTACCTTTCTCAGGGTTGTCTTTATAAGATCTTGTTTTGGTTCTTTCTTTCATCTGTGGAATCATTAAGTTTCCATCTGGTTTCCCAGCAGAACCCATTTGTATCTGCGTCTCACTTTTTTTTTGAATCAGGTGCAGCTATGATGGTGTGGAGGACAAGCGGATTGTTGGTATGCAGCTTGACAAACCCAGCAGCGCCCTGTATGTCGCCTTCTCCACCTGTGTCATCAAGGTTCCCCTGGGACGTTGTGAGCGTCACGGCAAATGCAAAAAGTATGTGTTTCCTAGTGAATGTCAGAAGCCTACACACCAGGCGTGGGGAAGACTGAGGCACTCGTGCATGTAACCTTTTGCTCTTCCTTCTCAAAGGGCCTGCATCGCATCCAGAGACCCCTACTGTGGATGGGTGAGGGAGACCGGGTTGTGCACACAGCTGACCCTTGGCTCGAAGTGAGTAAGAACTCTGGCCGTGAAACTCTGGTGACACAGTGTTAGGCAGAACTGTTTGAAACACGGGACTCTTGGGGGAGGAGAAATGTATGAAGTGTTTATTTCTGTCTTATTTGCATTCATGTCTGACAAGTCTCATAAATTTTTTTGATGCGAACTCTCAGCTGATTGGTAGCTGCTGAAAGAGGAGGCAGAAGAAAATGAAGAGCTGTACTAAGGTCTGTGTGTTATTGAAAGGAGGGAACTGGATGGGTATGTCTGGAGCAGCCCATACTGGATCCATCACTGATGATTAAAGAGGCAATAGAATCTAAATTAAATTACTGAACCAATTTGTCCACTGAAAACAAAACCAGTCCTTCTAATTTACTGTGCATTACTAAGAGGAGTCACAAAGCACAGTAAGAGTTTAAAGCAGATTCGGAGAAGTGCTGGGTATTCCCTTGCTTAACAGTAAAATGTAATTACTGTATAGTAATCAAGTGTGTAAAAGGTTTGCTAAATGCCATAATAAGAGCCTCTTTGTGGGTAGCAGGCCCAAATCAAGTCTCTTACTTCTTCACCACACACGACACCACTCATGCTTGACCACTCAGAGGTACAGCTATGCTTCCTCAAAGTAGTGGTGGAAGTGTAGTGCAAACATCACCCAGCCTTGACAGCACTGCAGCTGACTCGACTTAACCCTGATTCTGCACAGGTCTTCCCTATATAGTGTGTGAGTTACCATCACCATGCTTGTACCTTAATCCTAATTTGCTATTTTAATTCAGAGTGGTTTGTCCACTTGGAATGCTATAGCTATGCCTGTGTATGCTGTACTACAACACTGTGTGTTCTTCCTGACTGGACATTAGGAAGACAAACATTAAAATGCACCTGTGTCCATATCATGTTTTCACAGTGTTCCCAAAATGCTTGAGTCTTTTTACGTTTCCTTTGCAAGTTGTAGGGGCTACCTGTAACTCACTCTTAAAAGCAGCTCCCTATGAATAGAACTGGTCTGGTGAACTCCTAAACTAGCCAGCAGAAGGCAGAGATGTTAGACGCCCTCCTGGAGTAGGTGACACTTGAGCAGGAGTTTCAGGAGCAAGGAGTTGGGAATGAGGTGCCTGCAAAGGTAATTATGCCTCAATGGCAGGAGCCTCACTAAGGTAGACAAGGGCTTGTGTTGTATGTTTTCCAGAGGTCTGGTCATTCACCTTTAACTACTACAGGAAGTTGCAAGAACAGCCCCACTAGTTATCCAAAATCACAGGCAGAGGCTGAGTGTAATCTGGACGAGTCAGATGGAAAATCCCATGAATACTTTTCATTAACATCCCTTGAGTTCAGAGGAATGCCTTCTGCGGAACCGGACCTTATGCCTTGCAGCTTTGTCCAACACAGTGTCCAAATGACTGCTGAAAATGCAGGTTGTTTTCCCCTAGCACGATACCTCCCCAATATGTTGGTTTCCTTCTCATGTCCAAGTACTGATGCACCTTGTCTACTATATGGAGATGTTCAGGTAGGATCATAATTGCATCTGAAAATATCGTGTATTTTAGATTTAATAGTTTAAAAAATATGAATTTGTTTGCCTCTCTTGACATTGAGAAGTGCAGAGGACTTCAAAAAAGTAATAATACAAATACAAAGGAGCATCATGAAACCAAGAGCTCTTTAAGGAGAGGCAAATAACTCAAACATCTGTGTTTTTCAGTCATTATGCGGAAGTTGCAAAGAAATGACCAGTTTTCTTGGCAGGGCTTCATGTCAGTTGCACGTGTGATAATTTCTTTCTGGTAGTGACTGTTGTTGTTCATACTGTTATTTTTCTTCCTATTCATTAGACTGGCATTTGAACAGGACGTAGAACATGGCAATACAGATGGCCTGGGTGACTGCCAAAGTAAGCAAAGCTTTTACCCTCTGTTTACCCGGTGTCACAGCATCATTCTGAGTGCCTTAAACCACCGTTACCTGTTGGGTATTCTTTTGTGGCAATGTAAGCCTCAACAGGAACAGCGACTGTGGCTAATTATGCCATTCCAGAAGAACGGTTGTTTAAACATATTTAAAGAAAATAGTCCTGTTGTAATTTATACGAACACTGGACTTCAAAGCAGTTATGCCATGGGAAAAAAACCTTCCTTCTAGAGGATATTGATTATATTAATGTCATAATGAATTGTGTGTTCATTGTTTTCACTGCCCATGGTGGTTGGGTTGTTTATGTAGATGTACAGAAGTGGCTTCGTTTCTTGGTGTAGAGTGTGACTTGGACTGCATTCCCACGCAGGACAGGAAGACAGTGAAATATATCTTCGGCTTTGGGTCTGGATCAAGAAGTGGGAACTACTTAGTTTGTGAATCTTAGTGGAATTTACACACAAGCTGGACAGCACAGTGGTATTAAGGGTCAGGCACTACTGACTCTGGCTAAGAAATTCTGGTGGTAAACTAGGGGTACTGTCAGCATGAATTAGAAGCTTAAACACAATTTTTAAACATTTACATTTTTAACTGAAATATTCAAAAGTTCACAGCTTGCACTCCATGCAAACAAATCTTACACGCTGATTTCTGAGCCATCAAGAATACCAACATTTATGTTGAGGACAACCCTCATTCCAGATATTCTTGCCAAGGTTGGTTAATTCGGAGTCCTAAACATTATTTATAAACCTTATGAAATCCAGAACCACATAATTTTTGGTGCAATTTGCACTAATGCCTGTAGATGCAATAAAACTGCTGAAGCTAAGGAAGTAATGTACATTGAGAGAGTCATTACTTTTGAAATACAAGGGTTAGAAGATGCTGTGGGAGAAGGCCAGAGCTTCTCATGCTTTGTGTATCCCTCTTCAAGCGCCATTTATTACCATGATCACTGTGTTTAAGGGAGTACAAAGATTTCAGCCGCTGCATGCTCCATATCTGAGTTATACCTCCGCCTGCTTCTGTCCTAGGGTAGGATTACGCAGACTGTCTCCAAAGTTTTTTGAAAGAGATATTCGTATAGTCCTGTGCTCCCTGTAAAATGGGTTATTTATTACCAAAATCAGGTCAACTCCCAGCTAGCACAACTCTGCCCTTTTCAGCCAGGTCTGCTTTTCTTGGGCAAATAGGTTAGACAGGCATGGAATGTACTTAATAGCAGTTATACATAAAAGAAGTGTATGAAATTATTCAGAAACAGAACATTGTGCTCATGGAGAGAGACCTGCCCCTGGGCAGAGAGCAACAAAGCCCATTGCTTGCTTAAATCTCTCTTTAGCCCTGTATGATGCATTGAACCTTGACACTGCACAGGGGTAGGCTTGACTCACTGCTAACCCAGCTCATCTTGTTACTTCATGTGGTCTTGGGTCATTTGAGAGCGTCCTCATTGAATAGCGTTGCTGCCCGCATCACCCGTAATGCTTTGCTGTAGATTAGGACTTAATCTTGCAAAGAAAGCCATGACAGGGAAAACACTGTCCTCCCCACATGGCGTCCCTTGCACAGGGCTGGTCACTTTAAAAAACACTTAGAAAGCCAGTCACTGTTTTTGGGTATGGCTGAATATTAGTTTTGTCTGTGTCCTTAGGGTAATAAGTACACACCTGTAAGTGTCAGCTGAAGCATAAAAGGTTGCTAGGAGCAAACTATTAAAAAGAAATAAATGAGAGAGAAATAATGATTTTTCCCCTGTTATTTGTCTTTCAGATTCCTTCGTAGCCCTGAATGGTAAGGAAGTTCTTAGTTTCATTATTCACTGACAAAAAAAATCCATCTCGGAGGGATTAGTTTTTGCTAAATTTTTAAGTATTTTCTTACTTCTGTTTTATTTAATGTTTCTTCCCAATTTATTTTGTTCATAGACATTTCAACGGCTTCGCCTGATCATGAAATGTCTTACAACACAGTGTATGGTCAGTTTATGGGTTTTTTAAAAAATTCTTCCCAGATCCTTGTGCTAGCTGATAGCTCCTGTACTCAAGTATTCACTACCCTTCCTTACTTGTTTTGTCTTGTTTTCAAGGGCCTGATTCACTAATCAGTACTAGGAATAAGTCATACTTGTTGATTTTCAATCTCTCTAGTTCCCCCCTCAAAACTGTCTCCATTGGACTAAAGTCAGATAAGGTCTGTTTCAATGGCGTGCCAGCAGTCATGATTAAGAGCGTGCTTCATCTGAACACTCAGACGAAAGAACACTCGGGTACATTGATGCATCTTATCTGTTCACCAAGGAAAACAAAATAGCAGCTCACATCCCACTGATTGTTTGCTCAGACTGGTGTCATGGCTGCAGAGATACCTTAGGGAAAGGAGCAGAACTGTCCTTGGATGACAGAGAGATCTCTCGTAAGGAAAATTAACCTGTTAGCCATGTGAGTTGAGACAGGGTTATGCCTCAAATTCTGAAGGTTCTCATGACTTCTAGAAGTGAGTCGTGTATGTTTCTGATGCTTGTAGTAGCTCACTGCCTGAATGAGGGCTGGTCCGTAAAAAAACAAGTATTGACATAGCAAATTAAATTACCTGAGCTGAAGAGGAGCATTTCTGCAAGACTAGAGTAGCAGCTTCCCATGAGACAGCCATTAATTTGTGTTCACAGCACTTTCAACCACTTCGTTCTGTATCTTTGGAAGTGGATTATGGTAGTTCTTGGAGTGAAGAATAAATGTCTTTGTGAGGAATTATTGCGGAATAAATAATTACTTTAAATTAGAGCCTAGACTTATATTGCAATAGTTGTTCTCTGTAGGCATCCTGGAAAAAAACCCAGTACTCACAGCTAAGAGGATATGTGGTATTGCTCCCAGTGAATTTAATAGCAAATTTTGTGTGGGATGGGAGCTTGCACATGAATTTGTTTTCAGGCTGTACATGACTAGCAGCTCATCAGAGTTAGGGCAAATTCACCATATGTTTGGCTGAATGTAACAAGAGGTGATTTAGTGTGCAGTTGTGATGAACATTTTATTGATTGTACCTGCAAAACATGTAGGTACAAAGCAGAACCAATGACAGCTCAGTACAGCAGAATGTAAATAACTGGAGGCACAGTAAACATTTGTAAAACTATAATAAAAATTCACCATGTTATTTATTACTAGGAAATGGAAAACCTGCAGGTGAAACCTGTTTGCAAGTATGATAATGAAAACCAATGAAGAGAATGTACAGAATCAAAGACAAATCGAGACTTTGTAATGTATGGAAGACTGACAGTTTCATCTGCATGTATTTTATTTCATTTGAGAAATGCTGTATTTCCAATGCACAGAGCAGTAATTAAAGAACGGTAGTAGTAACTTATGTACTGCTGAATGTAAAGATAAAGAAAATGGCCTTGTGCTGATGTGCCAGAAATGTTCTGGTTTTCTTGCCTCTAAGTCTGCATATTTATAGCTGTGGGGCTGTGGCTTCCATCAGCTACTGTACTAGAAGGCACTTCAGCAAAAACTGATAATTTAATCTGACAAAGAAGGGTGAAAGGTGGCTCAGGTGAAAAGCAGAGTAAAAAAAATCAGCAGTGCTGGAGAGTAAAAGGGAGTCAGCTTTACTGTCCAGGCATGTCAAGCCCAAAGGCAGAAGCCATGAATTAAACCATCTCTTGAAGTAGGACAGATGCAATGGAGAAATGCTGACCCAACATTAACATTAGTTCCCATTCATTCCCTGTCTTTCCTAGATTATTTCATTGACCTTCCTCAGGTACATCCCGGTAATGTGGTCTCTAGAAAAGTCAACTCTTCCTTTTACAGACTTTATTAATATGCACATTCTGATATCACACTCAGTCTTTCTTGTCACCTACTGTGGCAGAGTGTGAAAGGAAATATGCTAGTCTTCTCTATTGATCTTCCATGTCAGAAGCACAAAAAATTTCCATGTGAGATAGTAAATCAATCTCAGTGAACATGCACATATTTGCTAACTGCAATAACTACATTGAGTCATATTTTTCATGAGAAAATTAAAAACTGATAAGTAGTGCATTTTAATGTTAGTGAGTATGGTTAGATGCACTAAGTAAATAGTATTTCATAATAGAGTAAACCTCAGAACCTCTGGCATATATCACAATAACAGAGGTGGATGCTCAGGGTGCTTTTGGATCTGATGGGCTAAATATGCCCAAAAGCACCTGAAACTCTTATTGCAAAAGAAGCCTTAAGGCATGGTTGTCTTGATTTACTCCAGTATAGATCAGCTCATTTCAACAGTCTTACTTCCAATCTATAGCAGCATGAATAGAAAGAAGACCAAGCTCCTAATCTTTTATTCTTGGCACCATCCTACTTCTGAACTTGGTGACTGGTTTCCTTTTTCTGATTGGTTGTAAACAGGGAAAATGCAAAGCCCACAGAGGTGACTGTCAAGTGCATCGCTTTTGACACCTAACAAGCAAATAGGCTGCAGGTCTGGCTCAGAGAGAAATGATGCAAGAGTTATATATTTAAATAAGGAGATTAGGCTCTGCAAAATTGAAAGCAACTCCAGCTACCTTTGGAAACATCAATTCTTAGTGAATTGGGCCCTTACTTTACCCCCTAGCCATAGTCCTTTCTCCCTCTGTAGTATTGATTCAGCCTTTCCCTCTAATTGTCTAATTAGTTTGCTGTAGCTGTTAATAGGATAGTGTGCAGACATCTTAACCTCTGAGAACCTAATGACTTGTTCATATTAGAACAACCATCAAATACGTATTGAATGGATGTCTTTGTTTTAAACCTGAAAAAATATCCTCCTTATATTTTACAAGTGCACTTCACAATGAGCTAAAGTTACAGAAGTACAGCTCTTCTGAGTCATTATCCATGTGTGCAGACACTAAGTGGTTTTACTCTGCTTCTGTTACTTGATTACATCACTTCAAATGAAAAGTTATTGCAAGTACTGTAAGCATCAAAACCAGGTTTTTTCAAGTGTGTTTATTTTGATCCTTACAAGTTTTACAGAGAAGTTTGAAAGGCACTTTGTCTGTGGTTTTTCAGATGGTTTGCTTTAAAACAAAGGCAGAATCGGTTTTTGAGATGTTTGAGTATTAACCAACATTAACATAGACATACTGACCACATCTCACATACACTCAAACCTCCTTAAATTGCAGCTATTTACGGAGCCAGCGTGGTAAAAACCGTGTCATGGGAAAAGAGAAAGTTCACTGCGTGTTGCGAACTATACAGCACATCGTAAAGTGTTAAAACTGGCCGCGTGTGAGAGGGCCGGGACTGGGTTGCTTGTCTCTTCAGCCTTTTCTCTGTTTATAAGAGGAATTTAACTAGCTCTTACCTTTGTGGTGCCGCTCTGCTCAGAGGTGAAATTCACACAGCAAAACTGACCTTCAAGGACTTACGGAACGTGGTGATACTGGATGTGGCTTGTGTGAGCAGCCGCTGCCCGCTGCTCAGTGTTTGCCAAACGCAGCTCTAAAGCAAGTGGGACAGTCTGTTAAGGTCTAATCTTCTTCTGCCCTGCTTCCTCAAAATCAAGTGGAAGAAAGTTTGTCTTGATTAGGTGTGGAATATTGTTTCTCAAAGTCTACTGGACTAACACGTTCATGGCAGAGTGAATAGACCGATTTCTTGTGTTTGTGTGAGACTCTTTTTCACGTAACAAACATCTGTTACGCATTAATAACTTCACAATGCCTAGCTTTCCATTACAAACAAGTTATCTTTGTGTTTGTAGCATACGGTTCAGGAAATCTTTCTTTTTTTCTCTTTTCTGAGAATATATATTTCCTCTACATTACTATGAGGAGAAATGTTTTTCTTTAACCATGCTTAGTGCTTTTCCTTATAGTTTCTGCTTTAAGCACACCTAAAGTACAAGTGTCCAGACACCAATATGGGCATGTAAATGCATGTAAAACACAGGCATAAATGATAGAATGGCTTTGGTTGGAAGGGACCTTAAATACCATCTAGTTCCAACTCCCCTGCGGTAAGTAAGGACAAGTGTCTCTAGAAGAAAAAAGAAAGTTTGTTAATTGGCAATATTTTCCTGTCTTTTACTTCCTTACCAAGCTATGAATAATTGCCTTCTTACACTGAATACGGCACTATTTGTAGGCTGACTAAATATTGTACACATTATTGTGGTTGCTGAATGGGGTGTTACCTTGGATATTGGAACCCCACGAATGCTGCCACTGCGATTTATTCTCAAAAGTGGGCATGGAGTTCTCATGATTTCCATTTTCTGTCCTGTTCTCTGTCCCATTGTTTCTCGTCTCTAGCACAGTAGTTGACAAGCATAAACCTGTAGGGGTGAATGCTTTCACACTCCTGTGTATTTGTACTCCAATAGGGCACGTGTTTTCGGTTGCTAGACCGTTGCCTCTCCTTTTGGAAATAAGAAACCCTGCTGAAGGACTGCTGTGGAGCAGGTGGCACATTTGAATCTGAGTCCATCAGCCATCCAACTGTGTTACCAAAGCTCCCAGTCATGTTATGTGTGGCTTATGGAAACCTTTTTGAGGTCAATGATGTTTGGCTTCTCTTTTCTATTTGAGTGACATAAAAAGCTGTTTTCAGCAAAATGCAGCCTCTAATTCACCATGATAAAGAAAAATGTCTAGGGGAAACTACACCTCCTATGATGAGAAGTAAAAAATAATTCAATGCCCTTGTCAGTATAAGGTCTCTCGTTCCAGAGCTAAGTTGTGCTAATGATTAGCTGTAGTACCTGAAGGCTGGCTTCTTGGTGAGAAGCATTTGTTGAAATATCCCTGCTAAGTGTACCCATTAGAGGAGTTATTTATGTCCATGTCCTATGCAAAACACAGTTCCAAAGCGTTGCCATATATAATAATGTGCAGTAAATAAAAAGGGTTTCTCAAAAATCTATGGAGGAGCAGAGACATTTTCTTCCTTTAAGACCATTAATAGTCAGCAGGACTTCTTTAAATCATAGCAGCTTTTAATACAAGATGCAGCTGTTTTGCTGATTTCATCAGTAGTTCAATCCCAAGAAACTGGTAAAAGGATTGCAAAAAATAAAGCACATAGGTGCATCAAAAAACCTGGGAGTATTGATGGGCAACATTTAGGTCTTTGATTGCTGGAGTGGACCTAGGTTCATCATCTCTCTCTGCACTTCTGAAAGCTGGGGCAGGAGTGCTTTAGAAGCCGTTTAAAGCAGCCTTTTTAAGATGCAGCTTATGAAAGGTTCATGCTTACCAAATGACTGCTTGAAAGAAACTACAGAAGTGCAGTCTCTACCTGCCCAGCTTTGTGCCTTCTCCTCGAGGCTTTAAATTTGGGCTCCTTGTGTTGGTCTATTTCTGCCTCAGTGAGTGTTAAATTATTTTTCTGAGCAGCAAAGCAACATCAAAGGAAGGATCAGGGAGAGGGTCGCTGCTAGGACAGTAGGTAGCCTGGTGATTGGACTCCTGTCTCAGGCAGTCTCACATCTAAAGAAGTCAGATTAATTTTCTGGGCTGTTAAAAGAGACGCAGGAGAAAGGAGGGCTGCTGTCAATCTGTCTGGAATTATCTTAAGATAAAGTGTTATCTGCCATTCCATCTGAAATAATCCAATTACGGTAGTTTGTGTTTGAGCGTGTTTCAAAACCCCTTTTTTCAGTGGGCTCTTTCAGGAAAGCAGGTGAGGGGAAATACAGTTACTGCATGTTAAAATAGCTCAGAGCTCCTTTAGTCCTGCTGAAAAGAATTCATTCTGGTGTGCAGACTGAAAGGGAACTTCCAGGGATATGTGCAATTTTGCAGTCAAAATATTGTGATGTGGGTGGAGTTTCACTGCTCCCTCCCTAGCAGCAATGAAGCAGCCCAAGCCACTTGGAATTTCAGGTTGGAGCCATACTTCAAAGTCAGTAGACTCCAAGTACTCAAAACATTTTGGGTGCTGACAGATTTCTCGGGTTCAAACTGCAAAGGACATACGGGTCTACAGACATGTCTCTTCTCCAACTAAACTGCTGCTAAAATTGTGAGGTGTTTCCACTGGGGTATGTCCGGTGAACACACTGTTTATAGAGATGTATTTGATCATAGAATCATACAGTAGGCAAGGACTTCATCAGCCTTGCTCATTAACAATGTCTAGAGCACTTATAATGGGAAAAACCTATGAGATCCTCCATCCAGCAGCTGTTGGAGTCATGGGTTCTTGAAAGAACCCTGCAGTAAGACACTCTCTTCACTGCCGTTCTGAGCAGAAACTATGTTCGGTTTCATGCTTATCTCAGAGCCATTTCGGACCATGAACTCAGGCAGGACCTATGGCAAGGGTGCAAGCAGGTATGATGAGGTGGCGAGACTGGCATATTTCCTATCCAGAAAGCAATGCCAGAGCATGAGCACATTAGTGCTGGGCAATCCTTCATTCCCCTTGAGGCATGAGCAGGGAGCCACTGATGCTGCAATTTTTGTGGGTCTTCTGGTATTCGCTTTCAGTTTCAGCCATATTATAAATTGTTCCATTTTAGACTGGTTTTGAAACTGCATTTTAATGAAGCCTATACCAAACACCGTGAGCTGATGCTTCACTAACAGCCAGGTGTGTACGCTGAATCCAGCTGAGGGGTGCTTCACTCAGATGAACCCTTGTCAGTGCAGAACCCTCTTCACATGCATTTAATTCTGTTGAGTCAAAGCACATGACCACCAGCTCAGCAGCAGCCTGAGGCATGAATGCACCTCTTAACATCTTGATCTGGAACGTTGAAATCCCCTTTTCCTTGGGGCCATGCTTTGAAGGACTTTTGAAACATCATCCAGCCTAAAACAGGATAGCCACCTGTCACTGGAGGAAAGCAGTGTGCATTCCTGGGTGTGTGGAGGTAGCGTGGTAAGTGACTAATGAGACTTGTCTTCCCTACCTGTATTTATAATGTAAACAGGACACTCCAGTTCCCTAGTTCCAAGCACCACCTCTTCCGACTCTCGTGCTCGACAGGGTTATGATGGTAGGGGACGCATGCTGGATTGGAAGGATCCGCTTGATTCATCTGAAAATAAAGATCCATATGTGGCAGTTCCATCCCATAATCATCAAGACAAGAAGGGTAAGGCCTTGGAAATGACATCCTGTGTTGAGGAGGGAGGTGGGGAGGACTAAAGTGTAACTGCTTCCAGCTGGCTCAGGGCAACATGTAATGAAACTCCTCTGCTATAATTAAAAGCTTATTGTACAGCCTGAAACTGAACAGCCAATCTCAGACTCAGTCCCAGATAATTCACTGCCTGAGGAAACCACACAAAACAAACAGAATTGTATGCCTTCGTAGAGTGTGGTGTGCATGTGGATGGGAAGGAGGGAAACAGTGGGGATTTAGCTCTCTTTAAATTTGATCTGCCCTCTTCTCTGGCAGAGGAAGATCCATGGCTTCCTATTGTTCTTAGAGGTGCACTTCTGTATTTCCCTTTTGTCTGAATTCCCAGAGCAGATCTCAGCTGATTTCACGTTATTTTGATCTCTCAGTGACAGAGACACTGAAGGTGTATTCCAGTTTAACCACTTAAATAAAGCTGACACTAATCTTAACCATTGGGCTGAAGTCCCACTGTCTTCAGTGAGATGTGAGCATCAAATATGTGTGAGAACGGAGTTTGAGACAGTCATTAGCATATTTGAAAAGATGCAGAGATGATTGCTGCCGGGGAATGATTCTGTGTTGCGTTTTTACAGCACTGCAAGGTTGAGATTTAGGTTTCATTCCATGGTGCTTAGTCCTCTGCTGAAGCACACTTGGGTCTAATACAAGTTACAGTCCTGTACTTTGGCCTCCAGTTCGTCTTTTCTACACACACAGACAATTAGGCAGGGAATTGCCTAAGTTTGCCACCTGAACATGCGTAAAGAAGAATGATGCTACCCTCTGATTCCATTTTGGCCCTCCATCATTCTCCCAGTTCCTTTTAATCTGCATCTCAAATTGGTGAAAATGGTTCCTCTGTAAATAGGGGACTTAGGTTCAAATACCTCCACTGCCTAGAGAGATCTGAGTTCTTGTTATCCTTCTCCAGGGTGTTCTTAGATCACTTTTTTCAATCTCTTCTTTGCTGAAGATGTTTCACTCTATATGGACTAATTAAGTACTCAGTGGGCCAGAACAAGGATGATTGTGAGCAAAACTCACTTGCTGAGTGGTTAGGGTGCTCACCAGGGACAAATGCACACATGAGCTTTAGTCCTTTCTGCTATGAATCCGTGAAATAAAACACTTAAAATATTAATTGAAATGTGGATTCCAGTCTCTATTGTTCATGCACTTTACATTAAAAACTCATTAGACGGAAGCATCAGCTGTTTCTACAGAAGCTACTGGCATGCCGGACCCACTGCTTTACATTGTCTGCCCAAACTAGTAGGTTACTGAATCACATTTCTTCCTCTCTGACTGACCCAGTGAATCCTGAATTTTCTGCATTGACTGTGGAGACTTTCAGCAGCAGATGATGAGCTTATTAACAGAATAGTTTTCAGCAATGCTGCACAAATAGCTGGCAGCAGTCTGGATCCAAACTGTGAATGCAGTGCCTGTTATTCACAACAGCACCACATACACAGTGCCTCACACAGTCCTGGGATATCTTGGATTTCTCACTGAACTCTGTGGGATTGACCTCCAAAAGTCTTCATGTTTCCTAGCCATGAAGACGATGGAAGTTACTCGGCTGGCACAGCAGAGATGAAGTCTAAAGCTCTATTCCAGTTGAGGAGGAGAGCTAATTGGATAGGAGATGCCTAATAAAATTTACTGAGATGCCATGGCAAAAATTAATCTGGTGACCATGGCTTTTAGGCTTGATAGGAGTAAATATAATACAAAGATTTAATTCCCTTAGCCAGAGGATGGGAATTGTGTCTCACTCTCAGCTATGGGAAAAGCTATTAGCTTTTCCTATAAAAATGGGGGAAACTCATTTGGTTTTATTCAAGTGGGTTTTAGAAGTGCATCCTGTTTGAACAATTTATTTTGGAGCTTGATCATTTAGACTGTCTGGGAGAATAACTACAAATCTAAAGCAAAAAATTAATTTCTATGATATGATCAGGCTTGCATGTGACTTAAGCACAGACTCTTCCCCCGCTAAGCCTCAGCAGAGGAACAGTTTCAGGCAGCTGTGGTACTCAAACCTCTAACATAGGGTGCAAGGGACTGCAGATGCTGAATATTAAATCTCAGATTCCTAGTTCCTACTTAAGCTCAGTTTGAGATATCATCCTCATTTTTTTAATTCCTCAGCCCTTGCTCTTCAGTTGTAGGGCAGTTCAGAAACAGTGATTTCTGAGTATCACGTGTGAAGAGGAGGGAAGGCAGATAAGCCTACACACCTTTCTAAAGATGCCATGTGATTTACTTAGCACTCCTCTTTCTTCTCAACAAGAAATCACTGATAATGCTGCCAGTCAAAACATGATTTTTTTCCCTGTCCAATATGTTAGTATACCCAGTATTCAAAATACTTGAGATAAGAGGACAGGCCAGCAAGCAGAGGTACTCGAACCTAGCTCACCTGCTGGCATCAGATAGGAAAACAGCGTCAGAAACCACCAAAAACAGAGTATCTGACCCAGAGAAATGCAGAGACAGGAGTGCATTTTAATTACTCTGTTTGCTATGTGTGGATCCCTACTTTGCAAATCTTTTGTGAAGCAATGCTTAATACATGGAAAAACTAACTCTTGAACACATCTTCTCTGACAGTAGCAGCTTTCAGAAATGCATGCAGTGAAAATATTAATAAATGCAGAGCTGCTGAATTCTAATAATTTTTGCTTCAATTCACTGACTGATGAAATGTCTTTGCATTCAATAGTTGTCTCCCACGGGAGTGATTGGTACCATAGAGTCTTATTACCACTTGACAGGGTCATTTAAATATCGTGCATTCTTTGGTGCCTAATTATGAGTACTGACAAAGCTGGAAGCAGTCTACACACAGTCAAAACAATGGCGGCAGAGGTGACCGCATGTTTGTTTGCCATTACCTTCTACTTGTGTGTTGTTACTCCTTGCCTTGCCCAGTCAGAGCCAGATGGCTCTAAAATGACTATTGATTTGTTGTTTTAAAAGGGCAAAGGAAAGAGTTCTTACATGAAATTACATCAGATAATGTTACACTCACTACCCTCTTATCAAGGTTGTTTTTTTCACTTTTGCTGTGATTTCTTCTACTTTCATGCATTTTTATAAAGAAATTTTTTTTATTTTCTTAAACATTTTTTTCTTTGTTTTGTAAGGTGCTTTGTGTTGTTCTTCATTGGTTGAGTCTAATCCTTTGGACAGTGTTTTCTTTCCTTTCCTGTGCTCACAAACAGCTCCTTACTGATTTTACTAATTGTACAGAATCCACTTGCTCCTTTCTTTTCTGAAACCTGGGTGCTTTGATGATGTCACATCCATCCATATGCTTCACTTTTAATTCAGTGCAGGCATCTTGGCAAGTATCTGTGGGGGTGTGAAGAGGGGGTTCTTTAAAAGGGTTGACTCATAGGAATGTGACATTTGTGTGCCACATCTTTAGTAGCTAAATATACTCTGGGATTGTTGTTTCTGAGCTACATCACACTTCTTGCCAATTTGAAAATGCGTAGTGCAACTCATAGAGTGAGAACTATGTGTTGCGATCCCACTGGCATTTTCATTTCAGCCGTGAGGGAATCTGCCCTTCCTCTCACAGAACAAAACCATTAAAAAAATAAAAATTAGCTCTGACTGGGCAAACTGCATCTCTGTCTCCCCTGTCTCCTTCCCAGGAAAAAACAAAGTAAGAAAAAGAAAAAAAAAACACATTCTAGAGTATGTTTACGTTTGTTTCCTTTCTTGCTGTTTTAGTGTCAATTTAATTGATGTGTTTCTCACCTTCGTTGAAATCGTTTCCCTAACCTCGCTGTCTAACCTTACCGCTGCTGCCATTGTACTTGGACTCCCTCCCTCCACAGTCATGACTCCTCCTGTGAAGCTCTCCAAGGCTTTACCCTCTGCATCCAAACAGTGCCGTAGAGCTGTGTGTCTCTGAAGTTGTCCTACTAACAAAGAGGGGAATAGACACATACTACCCATAGAGAGCCCTACATGAAGAAAACAATGTGATTTTCTTCAGGAGTAGCTGACCTCGCCTGTCTTTACCATCCTGCTCTTTTCTGCTCTCTCTTCTCCTCCCTGCCTTTAATCACAGTTTTGATAAACCGGCTGTAAATTAAGCTTACAATTTCGTGGTTATGTCACGGCTTCTCTGTGGCACTTCTGTGGATGTGGCTGAGCTGATCACAGACTGATGAAGGTGTAGCCTTGCTGTTAACAGCATTAATGTTGTGTTCTTAGTAAGTGAAGATTGTAAGGTGGTGTCTCCTTTATTTAACAAGCTTTTTATCAATATCCCTGTAACAACGGTAAAAAGCTGTTAAGAAGCAGAATGGGATGGACACAAAGTTAAGAGTCGCTACTTTACTTGTATGACAAGAGTGCTCCTATAGATACTGTTACCTGGTGTCGCCTATTAATACATAGCCTGTGGAGCATATATGATTATCAATGGTAACTGCAGCCTGTCCTCTGGTACAGAATTAAGCATCATTAGCAATAGTCAAGTCCTCTATTTGGAGAAGGTTGTGCTGTTGGAAGGCCCAAGGACTGTTCATTTTAAAACCTAACCGTAGAAGATATTTCATGTTGCACACAAGTGGCAGCGTTACTAAATTTTACTGTGATTATTGCTACTTGAAAGATTTGCCAAGTGCTGACAATGCTTGTCTCTGGAGAGTCTGCAAATGTTCAGGCAGATTTTCCTGCAGTTAGACAGAATTATGTGAAATTTCAGGTACAGTTATGGTAAAGAATGTAAAATGCTGATTTAGCAAGGAGGTACTTTACAAGCAGACATGAAATGATAGGAAAAATGTATGACAACGTAAAGCTTCAGACCCTTTTTTGCATAAATTAAACAACTGTTGTTCTTCATGGGAGGGCTCAGTTTTGCTCCTGGAAGTACATTTGCAGAGCATATTTTTACACCAAAAATTTGTTATATGCTAATGTGTACAAGCATCTAAATGATTTAAGCATCTTTTTAATCAGAGGAAGCAGGTAAAAATTATTGACTTCCTGGCATTTTGTAATAATTCAGAAAGTAATTTAAAGTGTCACTGAATTTGTCGAAAGTGTTGAATTTTCAGGCCTGAGGGGAAGAGCTTGCTTTTTCAAGGTGAAGCAAATACTCTGTATTGGGTTTGTTTTATTGTCCTGGCGCTGTCAGAAGAAACAGACTGATCCTAGAAAAGGCTAGTGGGAGGAGGAGTTGAACCATAGTCAGTTTTGCCTGGATAGGGATCCAGAAGAGCTGTAAACTCAAAGCATGTGTGCCTGGGAGGAAGCTACACAAACGTTCTTATTCTTTCCTGTGTCTCAAAACATTGCACACACAGACATTAAACAGATTGCAAGTACTTTTCAGTTCACTTAACAATCTCAAGTGCTGAGGCAACAGTAAAGATTGAATCACGGCAAATCCTTCACTTAGTGTATTTATGAGGCTTTAGCCCACAGTCTAGTAAAAGACTGCTGTGAGAATTGGAGTTTGCCCTCATTCCGTCTGTGATTCTGTAGCAATTGTCTGAGATTTGAGGTAAGAAGTGTGGTTATTCACAGCTGCAGTGCTTCACAAAAGGAATTCGCCTACACAAGACAAGATAGCACAGGACTTAGTCCCTTTAAGCTTTTATAAACCCACATATATATTGACTTACTTAATTTACCAATTAGGATTTAAAGATAAATTAGTTAGATAAGTCTTTTCTAAGCAAAGACCTACAGTACTATTTTTCTGAACTGTTCTGAGGTAAATTTGCATCAGCATACTGTAAATATCCCTGTTCTGGAGGGAGGGATGTTTGTCACATATATTAGCTGCCTAGATTAAAGACTAACAAAATCTTTTGGAAAAAAAAAACTAACCCTGTATTTGTTTAGAGTTCCTCTAATGAGCAATTTATTCAGGAAATAAAAGTCTCAGGATGGTATAGCTGCTCTGAAGTGCTGTTTTACCACCACATCAGATAAAACCAGAAAGCCATTGCTGACAATTAAATGGGACCAAATTTCTCAGCAGGGCTTTTAATGGCCAGTACCTGTGTCACCAGACCAAGCTAATAACTAGCAAACACGCCAGGATGTTGATGACCTCATTTAGACTTGATACAAGGAAGAATTTTTTCACAGAAAGGGTGGTCAGGCAGTGGAATGGGCTTCCCAGGGAGGTGGTCGAGTCACCATCCCTGGATGTGTTTAAAGATTTGGATGAGGTGTTGAAGGATATGGTTTGGGGGTGAACTTGTAAGGTAGGGTAGATGGTTGGACTCCATGATTCCGGGGTGTTTTCCAACCAGAGTGATTCTGTGATCAACCTGGAGTCCCCAGAATCCGGTGACATGTACTGGAGGGCTATATGGTAAGACTTGTCCAGAGGAACACTAATCTTTCCTCTGTTCTGTCCTTCAGGTACAAGCTGTCTGCTTTCAAAGCATCTCATATTGCACCCTCACATTCAAACAGTGACAGTAGAAAATCAGATTCTAATTAATAAGTTTTAAATTGCATAGAAAATTGATGAAATAAGAGTGCTGGAAGGATGTTCTGATAAAACAGTCTTGCTTCAAACTTATTTTCGGTATGTTTTTATAAGTATCTATGAGAAC
This sequence comes from Phoeniculus purpureus, assembly GCA_028565055.1. NCBI lineage: Eukaryota > Metazoa > Chordata > Aves > Bucerotiformes > Phoeniculidae > Phoeniculus > Phoeniculus purpureus. The sequence continues at coordinate 38,735,526 of JAOXOE010000874.1, forward strand.
AAGAGCAAAAAGATAGAGAGGAGACAATGAATGCAGAAAAGATCACAAACAAAAGCTCCTGGGCAGAGAGAGGCACATTGTTAGGCCAATTCAAATCAAACATGGGGATTGCAATAGAATAGAGTGATTTAACATGCCTTCTCTGTGACTAAACTTTCTCTTCAAACTTCATGTAAAAAGCTTCAGCTTATGTAGTCGTAGATTTTCTATAGTAACCTTCTGGAAGTGTCAGGAGAGGAACAGGTTTCGCTGCAAAAGGTAAGCATAGATGAGGAAACCAGAAAAAAGGAAGAGGTGTATCTCTGCCCACACCAGCTGCCCGTGCCACATTAAAGGAAAGGCTATACTTCAGCACAGACAGTAACGGAACATTTTCAGAAATCAAAATGGTTCTGTGTGTTTCACTGAGGACATGGATTTCAGATTTACCTAGCAGAAGTGAAAACAAGGATAGCAGTAGTGGAACCAAGAGACTATTTGGTAGGCAAAAAAAAGACATAATTGCTAATAGAAGAGGTTGTGTCAATGGACAACTTTGGTTATGAAAGCTGTCAACAGACCTTTTCTGTCCTGAAATTACTTGGATGCTACAAATACAAAAGGAGGGGAATTTAGAATAGAGCTTATCCAGTATCAAATGTGGCTGCAGGAAACAGCAGGTATCCTTGACCTGTAATTGTCTTCCTGCATAGATTTAAAGTCAGGCTATCCATTTCCAGGCTGCAATGAGCAGTAGGAGCCTGTCTTATTAAAACAGGGAAAAACTGTCATTGCTCCAGGACCTTGATCTGCTTGTTCAATAAAAGAGGCCACATCTAATTTGTCAAGGCAGCAGCTCAGGGTTCAAGGCATTAGAGCTATTATGTGATGGACTAGATCCCCAGCTCTGCATTCATACACAGTCACCCTATGAGGCCAGCTCGGTGGAGGAACACAGACTGCCTCACACTCTTGTTTGACCCTTGTAGCACTGATGTATTTATCAAGAGTTGGGATTTTGCTGTAAGGCTTGCTGGCCCCACAGGGCCCCCACTCCATCTGGAAACTGGAAAGTGTAATTGGTGGACACAATGTTAAGCAACACCCAGTTTCACTTTTCTGGCATTTATGTTGAGTGTAAAGAGATGTGCCAAACAATGATGCTGCGTTGGGAAGGCACCCTAGCTCTTTAAGTAAGAGGTTTTTGAAACTGTTTTGACATTTGACGGCATTTAAGAGCAGGATATCTAGCTGCTGAAGCACCTTTCGGTGTTAATATCAGTATGCAATTAAAATGTCAATATGCTTTTAAGGATATTGGAGTAATTAATTTTTCTGATACAGGATGTGCCTAGTTTCAATAACTGTATCAATTAATAAGATGTCCTATAGTAATTTTACAATGACCCAAGCATTTACAGCCCTAGTTCAAAGCACTTCTAATGTGATCTGCGGACTGTGAACTGTTTAATTGAATGCCTCAGTACAAAACACCACCTACATTCTTCTCATGTAGATAACCCTTTAGTTAATGGTATCAACATCCCTTTTAGTAGGTAGGAAGGATCTTGACTGACTCTTCTGCTTTTTTTCTTAGTTTTTCTTTAAGACTGTAAAAAAGACAAGCTTGATTCTTTACGTTAGAGTGAACTGGTGTTTTAATTAACAGATGTGGTTAATTAAAAAAAAACCCCAAACCTGAGGAGGTCATAGTTTAAATTTTGTATTAATAAATGTTAGTTTAATTGCACATTAAATACAGATAACAAGTATTTTCACGTTTGAAAGGTAGTCATTTCTATGAACATCCTTAGTTTAGGCAGGTGATTATGCAGATGTTACTTCAGGCTCTTTAACCGTCATTTGATGAGAGGCTATAGTCTCTGGTATCTGATTACTGTTGCTGTGTCTTTTGCTAGGTTTTAATGTCCTAAGGCATTTTCTGCCTGTAGCTGAGAAAGAAGATAGGGAAAACTATGTTGTTATTCTTATGTTACAGAACAGAATTTTAAGGGCATTTTATTGAAAAGATTTTAAGCTGGTAGTGCAAATTTACCACTGTATCAAAAATGTGCATCCTGACATCTACATGAGGGAAAAAAGACCTTCACTGGCCAAGCTGTAAGTTTCTGTATAACAGTCCCTCATCCCAGAAGAGCAATACCCAAGAGAGACTTGTCACAGTTAGGCAACTAAATACACAGACAACTCTGTGCACATTGACTGTTGGTGCTGTGACTGATAAGCACTTAAACCACCAGCTGATAGCCTGACAGTTCTCTCTGCCCCAGTAGATCAGAATAAGTCACTGTCCCTGATGAAGTAGATTTTAACAGCTCCACTGGCATTAAAAGAGCTTAGGGCATTTTATGGAGAAGTTGCTCAGGAACCATTAAAAGCCATTTCTGGCACAGTGGTACAATACAGCAGACAACTGGAAAAGGCTAACAGCACATTAAACAACAACTTTATGTTGGCTGGAAAGAATACCTGTAGTACTGCAAAACAGTGAGCCCCAGTGGATAGCCTCCAGACCAGTTCCCACCTCCCACACCTACCGTGGTGGAGAGCACTGGGTATTAAACTCCCATCAGCAGCCAAGGATTGCTCTCTTTTGTGAAATAAAATTTCAAATAAAGGTGAAGTCCGATAGTGTTGTCACAACTGGGCACAAAGTAGGCAGTTCTTTCATTTGTCCAACAAAGATTTTTCTAACTGGAAAGTTGTATAGAATCACAGAATCAGAATCAGTAAAGTTGGAAGAGACCTCCAGTGCCACCATGCCCACAAAACCATGTATCCTAGTGTCACATCTACATGTTTTCTGAACACCTCCAGGGATGGTGACTCCACCACTTCCCTGAGCAACCTGTTCCTATACGTGAACACTCTTTCAGTGAATAAATTTTTCCTTATGTCCAATCTAAATGTCCCCTGGCACAACTTGAGGCTGTTTCCTCCATCCTATCACTTAGTGACTTGAAGAGTGAACCCACGTCTCTCTACCATCTCTTTTCAGGTTGTTGTCTCCTCAGCATCCTTTTCTCCAGACTAAACAACTTCAGTTTCCCCAGCAACTCCTCATAAGACTTGCCCTCCCAGCCCTTCACAAGCCTTGTTACCCTTCTTTGGATGCTTCTGAGAAGCACATATTTTCCAGCTGTTTCCATATTCTTTAAACCAAAAAAGTATACTGAGTTCCAACCAGAATGATTCTGTGATTCCTGTCTGTAAGCAAGCAGCCTGTGGGGGATAGAGGCCATGATGCTGCATATAAACACTGAGTACCACTTGTAATGAAGCTTAACAGGAGTGGGCTTGTCATGTGGTGCAGAAAAGGCCTTTGGTAGTTTCTTTGAGCTATGGTCAGGGCTAGAGAAATTTAATATCTGCCACCAGTTTGTAGCTACAGTTGAGCAATTAAACAGTTCTCCATGTGCACTCATAGCTGAATGAGTCCCAATCAGAGGTTTTCAAAAGAAGGCACAAAGCAGGAGTGCTGTCTGTCTCTTCTTCTGCATGGTCACCCCACTGAACCTGCTGCATTCACCACAATCTACCCAGACATTTGGGCAATCATGGCTCATAATAAAGAACACAAAGAGCACTGCTCTTTTCTTTACAGCTAGCACTGAGCTTTATCTCTACAAAACACCAGTCTCTATTCAATGTCTTAGAGAGGTCTTGCAGTCCTGCAGCACTTTTAATGCTTTTTGCTAAATGTGACCAAGCTACAGACGGTGCCCTGGGGAACTCATCCAGTAACAACAATTAATTTCCATTCCCAGAGGGGCTTGTATATCAGTGTTTGCTTCTCACTCATTGAACTAAATTACTAAAGTCAAATTAGCAGCTACTTTCATATACCCAGCTAGAAGACCTGGGAAGACAGTACAGTTTACCTGTACTTGCTTATGGCAAGAGAGCTTGATTACATCAGTTGTGCTTCTCTGAAAGGTTTGGCCTCACCTACACTGAATTTAGAAATTAAGAGAGAAAATAAATATACATGACTGAGAGAAAAGAGAATGTGATCAGCGGTTACTCACAGAATCACAGAACAGTAGGGATTGGAAGGGACCTCAAAAGACCATCTAGTCCAATCTCCCTGCCCCAGCAGGATCACCTAGACCAAGTTGCACAGGAACATATCCAGACGGGTTTTAAATGTCTCCAGAGAAGGAGATTCCAAGTCCATTCTTACTGGAGTCAAGATAGACCACATCCACCGCTCTGCCATCATCTATCCACCTGCTTATACCCTCATAAAAGGCTCTCAGGTTGGTCAAGCATGAGTTTCCCTAGGTGAAGCCATGCTGACTGCCCCTAATGACCCTCCTGTCCTTGATGTGCCCATAGACAACATCTAGGATAAATTGTTCCATCGCCTTTCCTGGAATGGAGGTGAGGCTGACCGGTCTATAGTTACCTGGGTCCTCCTTCTTACCCTTTTTGAAGATTGGAGTGACATTTGC
>JAOXOE010000874.1:38740079-38765460 GCA_028565055.1 Phoeniculus purpureus
GGGCTTATATCTATTACTCAGTGGCAACTGGAGAGGTGAGTCAGGCAAGGGTAGTGCTTGCCTTCTGTCATGGCCATGCACTTGGCTCCATTCACCCCTTCTACTTGGGCTTCTGTCTTTCATGTGAGAACTACAGGATACAGGAGCCCTTTTATTCTGGCTCTTATTGGGCTGTTGGCCTGACTGCTGAGACTGGCTGCACCAGTCTACCTCTATTTCAACCTCTCTAATTCTCCTGAGCCTTTCAAGTTCCACTTGCAGCTTCTCAACCTCGTCTTGCAGCTGTGACACCAGGTTAAGCAAACAATCTACCTGCTCGCACCATACACAGCTGGGAAAACACGAGTGTTACATTCCTGGCCGCTTGTCACCTGCACAGCCTCATCTTGTTGGGGGACCTCTCTTTGGGTTCCCACATCCATATGCAGTGGTGACCATAGCTTGGTCTTCCTTTGCTGCTACGTTGTCACAAGTTTGTTGGGGTTTTTTTTGCCTCATGGTTGCTAAAGTGGCTAGTGCTGTCAGAGTTCAGCGGGGCTGTGCTCAACTTCTGGTTGCCCTGGGTTTGCCCGCACCCCATTACTTTTGGCCTTTTCCCATGAGACATTATGACCCTCAGTGGCTCCCCCTTGGATCCCTCAATATTTCTCATTCAGGGAATCCCCAGATCACCCAGAACCCTTGGTAAATAGTGTTCGATGACTGGCACTGTTGGAACTGACAGTTGCCAGAATATGTGCCAACAATGTGCCCAAGTGACCAAAAAGGCTAACAGCGTCTAGGCTTGTATTGGAAGTAGTGTGGCCAGCAGAACTAGTGAGGCAATTCTGCAAGTAAGACACTGAAGTGCTGGAGCATGTCCAGAGAAGGGCATTGAGGAGAGTGTAGGGGACTGACTGAGAGAACTGAGGGTTGTTTAGTCTAAAGAAAAGGAGCCTGAGGGGAGATCTTACCAGTCTCTGAAACTACCTGAGAGGATGCTGGAGTGAGGAGGACAATCTCTTCTCCCTGGTGTTAAGTGATAGGACCAGAGGAAATGGTTGCAAGCTGCACCAAGAGAGGTTTAGACTGGGTGTTTGGAAAAATTTCTTCATAGAAAGGCTTATCAAACAGTAAAACAGGCTGTCCAGGGTAGTGGTGGAGTCAACATCCCTGGAGGTATTTAAAATGCCTATAGACATAGTGCTGAAGGAAATGGTTTAGTGGTGACCTGGCAGTGCTGGGTCAAAGGTTGGACTTGATCTTAAAGTTCTCTTCCAACCAAGCATACTCTGTGATTTTGTGATAAAATTTGTTAGGCTCCCAGTGTTAGGAAAAAAATGAGGCATTAACCAATCACATGGAAGATTCTATATTTGTAGATCAGTCAATATATGTTGAGGACTAGTCTATAGTTACGAAAAAGCCAGCTGTGTTCCTTCTTGCAGCATCTACCCTCATGCTGGCTAACAAGCTGTGCAAGCTGCCTGGTAAGGCTGCAGCAGTGGAAAATACTGACGAAGAACGTGAGCAGGAACTGAACAGACAGTCCAGAAATTAGAGATTTGATTCAGTACCAGAAGTGAGTGGAAGACTGTGGAAGTTGCATTGCAAAGACACTGCTGTTTGCGAGATCTGTGATAAGCAAATACACAAGTATGTCTGCCTTGCTTGACCCACTGGGCAAACAAGTCAGGGTCTGCATGGCTTTGATGTATATTGGAGAAGAGACTGGCTTGCACACCTTGTGATTAGATGGCTGTTGGCCCCAAGGCAGCTTTCTTGCAGCTGGGGCAGGTAACACCTGCTTACCAATGTATATAATCTGAGATTAAGCTAAGAGTTCACCTCAACAAGGAATGAGGACTGACCATAGTAATCACTGAGCATACTAAAAAATGCATGGATAGAAAACATCACAGAAGTTATGTCATCAGTGTAAATGCACCTGCCACGCCTGCACATTGCACAAAAAAGTTAAAATATATGAGGAAAAACTATAAATCTGACAGATAAATGTATGAAAGAAGCTACCAATTGAGATAGGAAACAAAGGAATGAGGGAGAGATGATAGCAGAAGCAGGACAAGTGCATCAGGGAAATCACTTCTTTTACCTCAGGGTGTGTCTGGAGTAACCATGATTGCTTTACTGGAGACGCTGTGGATTTGAACAAAACTGCGAGAAGCCTTCAGATATTTATATTGGAAGGGTAGTGTTTATAGTATTTGTATTGGCAGATACAGAAAAGAACTAGTGGTAAAGTTATTCTTGCCGACTGTTATGGCCAGTGTTGCAAATCACAACTCTTTAGTCCCTTAATATATTCAAAGACAGACAAGGCTATGGAGCTGTAATATGGAGGAAAATGGTAACTCTAATGTCAGGCATCCCAAAGATATTTTTTGCCTACAGCAACAGCTCTGCCTGTCTTGTCTTCTACTGGTCACTGGGAACATGTTTTAGTTCCAAAGTCCAGGTCTTTTGATTACACATGCAGTGTTCATGACCATAGCAGAAATTAAGAGTTAATCCACAATGTTTGCTTCCCGTCACAAAATATGCAGTGCTGGGTTGTAGTGACAGAAGAGGTTTCATCCTTCCACTACAAGGAAGAGCAGACCTAACATGGCATCCAGCCGTGTTCCTAACATGCACCAGCAACTCGGCTGCAGGCAGAAGGACTCTTCCTGAGAAATGCAGTCTGTGTGCATGAGTAAACATTGTTGTCTTAGTTTCAAAGCTGTTTCACAGCCTTGTAATCATTACTGAGGACCTGAAGGAATAGGATATATAGAGCACACTCTTAGTATTTAAATGTCTTGTGTGTTTAATAGATGGTTCCTTAGTTCAGCTGTGATGTGTTCGGTTGCGCTAGTAGCTCAAAACTAGCATTTCCATTTTTAAGTCTTCAAAGATCAGAGCTGTTAAGGAAACAGTTTTTGCAGTCATATGCATTGTTGGAAGTTTAACCCAAGATGTTCTGTAAGGCTGCTTTGAGCTTCAAGCTGCTATGCAGAGCTGCTTGTGTTGACATTCAGCAAACTTCCCTTTTCCCTGTAGTGCTGAAAGGCAGTAGTTCAAAGCTGGTTGTAAAAAAGCAGGAAAAGCCATGGAATTTCTCAGTGACAGCTTCTCTTTCCTTGACATTGTTCATAAAACCTGCTCCCAGAAAAGCACTGGGCTGCCTAGAATACATAATGTCCACAGCATGAAGGAAAAAAGAACCAGAACCATTTGTTCTGAGCCATCAGAAGAGCTCCATGCAGTGAAGTGGGAACTGTGAAAATGAGAGATACACTTTGCAGGCAACAACAACTTCTCTGGAGCCCTGAAATCATGCATATTCAGCCAAACATATGTAAATCTGGTTTAACCCAGCTGTGAAAGATCCCCCGAAGTAAACTACTAAAGAGCAGCTGGATATGTTTAAGCTCATCTCAGGCATAGAAGAAAGGTCCCAGAATGTTCACTGAGCCTTTTTTTACGTCATTAGAGGAAATGCAGCAGACTTTAAAGGAAACTAGTGTTTTAAGATGCAGAGGAGCATAAAGTTTGCCTCTGCTGAGACAAGCTACAAAAGAATTAATTTTCCTTGACATTTGGATTTTATACGTCTTGTTTTAACTCCTGTGAATGTCTGGTTTTCACTTTTTTTTTTAAAGGACGCGATAATGTCTGCTTATTCCCCATCACATGGAGGCATCTAAAATTATCGTTGCTCTGTGGGAGATTATAAGAGGTGAAGGAAGGTAGCAAAATCAGGAAAGTTCAAAATGAACAGCCACTGCATACCACCTGCCAGCAGGAGAAAAGTTGTCATGTGCTTTCTAATATGAGCATTGGCCTTTAGCCACTGGGCCAAATAAAACTGAGCTGGCTTCAGGACTGTAGAGTCTTTCATCACACCTTCTTCATATCTTCTCCCATACCTGCAAGCTTAATAGACAGACTTTTTTACAGAGAAACTGATTACAAGTAACACAGTGTAAAAAGCTCTAAGATCGTGCTGTTCCAGTCCTTTTCAGGTCTGCTTCCCCTTTATTTCAGTGGGGATGACAGTTGTCCGAGCACGAATTTGCTGTTTCAGATCTTGTCATTTCCATCTGTAATAATCTTTTTTCAAAAAAAATAAAAAAGCTTGTTTCCAGTTTCTCAAAGTTCGTCAGCGCAGCCATGGATAGGTTTTGTATGGGAGTGGGACAATGCTTAAAAATTTAACTAAAAATGGATAATTGAAGTCCATTCTGAAAACGTGACTTCCGGATCATGATTGTCTCATATGTAGAGATGTTTCAGGCAACTTTCTTGCTTAATTTATCTAGCTTGAAAGAAAGCATAAGCATGGAAGTTCTCACATCTTTCTACCGATAGCAAAGCCACCTTTTGATCTCCCCTCTTCCAGCAAGTTACAATCATATGTTTTATACAGAGTGATATCGGCAGTCATTCATCAAGAGTGGCAAGAAGTGACATAACTTGGACCAGCTGAAAGAAGAAATATAATCACCCTTAAAGGTCAATAGATGAAGCTGTCCTGGAGGGATTGATTCTGCAATAGGTCTGATTAAGGCCAAGAAAACCCAGGCAGAGGCCACTATAGTTGATCTGATTGTTCGGATAATGTTCAAAGCTTTGTTATATGTTACTTCAGGCACATTACACACTGATTTTTCTTTTCATGGTTCTGAAATACGATTTCTCCTCATACATCCAGTGTTCCTCAGAACTCTTGTAACTGAAGGTTCTGGGGTTTTTTTCCAAATTCATTCTTCTTGCCAAGAACAAGCATCCGCTTTTTGTTTGATGGATATCTCAGACTGCTAGTTAGGGCAACCGGCTTTAAGACCTGTTAGACAGAATCTGAAGGGAGGTGGATTGCTCTTGTCAATGATGCAAACCTTACAGTCACAGATCTTTATAAATCAACAATACAGTTTTACTGCAACCTAAAGTAAAAAACAACCAACCACATTTGCCCACAGCTTTAACTGTGAATGTTTGAACTGGTTTTTTTCTAGCTGATGACACTAGGACTCCAGGAAATGGGTACTGGGTAGAATTCCACTGAGTCAGCAGGACAAGTCCTTGCAGCAAGGAAGATGTAGGGAAAAGCTTGCTTACTGTTTTCAGAGAATTAGTTGACATAAAGTGGCAAACATTAGATCATTTGGGTTACAATGCAATCGGTTTATGTAAAACCTTGACATTATTTCTTCAAGAAAAACAGGCAATCAGATCACAATGATGCATCGTAGACTCTGGTCACTCCTGAAACTGCTGTCACTTTAAATCTCAGTGTCCAGTCTACCTTCATCTAACTTTTTAAATTCCTTTTACTTGTTAAAAGGGAAGAATAAATCTTAGTAATACCTGCAGGGATTTTTCAGGCTGAAATAATCTTTTAGCAGCATGAAACTGCCTGTAAACACAGTTCTAACACCTGGAGACACATGTTGAAAACCTATTCAGCAGTACTTAAAAAAGGTGTTCTGAAACCCATAAACACCTCCACTCATAATGAGCCTATGCCAGCATTTCTTGCAAATCTAAGCAGAGGGAGATGTACACTAGGCAGAGAAGCTTGCACTGAAGAATTAAATTAACTGCCAGGTTTTTCCCTTAAATAGCAGCAGTAAATAAATCATTGTGCCTTCCTGGAACAATGGCTGGGGCTGTGGAAAGTATCAAGTGATTGTGTAGGCGTTCAAGATGGAAGTGGGTTCTTTCTCATTTAGCTAGAGAAGTGAAGTTCAAGACAGCAAAGATATCCACTCCCTGACTCTTGTTAACGTGTGGTCTAGACGTAGATGTTACCTTACTCTGTGATAGTTACCCCTTACTTCCTGCCACAACATCATTCTTCATTTCCCTCTTCAGTGTCTCAGTTTCATGTGTTCCACCACTACAGGTTACTACTTTTCTACCAGACGACTTTTGAAAGCTGGACACAGGTGGTTCATCTCACTTGTCCAGGATACAATTCCTGCAGCCATAAATTATTTCTGGCACAGAAGAGACTTTGTCTCCACAGTACAGAGACACAGTGCAGTGCAGTACAGTCGTGCTCTCTGTGCGAGCACTACTAACTGTAGTGCTCACACAGCAAGATGTTACTTTTGGTGATGGGCAACTGGGCTATTCACACGCAGGACCTTGCAGTTACACAACCAGATAACTGTAACAGACAGGACTGGTCTCCGTATTGTGGGCTATTCTCACTGACATCAGATTGGCTTTGAAAGAGGAGGGCAGAATCCATAGCACTGTATCACTAACCCAGCTTCACGTTCCACTCTTCACACTGACAGTTCATTTGCTGCTTGTTTTCATTCATCGAGCAACAACAGATGGCTATAAACTGGAATTTCAGTGTGTGCACACTGCAAACTGTATGACAGAAACCTAGACCTAGAGGGACTTTTCTTGATGTTCTGACATCCGTGTCCCCGATCACTGGTGAGATGAAGAAGTTAAGGCTTCACTGTGTTGTGCTTCTTTTTATACTGTAAGTGCCTAAAGGACACAGATCTTTTGCTGGGCCTCTGGAGTTGAGGTCTCTTCTCTGCAAATGCCTCTTAATTTGTCTTCTCCTGAGACAGGTTTTACTTCAGATCTCTTCCTACTACTTTTGAGTACTTTTTTAGTGCTTTTTAACTGCAGCTTTTCAGCAGGCTTTAGCTCACTTTCATTTGCTTCTGAGAAATAAAGTCAAAGCTCCTACAGAAGCCGAAGGGTATCGTACTTAATGTTTCCCCATAAGAAGTAAGCCATTTATCCTGTCAAGAAAGGAAGCTGGTCTCCTTTAATGGAAATTATTATTGCCACACTTGCTTTGATTTTTTGTTTTCCTTAGAATTACTTTATCATCCTTTGAATAAAAGTTCATAAACCTGATTGTTTAGTCATGTGTTCTAGAGACACTCCCATTCTAAAGTTGCACTTACTGTTCGTCTTTCATTAAGTCCTCTTGTTGAGTCATTCTAAAAGCAGATAACGTGCCTGTCCTTTTCAAGAACTCTTGATGCTCATTCTGCCTCCAGCGTTCTCACAATTCTCACATGCTGCACAATGTCTAGACATTGCTTTGGCTCCTTGAACAGTCAGGAAGTTCCTTCGGACAGTGTGAAACCATTTATACCTAAATATTTTATCTCTTTTACCTGTTCTGGTCAACACTTGTTCCCTGACTTGGTTACATTTCTGATTACAGATCAGTGTGTGGGTTTTTCGGTGAAAAATTAAGGAGGAAAAGGAGTAAATGACCCAGTCTCTGTGTTTTTCCTTACCTGACCTCCTTCACTGAAGTCTGTTGTACCACTGTTAATTATTCTCCTTTGGTTGTGCTCATGCCGGGTATTCTTTAGAATTATGAATTCTATTCCTTTGTGATTATTTCATTCTGATGACATTTCTGCCCTCAGATGCTCTTTCTTCTTAGAATTAGAAGCTCAGAATAGCTCCATTCACACAGTAGTATTTTCAACACTGTGCACAACTTGCTTTTAAACTTGTTTTTGGAAGATACAGAGGTACAGTCCTAACCTTTGAATACTCTTGTTAATTGATTAAAAGAAGAAGCCTCATCTGCTTCTTGCATACAGTGATCTAGTGTGTACAGTAGACCTAGTGTGACCTCTGGCCTTTTCTCTGTTATTTTTCACCCAGAGACATGGGACTAATTTGACTCTTGTCTTTTCCAGAAATTCAGAACAAATGTGTATTGCAGACATACAATTTAATGTCTCCTTGTGTTTTCCTCAACTACCTTTAGTGAATAGGCTAGATCAATACTCTACCCATGTAATTTATCTGAGCACTCACTCACTTGTGAGTTGAAACAATTCGAAGGTTTGGAAACATATTTCCTGGTGTCTCTTAAGCATCCAACACTGTACCTTACCTACAAGGTCTGCTGGCAGAATGAATTATGTATAAGACAATGCTGTATCAGGCCTTATCTTTAATTAGATAAGTAAGAAGGGGTGATTCTGCGTGTTCCAGCCTGATAAAGTACATTGCATACTGACTGAGAAAGTGAATAGTGGTGTTAAAAGACGCAGACTAAAGAACATGAGATGAAATTACAGAAAGTTAGTGGAGGAGGAAGGATCAGGTTGTCTTTAGGAATCAGGATGGCCATGAAAAGTGACCAATATCCGGTGATTAGCCTGGCTTTTTCAGTAGCGAGAGATAATAGTACACCATATCTTCTCATATCTGGGAAGACTCTGAAGTCATAAGCACAGTTGTGACTCAGCCTGGCTCAACAAGGAGCTTCTGCTGAGCCTCAGAAAAAGAAGGAAATTTTATTATCTTTGGAAGCAAGAGCAGACAACTCAAGATGAGTACAGGAATCTAACTAAGGCATCCAAGGAGGAAACAAGAAAAACAAAAGCGTATGTGGAACTCAAAGTGCCCACAGTAGTGAAGGACAACAAATGTTTCTACAAATTTATCAATGGCGAAAAGAGAGTCAGGGAGAAAATCCACCCCTTACAGAGGTGAATATCATTACCAAAGATTAGAAGGCGTCTGAGGTACCTCATGCCTCCTTTGCCTCTGTCTGTAATGACCAGTCTATCCTCAGGCTATTCTGATTCATCAGCTGGAAAACAGGGATGGAGAGCAGGATACACTTTCCATGATCCAAGAGGAAGCAGATAGGGACCTGCTGTTTCACGTGGACGCACACAATTCTATGAGGCCAGATGGGATCTATTTGAGAGTGCTGCAGGAGCTGGCAGAGAAGCTTGCCAAGCCACTCTCCATCATTTGTCAACACTGGCTAACAGGGGAGGTTCCAGATGACTTGCTAGTGTGATGTCCATCCACAAGAAGGGGTGGAAGGATGACTTGGGCAACTGGAGGCCTGCCAGCTGACCTTGATGCCAGGGAAGGTTATGGAGCAGCTCATCCTGAACTTGCTCACACAGCAAGTGCAGCACAGCCAGGGGATCAGGGACAGCCAGCATGGGTTTATGAAGGGCAGGTCTTGCTTGACCAACCCGAACTCTTTCCATTAACCAGGTCACCCAGCTAGTGGATCAAGGGAAGGCTGTTGTTTACCTGGATTCAGCAAAGCACTGGACACAGCCTTCTCCTATAGAAGCTGGCAGCTCAAGGCTTAGACAGGTAGACTCTTCACTGGGTAAAAAACTGTGGGACCAAGCCCAGAGAGTTGTATTGAACAAAGTTAAATCACATTGGTGGCTAGTTGCAATCAATGCTCCTCAGGGCTCAGTGTTTGGGCCAGGCCTGTATAACATCCTTATCAATGATTTGGATGGGGCATTGAGGGCACTCTCAGCAAGTCTGCAGATGACATGAAATTAGGCAAGAGTGTTGATCTGCTTGAGGGTAGGAAGGCACTGCAAAGAGATCTGGATAGGTTGGACCAATGGGCTAAGGTCAATTGTATGAGATTGGATAAGGCCAAGTGCTGGGTCCTGCATTTTGGTCACAACCACCCCATGCTTGGGGACAAGTGGATGGAGAAACGCTTGGATGGAAGGGAACCAGGGATGTTGATTGGCCGCCAGCTGAACATGAGCCAGCAGTGTGCCCAGGTGGCCAGGAAAGCCAACTGCATCCTGGCCTGCATCAGAAATAGTGCAGCCAGCAGGACTAAAGAAGTGATCATCACCCTGTACTCAGCATTATTGAGGCCTCCCTTGGAATATTGCATTGAGTTGTGGGCACCTCCGTACAAGAAGGACATTGAGATGCTGCAACATGTCCAAAGAAAAGCAACAAGGCTGGAAAAGGGCCTGGAGGACAAGTATTATGGGGAATGGCTGAGAGAACTGGGGTTGTTTAGTCTGGAGAAACGGAGGTTGCCATTTAGAACTACCTGAAAAGTAGCTGTAGAGAGGTGGGTGTTGGTCTCTTCTCCCAAGTCCTCAAATGTGCTCAAGCTGTGCCAGGGGAGGCTGAGGTTAGATATTAGGACAAATTTATTTACTGAAAGACTGGTCTGGTATTGGAACAGTCTGCCTAGGAAAGTGATGGAGTCACCACCCCTGGAGATGTTAAAAAAACATGCAGATGAACATGGTTTTGTGGTTTATGGGTTCATGGCTGGACTTGATGATTTTGGAGGTCTCTTCCAACTTTGACGATTCTATGATTTCTAAAGGACAGAGCTTGACCTAACTGGAAGACTTCAGAGAGATAGAAATTTCAGCATGTTCGTGGTGTTAGTGTCATGCAAGGTCTGACTCTTGAAGATGTAAATATTTAGCCTCTTCTACCTCCTTCAAGTTTTTTTAGACCTCTCCCTGTGATGTTAATACACCTGTACTAACAGTTCTTCAAAAGTACCACTTTCCAAACAGCTGGTTATTATTCATGGTGATACATTCCCATGTGTTACAGAAAGCAGTCAGTAGTACAGCTGCGCGGTTGAGACCTCATAAAATGAAATAAGCAACGTATTTTCACACTTGGGAAGAACATATTGCAAAGTGCTAGATATAATATTTTAAAAGTATTTAATTTTGAATGATTTTTTTTATTAATATGAGATTAAAATAGTTATATTTACACCCAGCATATTTTACAGTCTGGTCCCATAGCATTTTATGTAGCCAGCCCATTCAGTTTTCCAGGACGTAACATCTTACATGAATATTAGATAATATATAGCTATAAGACTTCTCTGTAGCAGGTATTTCCTCAGGGCTGGGAATCCAAATACTTTACTTGACTTTCAGAATTTTAGGACCACATTTTCTGGTCATTTTCCCAATTTACTTCATATCTTTCAATAGTGAGTGCTAGTGAAAAATTCTGGAGTGAGCCTTTATTTGTTCTTAAGAATTGTAGAGGAGATTAGAGAACACACACAGTGCAGTCTGCAAAGTAGCACAGGCACTGTCCCACGTCGTTGCTTTCAAGCTGGCTTGTTTTGGAGACATAGCTGGCATCACACACCTCCTTATTCATCGCAGTCTGTAAAGGCAGTTACTACTGATGCTAGGAGCTTGAGATGTTGGTTGACAATTACTGCCTGTTTCACATTAGAGTTTTCCTGCCTGTGGTCATGACAGTAGGATGCTGAGCATGCTTTATACTTTTTCATTACTTAATTGTATTCATTCCGTAAACATTAAAGCAGGGTTAAATATTTCCCATCTTCTTACATTTAGGTTAAAGTTGTTGGGCGTTCTTGTATAACTAAACACACATGGGTGTTATTCATGCTAAAAGAGAAATTACATTGTAAACCAGACACCATGTGCAGAGAAGATCTGCCTTTCCAGAACAAAGCTAATAATGTTAAATATTCTTTAAATGTAATATACAGAACATAATAAGCATCAGGAAGGTTTTTGCTCCAAAGGACCTAGCTGGAAAGAGGCTGTTTCATAAAACAGGCTCCCAACTAGACACCTGCAGCGTAAGTGACAACATTTCAGCTACCCTTTTATTGAACACACATGGTCACTTGGTCTGAAATGCGTTGTAACTTTGTATCAGGAGTTATAATGATTCAGCATCTGCTGGTAATCTGCTGATAAAACTGAAGATTTTGTGTTGCTTTTCCATGCAGTGATGCAGATTTGTGCCTCACCGTATAATTCATTTGCAGAGTAGGACTTAGTCTAAAGCAGGAGTCTCCACTCCATTAGAGAGGAAGTCTTAGATAGCAATGAAGTTTCCTCTAAGCAAAACAAACCAGGTATCTTCTACCTTGTCAGTCATGCCCTGTAGTCTTCCCACCATCTCTATTGCTCTCGTTTGGACACTTCTGATTTATATGTATACACCTATCTCCTTTGTTTGTCACAGCACAGTGATTTCCATGGCAACCAGCTGTGACATCACATGCAGGGGCTTATGATTTCAAGAGCTGGTTTTTTGCTTTTAAAATTCCCATCTTACAAGCAAATAGCCCTTGTTCACCTAAACACTGCAATTAAATAGGGACAGAAAAACAAGGAATAAATACTATATCCAGCCAGAATATACATCAAAGGTTTCTGTGGGATAGTAGCAGTCCTTCAATGCTCTTTTGACATAGTTCGCTGAGGAATATTTTATAGTTGTTCTAATTCTGGGCCACCAACACCTCTTAAATTCATGAAAAATCATTGTTCTAGAAGGAGCTGATTTATGACATTAAAGATTTGCATCTTCATGAAGTCTCAGCAGTCTTGCAGGTACATCTTCTGTCACTGTCTCTCCTGTAATAAGTACAAGAATTACATTTCCTTAGAGCATGTGCAGCTTGAAATGCCCTGGCACTTGGACCCTCTCTGGAGAAAGAGGTGGGAGAGATGTTCCTTCAGCTCCTTGTCAGACTGATGCTGCTCCTTGCTCAGCACTAAGAACAAATCAAATATTTTTTTAAAAAGTAAACTACAGGCGCTGTACTTTTGCGTCACTAGTGCTGCCGGCTTGGCGGCCAGCTGTGTCAGAAAAAACTTGCTTCCTTCAGGGTAATGATTAATGCTGTATTAGGGAATTCGAATAGAGGAGGCACACTCTGCCAAATATACCTTCTCCACCACCATGCGTTTAGGAGGACAAGTAAGATTTGACAATGGCCTTTGACCACAGCATCGGACCACAAGATGAGCCCCTCAGAGTCAGGGTCTTCAGACGAGGTACCATAGGCTTCAGCACAGAGGTCACCTTTGTCATGTGTTCAGAATAAGACAGAGCTTTTAAAATTAAAGCAGCAGGGACAGTAATCTATCAGACTCTGTAGAGTTCAACACTGTCATTTACCTTTCAAATTATTTAAGCATCCTCCTGAAGCTCAGGCGTGTGACACTAACTTCTAAAGCACATGACAAAGATAACAGAATGACACACAGAGAAAGGAGCCTTAACATATGTGTCATGTGCCCCTCTGGTATTTGCAGAGCTACTGTCTCCTTGTTTTAAAGGTTTTTCAATGGTTTAGCATAGTGAAAACAAGGAGGTATTCAACGAAGAGAGATTGGATAGGGGAAGGGAAGGAATGCGCTGTACGTCAGAAGAGGAGAAACAATAGCGCTCATTTGCTCAAGTGCACTGCCCATGGCCAAGATTTCAAATCAAGAGTACTTGCCCTGCGAGTAAATTCTCTCTCCTCTCCTGCAATTCATAGTCTTCAGCTGCAGAACTGAAGCTGTTACTGAAAATCCAAGGTTGCACAAGCAAGAGGTAGCTGGCAGGTACAACATGTGTCCAAATTTGGGCAAACTGATCAAAAATCACCATGAAAAATACAAACAAACCATCCAAGGTGTGCCTTTGAACGAAGTGGTTGATGATAAGTAGCTTTTCCTTGTCCTTAGTTTGTTTAACCACTGTATGCTGTTTTTTGCAGGAGTGATTCGTGAGAGTTACTTGAAGGGTCATGATCAGCTGGTGCCGGTCACCCTCCTGGCCATCGCTGTTATTCTTGCTTTTGTCATGGGGGCCATCTTTTCAGGAATCATAGTGTACTGCATCTGTGACCACCGCCGCAGAGACGTGGCTGCTGTGCAGAGGAAGGAGAAGGAGCTGACTCACTCCCGCCGCGGTTCCATGAGCAGTGTTACCAAGCTCAGTGGCCTCTTTGGGGATGCTCAGTCCAAGGAGCCAAAGCCTGAAGCCATCCTAACGCCTTTGATGCACAATGGCAAGCTGGCTACCCCAGGCACCACAGCCAAGATGCTAATCAAAGCTGACCAGCACCATCTGGACCTTGCTGCCCTGCCAACCCCTGAGTCTACCCCAACCTTGCAACAGAAGAGAAAGCCCAGCCGTGGCAGCAGAGAATGGGAGAGAAATCAGAACCTCATCAATGCCTGCACAAAAGATATTCCCCCAATGGCCTCACCTGTGATCCCAACCGACCTGCCTCTCAGGGCTTCTCCTAGCCACATTCCCAGTGTTGTGGTCCTGCCCATAGCCCAGCAAGGCTACCAGCATGAGTACGTTGACCAGCCAAAAATGAGCGATGGGGCTCAGATGTCTGTGGAGGACCAGAATGCCACCCTTGAATACAAAACTATCAAGGACCATCTCAGTAGCAAAAGCCCCAGCCATGGGGTTAACCTGGTGGAAAATCTTGACAGCATGCCACCAAAAGTACCCCAGCGGGAAGCTTCCCTTGGGCCCCCAAGCACGTCACTCTCACAGAGTGGGCTGAGCAAGCGGCTGGAGATGCACTCCTCTGCTTACAACGTGGACTACAAGAGAAGCTACCCTACAAACTCACTTACAAGAAGTCACCAGACGTCAACCCTTAAACGAAATAACACTAATTCCTCTAACTCAGCTCACCTCTCCCGTAATCAGAGCTTTGGCCGGGGTGACAACCCACCACCAGCCCCACAGCGAGTGGACTCGATACAAGTCCACGCTGCTCAGGCACAGGCTGTGACTGTATCTCGGCAGCCGAGTCTCACCACCTACAACTCACTGACGAGATCAGGGTTAAAACGCACACCTTCGCTAAAGCCGGACGTACCTCCTAAACCTTCCTTTGCTCCACTCTCAACGTCCATGAAGCCCAACGATGCGTGTACATAATCAGAGTGGGCGGGGGGGAGGATAGCAATTAAGCAGAGGTTGCCCTTGAGAGCTAATGTTCTGCAACTGCTACCACTTGCTCCTCTGAGAAGATAGTTGTTGCAAGGTGAAGATTTGTTGGATTTCTGCTCTCTGGGAAAAGTGGAATATTTTTTTAAACCCGAGCCATATGACCCGTGGTCGAAGGTTTGCAATTGCAGGACTCACCCCAACAACCTGCCAGTTCTTTGCTCAAAAGACTAGCCGCTACAAACATTGAGCCAAAAGCACACAGGTGAAAGATGACTGTAACATTTCACCCCCTGCCCCCAACTGCACAGTGCATTCCTGAACTGGGAAAGAGTGCTCTGAGAAGCAAAACAAACAGTTACAAAAGCAAATTTTAAAAAGAAAAAAAAAACACAAACAAAAGGAAAAAAAAAAGAACCCATTGATAAAGCTAACTCTGACTTAACAATGGCAGAAGTTTACTACATGCAGGTACTGTGAAATGATGCCCATCAGTGTTACAGCCAATTGGTTACCGCAGTTAAATGCCATGTTGGGCAAACTATGTCATAGATTTCTGCTACCCTTCTCTTTTAATGAATAACACATGACTGTTAACGCAAGTAACTCCTCTTATTTATTGTAAAACTTCTGTTTTTCCTAAGGAAATTACTTCTGCATATTATCCTGTGAGCAGCTCTTTGGAGAATTACCTTAAAAATTATACCTATTTAACGTGAAACCCATTAACTGGAGTAATTAAAACTCTTTTATTTTTCCAATAAATTCACTGAGTTAGATAAGTTGGAGCTGGAATTCTGAACTTTGTGCCTGGAATGCCTGATTAGCTGGAAAAAAAAGGGGATATCTATTTAAGTCTCTCAGCTAATTAGCTCGCTGGGCCTCTGACCTAAGACCGCAACAAACAAAATACTGCAAAGTTAATAACTTCTAAAGAACCTGCAAGAGAAACTCTTAAAAGCCGCACATTTGTGCACCATTGCTATCAACATGGCTTTGTCAGTAGCTAATACTTTCTGTGAAGGCACCAGCTTGTGATGTGCCATCTCATTTCACCTTGCATGTGAGACGGCAAACAAAATCCTCAAACAGTGTGAACTAGTTAATATGCCGGCTGTTACCATGCATAACTTATGGTCTTACTACACGGGTTTTTCGTGGGAATATATCTGTGAATAGCCTGTTTTCTTCCACATGTAAATTTGTGCCTTACACCCTCAGTTGTGTATACTTGTGAGCTGTAGTGTGTAAAACCTTTTTCTTTTTCCCCTTTGAGTAATGCAAATATTTATTGATCCTTTCTCCTCCAAGCCCCTTCAAGAACTCAAGTAAAGACATTGAAAGAAGAACATGGTGGTTATTTTCATAACCCTGTGTCCCTCAAGAAATTAGACTAGCACCATACCCTCCACTTCAATTTGACTTTCTAGCTGTGCCAAGTCCTCTCTCAAAACCACCCACAAGCGGGGATTCTCCCAAGTCACCACGCTGGGGATTCTGCTTTTCCCCACTTTCCTGCTTCCCCCTTTTACTGCAGGGGGGTCATTCACACTAGGCAGCAGGGAAGTGACCAACACTCTTGCCCATCAGGTTCGTGTGTGTCTCCTGGCTGGGGACAGTGCTGATGACAGGGGCCAAGCGCTGAAGAAAGCCCAGCCACACACCCTGCGGCACGCAGGGCAAACGGAGCTAAGACAGGCAGGCTCCTGCTGTAGCTACCTGCTGCTCCAGAAGGATGCTGCATGTACTTCTTCGGGGAAAAAAAATGTATTCTTTTTTCCTTTGTTTCTTTTGTGTGACTGTGCATGTAGCTAGTGTGGGAGTGCGTGTGCGCAGGCGTGTGCACGCGTGCGTGCTCGCGTGTGTGTGTACGTGTGTGTGTGTGTGTGTGCGCACATGCAGGTGTGTAAGTTCCTTTCCAGTCTTTCAGTTTATGCAAAAACTTAGATGTGTTTTTAATCTGTTACAATAACTGTGTCGACATACTGTAGAAAAATGATGGGGATCGCTTCTAAGCTTTTTATATATATATATATATATCTACTGAACAGTATGTTTGAGTAAGGTGGTTGTTTCTGTTTCAATTTGTTTTTTAAAGTTTTATACTTCCATTTGTTTATCAGGGTTTTTGTTTCGTTTCTGAATGGTTGAAAAGACAGATTTAAAGTCCATTAGCTTATAGATGGTATATATAAAGTCTGGATGGTCTAGACCAAAGTGTGTAACAAGGGTGTTTGCATGTTCTTTCATTTCATCATGACTTCTTTTAAGAAACAGTTTTGTTCACCCCTAGTGAACTATGCAGACTGGAGTAGATAGATCTGTATCCAAAGCAATGTTGTAGTTTTAATAAAAATACACAGAAAACCCTTTGAAAACAGTAGGTATAAAGGTAACTTTTTTTAAAGAGAACCAACTTGCAACCTTTTTACCAAGCTCCAAGCCCCTGGAGCACCAAATGTGCAGGTCCCCTTGATATTACCCCGCAAAGCGTTCTCCCAAAATACAGAGATGAATAATAATGGCAACAGCTTGCGCAGTGATCAGCCTTCACGATGTACACCACACAAGTTACCAGACTGACCTTGAAACATGCATTTCATACTCGGTGGATCTTCTGTTTTCGTCCTTTCCCAACCCCCTGATTCCCTTCCACCCTCTGTTTTGAGGGGCTCATGAACCTATGTGTGCCTTTGCTTTCCACCCTTGATATACACTGGTAGATGCAACAAATTCAGACTCTCATTTGTTGTAAAATTGTAAAGTATTGTGATATCACCAGTCTCCCTTCATTTCCACATCCCCCTAACATATGATTCACAACTTAATGTATGTTGTAAAAAAAGAAAAGCAAGGAAGAAAGAAGGAGGAGAAAAGGGGAAATAAAAACTCTTGATTACATATGGTAATAAAACCAGACTGTTCTACCTTATTTCTTGTGTTCTGGTGGGGTTTTTTTAATGATGGTTCCTTTCCTTAAAAAATATACTCAAAAAAATGTGATGCTGATCATTTCTATGATTTAGATCAAGTTATAGTGAGATTTTTTTTTTTATTTTCTGTCTTACAGAAGATGAACTCGACTTTAGAGTAAGGTAATGGTAATTAAAAATTGAATCACACATTTGCTCTCCTTCTATTCATATTCTGCATTTTCTTTTTATGAGCTTGTTCATCATCTAATATTTATGACGATCTTGATAGTTTAAAAGATCAAGGCTGGGACTTAAGAATGTGTGGTCTACCAAAATAGATCATCACACAGCTGTGACTTCATCTCCAGGCTTTACGTATTAATAATGGAGGAGCCTGTGTTTTCTTTTAGCAGGCATAAATCTATTGTGCTTCATAGACCTAATTTGGAGGCTGTTGTCTGAAACGACTTCTGTAAAAGATGGTAGTAAAAAAAGAACTAAAGTTTGTATTATGTCCCTAGTCCTGGGAGATTGTCACAGGGAAACAAGACCCCTTCAATTTTGCGTGACTCATGCACCACCATAATTTTGCTGATTCTGTTTCCATGCGATATGGGACAGCCAGATACCCCTTCCCGTAATCCTATTCACCCAAAATAACTTCTGGAATCTAGAAAGCTGTTTGCTTTTGGTCATTCAGACTCCATCTTGGCTTGTCTCTCGTCTCTCTGTTGTGGCAGCCACTGTAGCAAACACCCAGTGAAAAACAATTAATTCTTTCTTTCCATCAATCTCTCTCTCTCTATCTCCAAGAAGATCGGCATTTTAGTGTTTTAGTCAGTGATGGATTCACATTGGGAGAGGGGGAAAAGAAAGGGGGTCAAGGGAAAAGAAGCTGAAGGTGGCAGAAGCTCTTGGACATCGTTCTACCCTTTCTTTACTTTCTGTTAATAAAATATCTAATCTTTTCTTTACTATAACATTTGGTCCTTGTTTCCTGAGAAATCAAATTGGCACAAAATTATCTAAACTAGGACAAAAATACTGTCACCCGATGCACAGCAGGCAGCAGGGCACAAACTCATGACCCTGAGACTATAAGTCTGCTGCTCTGCCAGCTGCACAGCATCGAAGTACCCTGTGCATTTTCCACACAGATTCTGAGTAAGGGGATATTGCTTATGCACAACTATTATGGAACAGATAAATGTTTGGTTATGTTGTGACAGGGGGTTTGTGTGACTCTCTAGAAAGCAGGGATCTAATTCAGTGGTTTATCCTTGCCTAGGTCATACTAAGACATTCCTGTCCTGACAGGACACCCCGTTTCATCTCCTCCCCTCTGCCCTCGGGGGACATCAGTGCTCCAAAGGCAGGGAGCATAGCAGTGACACACAAGAGCAGAGCACTGCTCAAATGCCTTGCACACAGATGCATCTCAGGTTTTTTTTTATTTCTCACATGTTCAGGCACACAGACGTGCAGATGTGTGATGTGGACACAAAGAAGATGCCTGCCATGGCCATGACCTGGCAGGCTACCTTGAATGATGTTAAGTGACCCCCAGTCTGGAGACCATGGGCCCTGTACAGTCACACAATGCTCCACGCTGCCGCATGTGCTCCCAGAGTTGCAGCAAATGGGAAAGCAAAAGCTCTCCAGGCCTTTGTTCCTAGTGCAGTCAGTTCTTTGTGAAGTTACTTTTCCAGCTTTAAATGCTTCACATAAGCTGACTTAGGGAAGGTAACCAAAGATAAACAGACCTCTAATTTAACATCAGTATTCCTCAATGAACAATTGCACACTGTTGCACGCTGTTGCCTGGAGGACAGGGAGAGAGAATCCTCTAGCAGTGCTTTCTTTGCAGAGCTCCCCCATCTGCAGCTAGTGAAAAGCAATGTCCAATCTGAAGCACGGACATGCAGATGAAAGGGTGCAAAGGGCAATACCTTGCTACATGAGCCATATGGAGTCTGTAGCTGCTCTGCTTGTGTGACCACAAACACTTCAAAACAATTTTCCATCATACCACCTCCTCAAAAGTGAACCTCTGCTCTGGCACAAACATTGTCTCTGAGAGACACCCGTCTTGCCATGCAGAAACAACTAGGAGAAAAGCTGAAGGAAATAGTGCATCAGACCCCACTCTGCTAGCGGTGTCTTGGCCAGCCAAGCACAGTACAGGCACCCACAACAGCACTGTGACAAAGCAAGCTCCACACCACCTATAGGTTCCCCTCCCTGAGAAGAAGCAGTGCCCTAAACCTCTAGTACGGTGGCTGTTGACAGGGGAGACCCCTGAGCTACCAGCTGTCTGTTTGAATCATGAATTCCATACCCTAGAGGGACCACTGGTGCCACGCTGCAGAAAATCACTGGGTTGAACAGGGCAAAGAAGATACCCAGAAAAAAGCAGAGTGCTTTGAGCATAAGTTAGTGTCACGTTATTCATCGCATTAATGGTACTCATGTTGACTTCATTTAGCATGTCATTGAGGATGCATGGAAGTTCATTTCCAATCAGCATTAATTTGCATACATATTTTTGCATAAAATGGAACCCAGATAAATGGCTCAAAACAATAGATCTCTGTAAATAAATCCTGGCCCGCTGCCCTATCCCTCTCCTTAACTTCCAATAGCTCTACCTTTACAAAATATACAACAGTGTCCTCTCAAAGATAACTGAAATTCCTGCCCATCTGTAGTTTCTACAGCAGGGAATATTTTGCACTTGAAAACTCCTCACATGAAAAAAATGCTGGCAGTCAGGAAAAATGTGAGCAGCTCAGTGCACTTTACTGCCATCAGGACGGCTATACACAGGAATCGTTTTGCATGAAAGGAATTGAAAGAAAAAATTGCCAGAACAGTAATGCATCAGCACCAGGAAAAACACAGTAGTCCAACTGCCAGACTAAATTTTGGGATGCAATTCCAGGTTGTTCCTCTGTCACAGCATTAGAAGGATTGCTTTGTACTCTCTCCCAGGGCTGGATGTGGATACTTTCTCGAAAAAGCTTGCTTATAAAATTTGCTTAGATGAATGGGGAAGACCACAAGTGGTAGTCTTTTCTACCCCACCACACTGGGGCAGAACCAGTCAGACCTACGCTATTCTGGATGACTGATCGTCTAACCTCACCTTGTAAATGTGCTTGACTCTGGGGTAAAGTGAGCATCACCCAAGGGACCAACATCGAGAGTTTCACAGTGTCTGAAGAAAACAATAAGCTGAGAAAGTGTGTTAGACTGCCTTAGCTAAGTCCAGTTTTCTATTTATCCAATTAAAGTTAATTTCCCAGAAGTATCTCATCTGCTCCAATCAACAAGTGTTAGCGAGGCACACTGTGTCTGTAATATTCATATGCTTCCTGCTGATGCTTGTGTTTGCTAATGAGTCTCTAGATAGTATTTTTACTACTTTTTTTCCCTCTTTTTTAAAAAAAGAGTGGGAATACTTTTCAGAATAAGTACTAACACCATTATCACACGCCTTGTGAAGCAGAACGATGATGTGTTAGACGTCTTTGTATGAATAGAAACAGGTAGACATCCATCCTCTAAGTTTGTAATTTAAACAGTGTAAGTCAGTAGGGAAAGGCTATAATTGGAGTCAGAGTAAGTGAGGTGAAAATTGCTAGGTGGCGGTACCATCTGCATCGTGTTTTAATTAGCCAAGTTTATTATCAGAATAAAAAAAGTTTCTTCTATTCAAGTCCTCGGTTTTATTTCAAACACCAGCCCAAAGCTACTGCCATGTATCTAGGTGAGCACAGTCACTGATCAGCAAAGGAGAGTTATCCTTCCCACTGATCTGGCTAGCAGTTACTGTGCAGGGAGCAGGGACAAAAATATGACTAACCAAGATCATTGTCACATCTGCTTAGTGTTTTATGACAAACTCTATTAAGGCTAAGAGCACCACTGTTAATTCAATTAGATCAGTGTTTTCTTTTGCTGGCCATGATGCATTTGGAGGACCAGCAACTGTATGCACAGCGTGGCTGGCAGTCCACTGCAAGGAATAATAGCATCATAAATAATATATTAAGATGAAGACAAATCTAGCAGGCTGCAGTCAGAACACATCAGCTATATAGCTGAACCCTGCAATATCAGAAGGAGATGGGGGAGGAAAAAAGTAGCTATGACAGGAAATTATAACAACTATAAATGACAGGGACTGCAGGAGGGAACAAAACTCATTAGGTCAGCTCTTTAAGCAAAGTGCGGGGGAAGCACAGGCCAGCCTGCCAGCAGCAGTGGAGGCACATTTATCACATCCTTCTTAAGATGAAATAGCAGACAGCTAGTGCTGGATTTACAGGAAAATAATAAATAGCAAAAGGTGAGTCGCAAAGATATTGGTGGAAGTCCAGATCTTTCTCCATTCTACAAGGCCTGCCTTAATAGTCAACACCACTAAGGACCTTCCCCATTTGCAGCTCAGCACTGCACTGGGTGCACCCCTCAGGCCGGTCCATACTGCCTGTTGTGCAGCATAACTGCCACCATGGCACTAGCTGAGAAGATGACCCATTTTGGTGTGGTACCTTGCAGAGCCAGGAGCTTTGCCTGTGTGAGTTGTATTTGGGTTGCAGGTCACATGTATCAGCAAGTGGGCACAGCCGTTCCGTAGCTTACAGCAGGAAGCAAGAGCTATGCTTGCAGATACGATGTTCCAGCCCTTTCTGTCATCAAAGAGAAAAGAACCCAAAATGTGCCTTTCCCTCAGTCAACACACTAGTAAAAATGTGTTGATAAGAGCCTCCTAAAACAACTTCTGCTTTTTACTCCTTTTTTCTATTAACACTGCTGTGCTGTGTAGAGAAAGGCACTCCATGATGGAAACGGAATAAAAAAACAACCCAAGATTTTATTTCCCTGACTTTTGGAAATTATGACATAATCTTATCATTTCTCAGCAAACACAACCCAAAGTATTTATGCTGCTGATAAAAGTATTGCCTCTGATGGTGCAGCAAACTGCAGATTGAGCTTCTTTTTAATGCTGCATAAATTGCCTGCGAAGCAACCTTTTATGAGATATGTGGTTCAAACAATTTTGCGAAGAGCAGGAGACAAAGAGTTCCTTTCACACTAAAATGGTTTCCTAGGAAACACTGCAAAATGTAACGTGATATCTCTTTGTGGAAGTTCAAGGACTTTTGTGTGCAAGAGTGTGTTTCTCCTGACCCCTTTTTTATTTCCTTTGTGGTGCGGTGCATGGTGTTGCTGGCCAGTTCTACCTTTTGATGGTATCGCAGCAGAACAAGCCTGTACCACAGCAACCCACAATATGAATGGTAATTTTCTCTTTGATAATCAAATGCCTTTTAAACAGAAAAGAAAAATTTTGATCAAGACCAAGTCTTTTCGTCTGTAGCACCATGGTTTCAGAATATAGGAAAAATGTCTGTAAATTCTCAGAGCTGTATTTCAGGTTTCAGTTCTCATGTCTGACCCAGTGTGTTTTCTTGCCTGTATGGAGCCTAGAGTGCGCTACAGAAATTGGTGGAAGTAAAGCGTAAACCAACACCCTGCAATGTTAATCACAGATCTGGACCTGTGAGTCACAGGAACATCACACATATATCCAGATCTTCCTTTTAGTTAAAGCTTAATGATCTACCCATCTGAAAGAAGCACTTTACCCTTCCCTATGAGCAGTGTGTCCCTAGAAATGCAGTTTCTAAGTGGGAAAACTCAACTGTTTATTCAAACAAGAGGTAACAATGTCTGAGTGAACCTGACTGCATGCCTCTCTCGTTAGTTGTACTGCTCTCACAGGCTGTAATAATGGCACAGCATTCGGTGCATTTCCTATGCCTGCAAGGAAGGAATATTCCGTGCAGAAATACTGCTGTAAAAAGGCATTTCCCCAGCTCTGACTATTTTCAACACCCCATTATATGGAAGTACTTAGGTTCATGACTGTTAGCAGTGCTGCTAACAGGTCCCTCATCCTTCCAGCTGTGATCTGGATGCCCAGACTCATGCAGCTGTGCCCAGCATTATGTCCATTAGGCATGCTGAGCCATCTACAGAGGCACTACAACAGCGCCTACCAGGTGACAGAGTCAGACTGACAGGACCCAAGCCTCAGCTATTGGCTATTGGTAAAAGCATGTCTAGTGTTTTGCAAGCTATTTTACAAGTGGCTTTGCAACAGAATGTCATCAGATGAAATATGTGAACAGGCATAGGGATTGTAACTGGTCTTTGGATTACCCTTGTCTGGTTTGGAGAAAGGCCAGCCAGTATTTCAGAAATAGAGCAATTATTTTAAGCAATGTCACACGTAGAAGGACAAAGGCAGCATCAACATTCCCAGGCAGCCTCAGCCTACAAACATCCTTGAGTTAGCTAGATGTGTCTTTGAGAAGCACACATCCAATGCACTGAACATCAGTGCTGCCTTCTCACCTCGACTGCTAAGCATTAGCACCTTTTTTCACATCTCAAGCTGGCACACTGGCAAGCCAGAACATGTATGGTGGCAAACAGAGAGAAAACATCACAGAATAAAGTTGTGAGATGTTGGCTCATCTTTATAAGCAAAGCATAGCCCAAGCAGTAGGTGGATGAAGGTTGATATTTACTGTCAGCATGGAAGTGTGAACTCTGGAATGCATTCCTGCTGGCAACATTGGTACTGACCCAGGTGAAGGCTTAACTTTAAGTATGATCTCTTCCACTGAACTCCTGTTATAGAACTGGGCTCAAATGATCACTTTTCTGGGCAGGCCCGAGGATCTTTTCTGAAGAAGATTCATTAATCACAGTAAGAACAGTGCTGAGCTTCTTCCAAACCAGAGGAGATAGACATGCCTCCTCCATACGAACAATTGCCTTTCAAGCCAGGAAGCTTCAAGGAATCACCTCACAAAGCTAAACAGGCGCTGTGCTAGTGAAGGTAAATTACAGACTCAGAACTTGTCCCACAATCCTTGCTCCTGTTCCACTAACTCTGTGCAGATCACAGAATCACAGCACATTGGGGATTGGAAGGGAGCTCGAAAGATCATCTAGTCCAATCCTCCTGCCACAGCAGGATCACCTAGATCGTCACACAGGAACACATCCAGGCGGGTTTTAAATGTCTCCAGAAAAGGAGACTCCACAACCCCCCTGGGCAGCCTGTTCCAGTGCTTCACCCTCACTGTGAAGAAGATAATCTTATATTTACGTGGAACCTCCTACGTTCCAGCTTGTGCTATCACTTGTCCTATCACTAGATGACATTGAGAAGTGCCTGGCTCCATCCTACTGACACCCCCCTTCACATATTTATAGACATTAATGAGGTCACCCCTAAGTCTCCTCTTCTGCAAGCTGAAGAATCCCAGCTCCCTCAGCCTTTCCTCCTAAGGGAGGTGTTCTTCCTTCATCATCTTTTTCACTCTGCACTGGGCTTTCTCCAGCAGCTCTGTGTCCTTCTTGAACTGAGGGGCCCAGAACTGGACACAATATTCCAGATGTGGTCTCACCAGCACAGAGTAGAGGGGGAGAAGAACCTCTCTTGATCTGCTAACCACCACCCTTCTGATCCATCCCAGGATGCTGTTGGCCCTCTTGGGCACCAAAGCACATTGCTGGCTCATGGTAATCCTGGTGTCCACCAGGACCCCCAGGTCCCTTTCTCCTACATTGCTCTCCAACAGGTCAGTCCCCAACCTGTACTGCGGTTGTTCTTGCCTAGATGCAAGACTCTACACTTCCCTTTGTTATATTTCATTAAATTTCTCTCTGCCCAGCTCTCCAGCCTGTCCAGGTGTCGCTGAATGGTAGCACAGTCTGCTGGGGTGTTGGCAACACCACCCAGCTTTGTGTCATTGGCAAACTTGCTGACAGTGCACCCTAATTGTGCTAGATGTATTGATTATCCAGTCTGTGTTGATGTTATAATTTTCTCTTTGCATGTATGAAGTAGAGCTTTCTCTTTTCAAAAAGAAATTAATTTA
>JAOXOE010000874.1:38765560-38788122 GCA_028565055.1 Phoeniculus purpureus
TGAGAGGGTGGTTAGGTACTGGAATGGATTGCCCAGGGAGGTGGTGATGTCACCGTCCCTGGATGTGTTTAAGGAACCAGTGAATGCGACGCTTAGGGATCTGGTCTAGCAGTTAGCTACTAGGATAAAGGTTGGACTCGATGACCCTGGAGGTCCTTTCCAGCCATGATGATTCTGTGATTCTGTGATCCTGTGATTGGACTAGATGATCTTTCAAGGTCCCTTCCAATCCCTAATGTTCTGATTCCGTGGTTCTGTGATTATTTCAGTGATGAAAAAAGAAAAAATCCATTAAATGGATGCTTCTTTTCTTCAGAACAGGAAATGAAAGCTATAAGGTAATATTTTCCATTTTGGAATTTAAAAACTGATTTTAAGCTACAGTTTCCACTCTTCTTTTGTGTTTTTTCCACTGAATATTTCTTAGGGAGGGGAGAAAGAAGAAATTAACTGTTTTTCTCTTCAGTAGTTTATAACAAAAACATTTACACAAATCTATTAAAAACTATATCAGACGTTATCTCTTCTGTCCTCTGGCTTTCACAGTTACTCTTTCACACATGTGTGGATAAGAACCACAGCAGTTATGTGAGTAAGCTGCATGTGAGCAGTACTTTTATTTTACTGTTCAACCTGACTAAAACTGCTGGTCTAAATAACAAAGACTGCTGATGGTTGAAACCCTTTAGTTTAAAGGCTTTACACAGGGTGATAAATACTCATCTTTTACTGTTGAGCGCTGAAAAAAATTAAGTCTCGGGGACATATTAATTCAGCCATGCCACCTACTTACGGAAGGAGAGGTAATATTCCATTCCTTACACTCAGGCACATGAATGAGCAGCGAGGTAAAGCATTCTGTAATAAATAAAAAGTAGCAGAAATGTTTAATAGCTATCCAAAACTTGAAATAGCTTTCTTCAATTTTATTTTCTGGCCATTAAATGCAATTTATTTTTTTGGCTTTTGTAGAAAACCAGCTGCTAACAGGTTAATCCCTCAGCACAGTCTCACACATGCAGTTGCGCTACTCTTCTGAGCTCCCAGCAGAGATTCTGCAGCTCCACTGATGTAATGCTGTTTGGATGTACTCTAACTTTCCTCTTTGTGCTGTGTGTATGTACCTACTTTATTACAAGGGAGAAAGATAACCCATTTCCAATCCATCTATCCCAATACCATAAGAAGCTGAGGCAATAACAATTATCTCTATCCGTACATTTTCTCTCTTCTCTGAATAGTTCTTGTACAGTAATGAATTGTAACAGCTCCTTCACACAGACTTCTCTCCCATATAATTAATGTCCTAAGATATTCTATTTACTGGTGAAGCAGTTTGAATCAAGAAGTGATTACTTTTGAAGTAAACAAAGCTGCTAACCACACTGCACAAAGACGACAACAGTTTCTCTTAAAAAAATAAAATTCAACAAAAAACCTCCAAATAACCAAAACCAAATCCTTGCAAAAAACCAAGACTCTCTGCAATGGGATATTTTGCCTTCACACACACCTGTTCGAACACTTTTTTTTTCATTTCTCTTGTTCTGTAAGTAGAACAAGAGGTGTCTTCATGAGAAGGTTGTGTTTGAACTCTGTGTGTTCACAGGCTGACTTAGAATACGTGACTTTTCTGCAAATTAAAGATGTCATCAAAATACAGGGCTCTTTTTCTGAAAGACAGCTTCTCAAGGAAGTCAGAGTGAAATATTTCTTCCAGTCTTGAATCTGTGCAATGATATATCTAATATTATTATGGAATGGTAGATGCAAAACGAGCACACACACAAAATGAGATAACCAGTGCACTGGATTGATAGTGCAGAAGATCCCTAATAACTTAGCCCCTACACTCTGAGCCAGGGCAAAGGACACTCTCCATTATTACTTCACATAGGAATTTCATCTGGAATCTTTGCTTATTTTCCTGCCCAACCTGCCTCCCTACCGGTTTTGAGTCTTCTGGAAAGGGAATTTAATGTGTCTGAAATAGAATGTTAGGAAATGGATGTCTGACACTTTACAAGCCAAACATAAAACAGCTTCTTTTAATTCTACAGCACTAAGTGCTTTAGACGTACAAAGACCTTATTCGGCTCTTTGGGAAGATAAGTGGTGCTTTTTCCCAGCCTGAAGGTATTTGTTCTCTTGGTAAAGATATTTATTACCTTGGTAAAGGTATTTGCTTGGAAAATTGAAGCTGATCAACTTGATTCTCCAGACATACTGCCAAAAGAAGTACTTAATATTTTACCATAAGCCATAGGCTGGCTCAGTGTAAGCCATACCAAACAGAATCATAGAATCCCAGATTACCAAACTACTAATGGATCCAGAAAGCATGTCTGGATCCACTAAGAGATCTGTCTACTCTACTAAGAGTCCAGACAGGGTGGCCTAACATCTGTTTCAACCAAATCTTTAAGTGTTTCCAGTTCTGAGGAATCAACCACTTTCCTAGGGAGATTATTCCAATAACTGGTTGTTCTCACGAAAAATTTACTCTTATGTCCTACCCAAATCTCACTAGAAATAAATTGTACCCATTATCCATTCACTGCTTTTTCTGTGAAATTCCTTTCAAAAAAAGAGGTGTGATATTGTTTGCAACCACTCTTTAAATACTGGAACGTGATGACAAAGTCTCCCTCAAGCCTTCTTCTCTGAAGGCTGAACAAATCTGATGACCTCATCTTTTTTCTGATCTGTCAGCTTACTGGACCTCCTTTGCAACTCTTCTCTTGACCTTCTTTCACCTGTTCACAACTTCTTTTGTAAAAATAACCAGACCTAACACTGAGTACTTGCTAACATCTCTATCCTCCACAGAAGCTTCCCGCATAATCCCTCCCATCTGCGCTCTGAGTGAACTGAAGTTTACTCTTCTGAAGTCTTAAAACTTTGTCTTAGTACTAACCTTCAGCATATGCCACAGCATTTCGAACCCCACAATATTGTGGAACCAAGGCAGCCAAGGCTACCACTAAGTGAGATATTGCAAAGCAGCTTTTTTGGCTTGTGTATAACCAGTCTGGTGATGTTTCATACCTGGTTGGTGCATCTAACATTTTATGAAGGAGCAGTCCCCTGCACGTTCCAGGAACCTGACGGATGGTATATGAGATGCTGTAGTTTTCTTCCAATACATTTCTTGGTAGTTGAAGTTAGCCAGAAGAACCAGATTCTGTTTACCCAAAGTTTGCTCAAGTGACTTCAATATTACATTGTTGATGTTATCATCTTGGTTTGGAGGTCAGTAGCAAATATCTACTGTAAGATTCTCCTTGGAGATGACTCCTCTGGATCAAGACCCAGATGCATTTGATTGGACTTCCACAGTCACTGAAGTAAATTTCCATATGTGATTCTCCACCTCTTCTTCCTTGGTGATCTTTATGAAACTGTCCAGAGGCATCCATCATAATCCTGCAGTCACGTGAGTTGTCCCACCAAATTTCAGTTATTTCTCTGCTTTTGCAACTTTCTGGCTGGGCACAGAATTCCCTGTTCCGTCCCCAAGCCTGTGATTGTCCAAGCAATTTTTCAGCAGGTCAGATCAAGAAAAGTCAGTTAACCAATATGAGTACTCAGATTCCTGCTCAGATAATGAAAAGGGAGACATTTCACTAGTCTGCTATGAATTATTCTTCAGAGGAACAGAACAAAGAGCCTGGGTATCTAACTCACACCCTCAAAAGCACTCTGTTGGTGCCAGGCATCTACATTTCAGATGGTGAGAAATCCAAATTAGGCCTCTGAAATAAAACATCCAGGTTTGGTCTCAAGGTGCTATCAGGATTAGACATTGAGAAGACTAAAAGAAGTGTCTGTATTAGTCTCTCCAAACAAAGCCTGAGGTCAAAATCAAGAACTGAATCTGAATTTCCCATATTGCCATTAACTGTATTTGTTCTTTGTTTTGAACTCTTTACATTTTCTAGGTCGTATTTAATAATTTACAACTCACCGATGGATCTCCTTAGTAAGGACATGCCTGTGCTTGTAACAGAGGACACAATTTCACATTCATGAGAAACAAGGCACCTGGTAAATCTCATAACATCAGTAGGCACTAGCAGCAGTGCATCTTCCTAATCTCCTTCCCACCCCATACCCTTCACTGTCTTTCTCTACTTTGTTTGCCTTTGAGTCATTTGGAAATCCTTGCCACTCAAGACGTTAATATTCATCTCCACAGTAGAAGATCTCCTTGTTCAAGCCACTGAATTATTAGAGAAACATGCCTAAGAGGAATAACTCATGAATAGGATGTACCTGCAGAGTGAAAAGAAATAGTATTCCAGTGATGATTTCAGTTAAGTTTTGTTAGTAGCAAACAGGCTACTGCTGGGTGAATCCTATAAAGCAGAGCTACATTTACACAACATGGTTTGACTGTTCAGCTGAGAATGTTCAACAACTCCTAAGTACTACAATCCCTCACAAGTGTCCAGTTTTGGACTAATGGAACGATGTGACCTCATCATAAGATCATTTCTCCTTTCCAGGAACTTGTTCTAGATGTCACTAAGCATATGGAAAGATCATCTTTGTATAGCGACTTTCAAAATTGAGGCTACGAGCTGCTGCAGCTGAAATTAAATACAGCACAAACCCTCACAGGTGGTAACAGGAGAAGACTCATCTTTTCTTTCTCACACTGAACAGTTGAAAACTTGAACCATTAGGGATCGGAAGGGACCGCAAAAGATCATCTAGTCCGATCCCCCTGCCACAGCAGGATCACCCAGACCAAGCCACACAGGAACACATCCATATTGTTGTCTAGAAGTTCTAAGCACCTGCAACACAGGCTTTAAGATGAAAGTACCTTCTCCGCTGTAAGTCACTACAGAATCATAGAATCAGTCAGAGCTGGAAGAGACCACAGGATCATCCAGTTCCGACCCCCTGCCATGGGCAGGGACACCCCATCCTAGACCAGGCTGGCCAGAGCCTCATCCAGCCTGGCCTTAAACACCTCCAGGGATGGGGCCCCAACCACCTAGTTTGTGCTGTTAGTTTAGTTTTTGATTCTTTAAAAAAACTGTTCTCTGTTCAATTTTTTGTAATAGCAAATATATGTGGTAGTTTTGTTCTAGCAGGCTCCTCAGAATAGTTGTGAGGAAATCAGTATTGAAAATCTAAGCCTTAATGACAGATTTGGAGAAAGGAAGTAATTTTACTTGATTTATAACTCTAATAAAACAATACACAAGATTGAGTTTTGTGTACTTGAAGGAATACTTTCAACTTGGAGCACTGCAATAAGTGACATTGTTTCCAGCTAGTATTTGTTTTAACACAGTTATTTCCTACTTGAAAATAACTCTTTCTCAATGTTTTTTTAATACTTCCAGTATTTTGCTGATAATTCTGTGCTGCAACTTTTTCCTACCAATGGAAAAATGTGGTGAATTGTCCTTTTGCTGCAGTATCAGTACTGTAAAGGGAGATGGTAAACTTTTGCTTGTTTCTGTTCTAGAGAGACCTTGTGTCAATGATGTTTCTTGTGTAAGCATCTTAATCTAACAGCATTACTTCTTTTTTCTATTTTTGTAATGAGTCGTGATGCATCTTTTTCCCATGATCATCACTATGCTTCTTTGGTGCTTCTCTGAAAGAGCTTGCTAAAGACGATGCTTTATGATTTCCCTCCCATTTTTGTTTCTTTTAATACATTTTGTTGGTTTTGTATTATGAAGACATTAGAGATTTTGTCAGTTGCCATGTAACATGCCTTTTTTTTGCCCTACCAGCAGTATGTAAACAACAAGAAGAATACTGATTTAGATTATTTCTATTTGAAACAGAACCTACTGTTTGTATCTTTGCTGGGAAAGTGGTCTTTTCCTAGAAAATGAGGAGAGGGCATCTGTCCTGATAAAAAGTTAAGATTTATAGCAGTTCACAGGGCCAAGAGTGAGTAGTGTGTGAGGCTTTTCCAATTTCAGAGAATATTTTTCTTACGTAAATGAAACAGAGAGGTACTTTTTGTGTCTTGATTTCTGCGACCCGGTCTTAACAAATCTCAGTGTCAGATGCCGTACTGTGAAGCTGGCTGTGATTTAACT
This sequence comes from Phoeniculus purpureus, assembly GCA_028565055.1. Taxonomy (NCBI): domain Eukaryota; kingdom Metazoa; phylum Chordata; class Aves; order Bucerotiformes; family Phoeniculidae; genus Phoeniculus; species Phoeniculus purpureus. The sequence continues at coordinate 38,771,635 of JAOXOE010000874.1, forward strand.
ATTTACTGTCTAAGGGTATTATTTCTGCTTTACACTTGTGCACACGGTGTTTTGGTAATTGAATGCATGTTTTACTATTGATTTTTTCCAAAAAAGTAGAAATGGTGCAGCACTTCATGATGCAGATACTCCAACTTAAATGGAAGGAGACTTGTGGCAGACTTTGGAGTGCTGGTATTGGAAACTTCATCAATGTAACTTATAAAGACTTTTTTTCTTTCCACAGGGTACACATTTTATCCAGTTGTGTTGCCAGAGAAATATTCCCATTGTGTTTTTGCAGAATATTACAGGTGAATAAGTTTGATATTTTGAGGTGTCTTTATGTTGTAAACTTTGCCATTAATTTTGAGGCTATGACTTTTAGACAGCAGCTTGTATGCTTTGTTGTACCTATGTCTCTGGCCTGTTCTAAATCCAGCTTGTCTGCAGCTGATAAAGCACATGCACTTAGGATAGCCCACTATAATAATCATGGGATTATTTAGGTTGAAAAGGACCTTCAAGATCATAGAGTCCAACCCTTAACCCAACTCTACAAGCCTACCACTAAAGCATATCCCTAATCTGCACATCTACATGACTTTTAAACATGTCCAGGGATGGTGATTCAACTCCCTTCCTGGGCAGCCTGTTCAAAGGCCTGATAACTCTTTCTGTCAAGAAGTTATCCTAACTTAGAACCTTAAACTTCCTCTAGCACAACTTAAGGCCATTTCCTTTTGTCATTATCACTTGTTACTTGAGAGAAAAGGCCAACACATAGAATCATAGAATCATTATGGATTGGAAGGAACCTCGAAAGATCATCTAGTCCAATCCCCCTGCCACAGCAGGAACACCCACTAATATAAATAAATATAATATATTAGTAAACCTTTCTTTGTATTGTAATTCTTTAGGTTTCATGGTTGGTAGAGAGTATGAAGCTGGAGGGATAGCAAAAGACGGTGCCAAGATGGTAACTGCTGTAGCTTGTGCCAATGTACCTAAAATAACAGTGATTATTGGTGGTTCTTATGGAGCTGGAAACTATGGGATGTGTGGAAGAGCATATAGGTAAGTGTTACTTCAAGTCATGACAGAAGATAAGACTAAGTTATGAGAAAATAACCTTGAAGTATCATTCTGAAAAGGTAAATCTAAACTTTTGCAGAAGTTTTGCTATTTGGAAAATAGAATAGTTTTCAGTGGATAGAGTCATAAGTAAATAACAGCCTGACAAACCTGTAGAGATTGATGATTGTGATTAACCTTGAATTATGTAAAGGAGGAGGTCATCTAACATGTAAACATGTTGATGTGTTTTTCTTCCATTTTAGCTATTGCAGGAAAAAAAATTCACAGTCCTAAACAATCATTGGTTAGTATGGACTGGTCCTTTCTTCTGCATTCATATGAAAAGTGTCAGCTTGTGTAAAAAATTCTTACTCACTTTAATGAAACTGTTTCTGTGAGTAATATTTGCAGAACCCATAAGGATTTATTTCTTTTACCTTTGGGACGTGACTCACATGAACCTTTTTTTTATTTTTCAATGAATAATATACCGAATGATTATATTATTGAAGTTGGTGAAATTTTTAAAGACCTGGTTCCTGGGGTAGTAATGAGATGAATAGAAAGAAATTTTTAAGGGGTTTGATTATAGGAGACAAGCAGAATTTTTCATTTTCAAGCATAATGCTGGAGACATTGAAGTACATTAATTTACGTTCTTTAAAAACCAGAAAATTATTGAGATTGTAATGCATAAAAATGGACTCATAGCTGAGTGAGAATTAGTTCTTTACTAAGAAATAAGGCAATTCTTACTGTAATATTTAATACGTGTTTTTCCAGTCCAAGATTTCTTTATATGTGGCCAAATGCTCGCATATCGGTGATGGGAGGGGAACAAGCTGCAACTGTTCTAGCTACAATAGCTAAGGACCAAAAAGCAAGGGAGGGAAAACAGGTACATCTTTCTCCTTCCATTTTCAGTAATGTCATTATCATTGACTCTTTCAGTAGATTGGATTTGCCCTAATCCACTGAGGAGCTAGGAGAGGCTGAGCATGAACCAGCTGTCACTCAGCAAATGCCACATAGTGCATTGAGGAATATGAAGCATCTGTGAAGTGTCAGTGTTTATAATGTGAAGGTCATTCATGATGTTTCCTATCTTTGCTGAAGGAATATTTTTCATATCATTTCTTATGTTTCGTGCACCAGATTGTTGGTTCTGCCCAAGATGAGCTGCCAGGGAAGCTCCCTGATTTGGAAGTATGAGCTGGACATATGTGAGAACAAAGTGTCTTTCCAATTATTTTTGAAGTAGGCAGATGTGTAAAAAGCTGATCTTCAAATTATTCAGTGGCTGATGATTATGAAACTTAGCACAGCAGACGCCTGTAGAGATTTGGACTCACTTCAACATTTTAATTAAAAATTAGTAGTGTTTTGTTTAATAATCTTTTATTGTTTCTCTGTACACAGTTCTGCTGTGTATTTGAAATTACACAGTTTATGTTTATACTGGTGCCATTAGAGGTGATTTTATTGTAATGTCTTAAAATTGCTCATATTTATAATGAGTAGTTGTTCGGCATAATGAAGCATTGTGTACATGGCATCTCAACAGTTCTTTTTTCTACACTTTACTTGCACTTTCTGTGGATAGAATATATTCACCCTTGTCTCTCCATGTTAGTTTCCGAAATACCTAAGATGGACAGGATACTACCTACTCACAAAGATGTTTCAGAAAAATTACTGTAATGTAGTAAAATGTGTTAGAAACTTTTCTGAAAATTTTCTGTATTAGTGGTCTCCAGACTACTCCAGAGAAACCCAGTGCTAGAATACTGCATACTTGTTTTATTAAAAAATTATCTTGCCAAAGGCAGCTCAGAACAGCATTTATTCAGTATTTTTATTCAGTTATTTTTCAGATGCTAATCCTCAGTTATTCATGTAGTGTCATAAGTACATTTCTACTTTACTTTTCCCAACCATCCTTTTTGAAAAGCAGTATTTTCATTTCACTGTCAAGTATTCTATATGGATAATTGTGTGTAAGAAAAGGGAAGAACTTTAGGGAGATTGCTTAAGCAATTTCTCCTAGTTTGATGCTGCATATAAAGCTCTGCTGTTATTGCAGGAGAAAATACTAAATACCTTGTCTGTGTTTGTTTATTTGCTTGGGATTTTTTTTTCAGTTGTCTGAGGCAGATGAAGCAGCTTTGAAGGAGCCAATTATTCGGAGGTTTGAGGAGGAAGGAAATCCTTATTATTCCAGTGCAAGGTAATAATATATAAGTGACTTACCCAAAAATTAAATGTAATCACAGGTCATAACAACAATGTGTAAATTTGAGTGTTTAAGAACGGAGCAACCTGGAGCAAAGATCTGTTCTATGTGCAGGAATACAACACAACAAGCTTCAAAACAATGTTTTATCAGTCTAGCCTCTGAGACTTTGTATGTGCTGTTTCAGAAGAGAGCCTTCACCAGCAGGAATTACTAGGCTGGTTCTGTACATATAGTAGCATGAAGTTTGTATTCTGTTTACTTTATTCTGAATGTAGTTTAGATCATTCTAGTCACCTTTCTGAGATCCATTCAGCAGTGTAATGAGTGGCTGCATGTGTGGTAGGGGTTAGGCAAGTAGGAGAGGATAGTGGTAAAAGGGAAATTTCAGGATGATCTGAAGCTGTTTGCAAATCTCAGGTCATGATCTTGGTACGTGACTATTATTTGATAACAGCAGTTTGGATAGGGTGTTAGCTGATGGTTGCAGCACGTTTGTATTTGCTGGGAAGTCCTTTACATAATTTTGTTCCTGAGTTACTAGTAAATGCCTAGTAACTAGTTAGGCTAATGAAGCAAAGTGGCATGCTCTAGCATTACCTCTAAGGTTTCCTCAGTCTATGATTGTTACTCTGCGTGGTTTCTTGCTGTGTGTTCTAATCTTCCTGCACATTTTTTCTGCTAGTCTCCAGAAACTGGTCACCACAGGCTTTCAGCTGCTAATGATGGTAGAGTCTGGACCTAGAGTAATAGTGCTTTACTGTAACATCATATAGCATTACCTCTATAGCGTTGTATTTTGCAGAAAGAATATTAGCAGAGTATTCTGTGCATATGTTTTTGTGTAGCTAAATTAGATGTACTAATGTCACAGAGGTATCAGTAACAGAAGGTGTTTGGAAGCTTTTTTAGCAACCTTGATAACTGCTTAATCTCATGTATGACAGATTTGATACAGCAGAAGCATAGCATCAGTGTGCTCCTTTATGAATTATCATGAGGATGTGAAGTATTGGCAGTTTTTACTGTTGGGTTAGCGGAGTGAACTTAACTGAAATAATTGCACCTGGGGGATCCATATTAATGTTTAATGAAATTAGATTCTTCATCAAATCCTCTTGCCATTTTACCCTGGCGAGCGCTGTGAAGGGACAAGAATTCTCAGTAGGGTAAGGTAAATATGACACCACTTGGTTGTGGTGTCTTCTATGCAGGTTTCAGTGGTGCGGTTGTATAGTGTGTGGGTCATGGATTTAGGTAGGTTATTTTTTTGAATATTTGTAATTGTTTTAAATTTTGTAGGGTTTTGCCCCAATCCAGAGACAGTGTCAGCTGTTAAAAACTTTTGGGCTATCTCTTTTAGTATCTTTTAGTACTCAAAGCCTAGTACCTGCATCACAACAACTTGGGACTAGAAGGAAAAATGAAAACATATGTTGTCATCTTTTATAACTGGATTTTGAAGAGAAAAATTTTCCAGTAACATCAAAAAAATGAGTCAAACCCTCTGTATTTAAAATTAATCCCTACCATGGGGAAGAAGGTGAATGGTTTGATTCCCCCCCCCCGCCTTATATTTGCTTTTTTTTCTAATATGTTTACTGGAAGCATAGTCTCTTTGTACTCATGATTGCAAGTGATTTGTTTTCTTTAACATTCAGTACATTCAGTACACTAGTGATACAAAAACTTGTCCTCTCCCCAAATAGACCATTGTCAGAATTTACAACAGTGTTACTAATCTCCAAGAAAGCAGTTTTACCTGTAAAATTAAAGCTAGATTTTGTTTTAAAGTCCAGTGATTTTTAGACCTGAAACTTGAGGATGTAACACCAGCCATGTGCTCTCTACTGAGCAATGCTTCCAGAATACTTGGCTATTTTGGGAAGCTAAGCTGCAAACCCAGAAGACACCTCAGTAAGTAGCCTAAGTTTGCCCAGCCTAGAGGTTAGGATGTGTTCTTAAAGTTATCCTTCTGAGCTTCATTTAAAAGCGTAAGGTAGTTGTGTTATTCTGAGCCTGTAGCTTGGAGGGAAAGCAGTGTGTTGGCTGAGAATTACCATGGGTGGGGGTTGGGTGTGCTTGGGTTCATGTGATACTGCTCTCAAGGTAATAAGCCCAGCTGAGACATGAAGTCAAATGTCAGAGCTGAAATCCCACTGATGTTCATCTAGCTAAAAGTAATGAAAGTGAAATGCCCCTTGTCACTGAGGAGTGCTCATGAGAACAGTGTGTGACTGTCTCAGGTCAAGGCAGTCCAGTCTGATTTCCCTCTCTTCTTCTTTTGAAGATACAGTCTCCATTGTCTAGGAGCTGTTAATTGATCTCTACTCTCTTATAGAGATAATTGGATATAGGTCTTGTGTTTCCTGCCTGATTTCATGCCTTCCTTCGTGATTACCACATGTGTGCCTTGTTCCTTCTTAAGAAATTCCTCACACTGATAATTCAAAAGTGTTCAGCACTGTGGAATAGGCTGCCTGAAAAACAGTGAGATGAAGTAAGACTACAGTTTTGGCAGCAAGTAATTATCTGAGGGAGGGGTTTTAGCGACCTTGTAGCTTGGAGCTAACCTCTTTGCAGCCAACATCAGCAGCTACTGATTGTCAAGCATTTTCTGTAGTTCAGGGAGAGGGAGCAAACTGTTGCCTTTAACAGATTTTTCTGTCTGATCCCAAGCGTGGTTAAAAAATAACAATTGACCATCAGCCAGATGTCAGGATGCTGTACGGAAACTGAACTTGGTTTTGTCAGATGTTAAGTGGATCCCTACACCAAAAAAACCAAGCAGTAAAATGCCAGAAAAGAGCTTTGCGTTACTGAGAGACAAGAATGATAGATGGGCAGAAACTCTGCATCACTGCTTGGGAGCAGCCAGTTTGTGAGCTGTCCCCATGCTAAGATACGGGATCCTGTCTGCCTCACACCTAATGTCCATTAAGATAGATCTGGCCTTTCCAGTTTACTTAATTAAGCTTTGTATCAAGCTTTGAGCAGTAAAAATGAGAGGGAAGGAAACTGCCCTGGTGATCTTAAAATACATGTCTGCTTATATAATTTTGCTTATAAATTAAAACGTGTTATATGTATGGGATGCCAATACTGTTCCCTGCAGTCATGTTTTCTAATCAAACTTTAATCAATTATTTGATTACAACCTTTCACAGTGAGCAGTCTTAATTAACGGGAGTCATTAGACAGCACCCTTTTCAATGAGTTACATTAGTCTGCTTACAGATTTCTAAAAGGATTTCAGTAGTTAGCATCTTAACAAATTGCGTGAGCATTTTACTTTTGGGGACTTCATTTCTTTTACTCACAGTGTCTTGTTTACAAATATTTTATGAGTGTAGTTGTGACTCATGTTCTAGCAGTGGGGTTTTAATAGATAGTTTAATAATTAATGTTACTTCACAGTAGAATTGTAGGGTTTTTTATTAAACAAAGAGAAGCAGGAGCTGAGGGTGACCATATGAAAGTAGCTGAACTTCCACACAAAATGAAATCTTTATAGTTGTCAGTGTAAGTTAGTCCTGTAAATACAGAAAATCAAATATACATTAAAATCTGCTTCGTGATTGATTGGAAGTGTTGACTACAGTGGTCATCACAAGGAAAATGCAGCTTCAGAGGTACCACATAAAGTCGTGATGGTTTTTGATCCAGTTCACACTAACTTGTTAAACACTTTTAAGAAGTATTTATTCCTTCATTCGATTTGACTGGGTTTCATAAGTGAAATGGTTAATTCCAAGTGTCCATTAAAGAAATTTGGACACTCATGACCTGAGCCAGTCACACTGTTCTCATAAGGCTCACTGTCTTAGCCAGAGGTACTGGTTGAATGTGTTTTGCAAACCCTCGTTAACATTCATGCTTATTTAAGTGAGATGGGGTTGCAATGAGCAGTGTAGTATCTTGCTGGGGAGGTAGTTGTTACACAGTAGTTAATGTTTCGTGGCCTCATAGGGATTTTTATATGAATTTTATTTTGGCTAGGATGGAGCTGTCATTGGGAACTGATGCTAGAAGGACTTTAATTTTTGGATAATATGGAAGAGACTGCTTACAATTGTTTGCAGTTTGGGGGACTTGAGAATTTGGTAATTGCTCATTCATAATTTAATTGCCTTCAGGGTTGGGTTAAGGATAATACTCTCTTACAGTTGTTTAGATGCAGACTTCAGAAAAAATAAATACAACAAATATTTGAAATTTACTCTGGCTTTTTTAAAGATTAAAAACTAAACATTTGTCTCATCCTCATTTAGCAGCTGAACTAGCCTGAGTAACACCAATAATGATGTGACAGTCCTTGAAATGCTAGTGTCCTTGACAGAGGACAGCAGGTCATTAACAAAAGGTCATTTTCCATGTCAATATTAGAAAACAAAGAGGGTCTTTTTTCTGTAAGGTGATGACTTCATACTGAAAATAAGTGTTAAGGATCTCATTTAATGTATGTAGACCTAAAGTTCCTTATCCAAAGCTTGTTCTGTGTTCTAGAAAGCAAATTCTGTGAAAGTAATACAGACCAGTCTCTTGCATTGATGATTAAGGGGAATTAACTCCATGGCTTCAATTCTCTTGTAGCTGTTTAATCCACTCTTTTCATTAGTATAAATATTTCTAGTTTCATGTCCTTGAAAATCTATCTACTATAGATGTTAATTTCCTTTCATTAATGTTGCTTGATTGTCATGTGGTATTTTTCTAGATTATGGGATGATGGAATTATTGATCCAGCTGACACAAGATTGGTCTTGGGCCTCAGTCTCAGCGCAGCATTAAATGCTCCTACAAAGAAGACAGAATTTGGGGTTTTCAGGATGTGAACTTAAATGTTCACTCATCAGAATTACCTCTGTATGTTTTAATTAGGGCTGGAGAGGAAACTAACAACAATGTTGTGGTGATTAAAAACATCAAGGTTTGTACAATGCTATTTTTAATGGAAATGTCATTATTTATTTTCACAAAGTAATCATCACAAAGTGCTTAAGTTTTGATACTGATTTGAGATCAGTCACTTACAGTGCTTGTATAACAGTGCGTTGTATGAATAAACTGCAACTTCTGGAGTTACATGTAATCTTCAATAAGGAACCATTGATAATACTGTCTCTTGCATAAATAAATCTGCAAAATAAACTATATATTTTTTGCTTTCCAGCTCCTTCATGTCTTTTGATTCTTCTTTGTATGTGTCTTACAAATGCAAAACAACTCTGCAATCCAACCAAGAAAAAGCCACATTTGCTAGTAAATAATTTCTGGAAAAGAGAAGCACTGTAGGGGCAGCCAGGGAGTTCAGCACAGCATGCAATTATGGATTTCACACAGTTGTTGGCATTTTGGCCTTTCTCTGGCTTTCATCCAAAAAACCATAGCTGTCTGGAGTTAAAACAACAGAACCTGGTGGATGTAGTGTTTCTGGTTGAGCTGGAGAGCATGTGTTCATATCTATGGGAGCTGCAGGTTGCTGAGAGCACTTGAGGACAGGGATTGGTGCAGAGGTGTTTCAGCATCTCGCTGTGTGATCCTTCTGGCAGTTTTAGTTTCACAAAGACGGAGTGTTCTCCCATGTGGATCAATGCTTCACCCAGAGCACATGCCTGAATCCCACTGACATTAGGACTATTGAGATGCAGAGGTGCTTTGGTTAATCTTTTTTATTTATTGTATTTTGTTGCAGTGGAATTTTTTTCAAGGATTCAGTGTGCATCATGTCATTTGTTCTCTAGAAATACTGCAGCTCGTAGAAACCAAATGCTAAACTTGTCGAAACTAAGTGCCTGGAATAAGGAGGCAAATACTGTGCTACCTGGGCCTAGTGCTAGGAAGGTAATTTTATCTGGCTTTGCCCTACAGCTGCCCAAATACCTGTTGGCAGAAGTAGTGTTGACTGGGAGTCCAATCCAAGAACAGTTATTGTATGCCAACGGAGGTCTCCTGTTGGGAGAAGAAAAATTTCAAATAGCAGTGATGATCCTGTATAACATGCTGTCTGTGATCTTCCCAGATGTGTAGCAGAGGAGTTTCTCTTGGACTCAGGACAGGGAAGGCAGGTCTGCTAGCTACTAGACTTCTCAGCCACATGCAAAAGTGAAAATGAAATAATTCTTTGGAGTGGGAGTTTTCTGTGTAGACTATGGACAATCCAGCATGTGTCTTGCTGTGGGGCTTCTGGCACAGCCGCACTTTGCACTAGTTAGACCAGTTTTCTCTCATTTTGCTGAGAAGAAATCTGTTCCAAACTTGGTGTGTTCTGCACCACTAGAAAGATTATTTCTGTAGGTCTGCACACGTGATCTCACTGTTGGACTCACGCGCGTGTCATTAGTGCATTAAATACATACTTAGCACAGAGTGCGGTAGTTCAAAATGCTGCAGTAAATGACAACTGCACGTAGACCTGTGCGTTTGTGCTGCTGATTCTTACCTCCTACGTGGATTTGTAAACATGTTGGTCATGACACCAGGATTTCTTTATTCTAAAACCATAGAGATACTTTATAGCTGATAGACTTCTGAAATGCTTTAAAAAATACTTTTAAAGATGTGTGCTTAAAATATAACTGGGGAGAACAAAGGTTTCAGACTCTGAAATGATCGCTATAAACAACTTCCAATAAAACAAAGCCCTCTCTGTTTCCTCCTACTGTGACTGGGTAATTGATTCAGGTGCCTGTTGTCTTCTTGCCCTAAATTACAGGGGTCACTTTCCCCAGTTTGTTACTCCCAAAGCCACAAGGAGTACTCCCCTCTTCTGCTAAGAAAACCGATCACTTTGGAATATTCTTTTGCTTGGAATATATTCTTTCCATGAGACTAGTAATGAAGTCATTGTGAGTTGGAGACAGGAAAAGATAATCCTGGGTTACAGAAAATGGAAGTAGATGCCATTTGGGAGGATTCATGTTTCTGAGAATGATCACTCCCTATCACTTGTTACATCTGAAAATACAATTATTTGTGTTTATCAGAATTTCTCTCTAAATATATGTGCAAGCCAAGTCAGACCATGTCTGAATCAATAAGAATGTTCAGCCTTAATAATGCTTACCTTCAGAAACTTGCTAAACAAATGAAGTGCATCAGCACGGACTTCGCATCCTACCAGCAAGGTCTGTTTGGGAGGGTTACAGAGTGGCACCTTCTCTGCTGATGAACTGTTCAAGGAATCTACAGAGAACACTCTTGGCAAAGTTTTGTGGGTCAGTGTTCTGTGCTGCATACGTTGGCACTGACTGTTCTTCATGGATGTTGTGCGTGACAGCATGCTGATGGCAGAGGTGGCCTCTTACCACCCAAGAGTTTGCTGGAAAACCTTGTTTTCTGTGCATTCACCAGGCATGAGGAATTAGACCCTGTGCTCATACCACACTTGGAGATGCTGGTCTGGTAACTTGGTCATGCTGTCTGGTAACAATCACCCACACTTCTTACACTGCTGCCGTCATCAGGAATCTCACACCCTTGCAGTAATCCATTCTCACTTCCCATTCCATTGCTTGACCATAAGGATCTCTTCTGGATGTTTAACAAAAGGAAATGTTATATAAACCTAAATAAAAGGTTAGGTGTAAGGGTGTGAGATTCAGCAGAGGCAATGAAGGAACTGTGAAGATTTGTCCTACCCATCTGTGGTATGTGTCACATACTGTAGTAGTGCAGCAGCTCACAGGCATTAATCTCTTTACTCACCGGAAAAGGGTGATATTTAAGATTATACTGATTTTTCAGATGGAAGTTGGGGAACAAGGAAAATTACTTTGACGTATGAAGATCACAAGCCGTGTTAGACTAGGACCTTGAACTCTTGTGTACTAGACTTCCAGAGGACCTTTCTGTTCCCATCTGTTCTTGCCTTGGGGGTTGCTCTTAGCTGTGTGCCTCTCTCTTGCCTCAGGGTAGGCAAGGCCAAGAGGTTACCCAGTTGCAAGAGCGACAGGGCCTATTTAAGAGGGGTCAGTATTGGAGTACAAATTGTTTCAAAGGGCCAGTGCTGTGACCTCAAGTGTTTTCAATTACCTCTACAAAAGTGGAAAGCTGTGACTTAGGTGAGCTGAGCTGTTCATCATGTCGCATGGGACCATTGCAGTAACCAAGGGTGCCTGTAAAGTTACCTGGCTGAGGTGGTGAGTTCAGGATGAATCATAAAAACTTACTCCTTGCTGTTTTCCTTTGTATTCTCATGGTGACTACTGGGAGCTGCAGTGGTCGCCAACCAAAACTGGTGGCAGTTTGTGTAACAACCGTCAAGGGTAGAGCCTCTGATACATAATCACCTCAAGGCTTGCATGTGTGCTTGTTTCTGGGCTGAAATGACATGTGGCTGGTGCATAGTCTCTGTGAGAACTTTGCCTGCAGCAATGGGGACTTTGTGACCTCTGTTCCTGAGAAGCCACTGGGTGCCAGTTCCCAACCCTTTTCCACCCATTTTGGGTTTAGTTTAATGGGGAGTGTGTAGTCTCAGTGTTTGCGTTAGTGTTTGTGTATGTGCTCGTCTTGCAAGAACCCATCTTTTATTTAGATGGCGTTTTTCCAATCTGTTACTCATCCAGATGAATTGATATCTCCTGCTGAAGCAGATGTTTTCTTTCAAGTATGCCTCTGGATTCCATTATTGCTTCAACTGTGGCAGAACTCTCATTTATCTTAGATTTTCCCTGCTGTTCCAGTTTTCAGCCAAAGAAATGTCTTGATTCAGAAAACCAACGATAGTATGTTATATTAACATTTTTCTTAAGCTGTGGTTTATAAATTAAGGCAATTCAACAAAGCACTTACAAAAGCCCAGTGCTTTTCAGCAAAGCCTTAAAGCATCCATTTAAAGCCAGATGTCCACTTTCATGGCTCTGATTCAGTAGAGTGCTTGAATAAATGCTTCACACTAATCTCTGTGGTCTGGTAGTCATAAACCCTGTCGAACTCTGTCCACGTCAAGCAAAAACCAGAGCACATAAGTGCACCAGAACTGCTCAAAGGATACTCCATTCTTTTGTCAAGAGAAACCTTCATTATTTTCCTGCTTTTACAAGTGCATTCAATTAATTGATCACAATGAAAGAGTGTGATTATGAAAAGCATATACCATGTGCAACTTCAGAAATTACCCACTTGGTACGTGAAAGTTAATGCTCTCTGCCTGTGTCCTACTTGTACATCTTCTGCAATAACATTGATATGGAAAAAGCAAATTAACTTTTAGAAGCTCAAATTAGTGCTTGGCTACAGTGGAGCTCTCCATCTCTGAGGTCTGGCAGCATTTTGTGTGGACTGTCTGAAGCTCTGTAGGTGCCAGAGACTTCCCTAATTTCATAGTCAGTGGTCTTATGACTGCCTGCTGATACCATCAAGGAGCACCCGCCTTTCTTTAGCTGTAAACAGTGATGTTGTGAGTTTACACCGTGACCCTGCTCTGCTCCTGGTGTGGCACCTTCTGACACTTTTAATTAATATTTGTCTCTCCCTAGTCCTGTGACTGCTTTTTACTCTCTAGTGCTGGAGACAGAGTTTACAAGATCAGCTGGATAGGAGACGGTGATGTTTGCAGAGACAGACACAGATGGAAGGAGGCACAGAAACATGCAGTTCTGTGGGTGTCTGTAGCCAGGCAGAGACAATGACTTTTGAAAACAGAGGTTTGTAATTGCCTTCACATGCAGCAGTAACTTTGTGGGGGGAACTAAAAAATACAGCTTTTTACTGAAAGTTGGAAAGAAGACAGTGATGTTTTCTGAGCATCTCCCTGGTGCTTTTGACACTGCATGAGTAATCCTCACACTATAAAATATGGCTTGAATTCTTTGGTCAGGCTTCACAGACACTGCTTTCAAGGTTGAACATGCCATATATCTGCCTCTCCATGTGAAGTGCTGCCTTTTCCTTAGCCTGTGTAATTTCTCTGCTCTAAGAATCTTTGCCTTGGCAAATCCATAATTTCCAGTGCTACATGTAGCTGCATTTTTACTGTAGCTTTGGACCTGACCGCCAGCCTAATGTTCAACATCTCAGCCCTGTGTCAAAATGAGACTGGAGGATTCGTGCAAACGCACAGAGAATGTCTGTTCCCAACAGCAATTACAAATGAGACCTTTGCTGGATGTGATGATCAATAAGAGCGTGTGGGAGGAGGTAACAGCAAGAGGTGAACACGCAGCTCTGGAGGCAAGCAACATGATAGTCAGAGGCATCAGAGTCTTTTTATTGCCTCATACAAAATCGTGCTGTTGAAAATTACTTGTTAAGCCACACTCTTCGTCCCTTTAAGCACTGCCTTCCTGTTTGGAAAATATGTACCTGATCCTGCTTGATTTTCTTCTAAACAGTTTTCTTTTTTAACACCTTCACATTTCTTTGCCTTTTCAGGAAGTTCCTAGCTCCCCTACAAGCAAACAGCTAGGAGAGTTTTGTTTCTGAGGTTTTCCAAATTTTTTCTTCTCCAGATGATCCTTTCCTCCACCTAGGGAGAGACAGCCCAGGTCCTGCTGCCACTGGCTTGCAGGCAGGAACATTTCCACACCACTGCAGACCTCTAAGCTGAGGGTGGAGCCTCCTTGCAGGCAAACACTGCTCACAGCCTTCTTGACCCCACAGAGGGCCAAATAACTTCTGCCAGCAAAGCTGCTGCTTTGCTCCCCCATATTTTGCCTTGTCCTTGACTTGGAACCTGGAAACCACTGCCTCTCATCTTGCATGGTCTCCTTGGCATGCCACTGCTTTTCTTGGTGGAGGAAGCTGCTCCTGTCTTCCTTCTGCCTCCACCATGACCACAAGTCTGGGGCAGATTTGGGCCTGCCAAAGAGCTTTTTGGCCACAGTATTGATGAACATGAGGCCACCAAGATCTCAGAGCCAATCATGAGTAAGAAGGTCTGAATGGAGATGAGTGCACTGATGCTAGGTCTCCTTTTGACAGCTATGCTCTTTCTCTCCCCAGAAGAAAGTGTCCTCACTTCACACACAAGGTGGTTGATGCTCACTGAGCATCTGCTTGGCATGTACAATGTCAAGCACCATTTTACTCCAAGTTCTGCTCCAAGTACAAGCAATTACTTTTGCCTTGGACCTATAGATGCTGCTTCTTACCTTGTTCTCCTTGAGCCGGAGCCTTCACACCCTGTTGGCAGTCCCACCTGTCACCATTCAGGCATCCCATCCTCATCATGACCAGTTGCTCATCCCTTCCCCAACTCCTTCAGGTTAATCTTCCCTTAATGACTTTTTCTTCCATCATACCATGCTTTTTAGTAGCACACAGGCTACTAAATCACTTATCTCAGATCCTTGTGTTAGTTACTGGACTCCGTGAATATGGACATGAGCAAGCAATGTGTTCTTACTGCACAGAGGATATGTAGGACTACATCAAATGAAGCATGGCCAGCAGATCAAGGTTGTTGATTTTGCTGCTCTACTCTGCTCTGCTGAAATCCCATGTGGAGTCCTGTGTTCAGTTCTGGAGACCCCAGTGCAAGAAGGATGTGGACCTGTTGGAGCAGGTCCAGAGGTGGGCCACAGAAATTGACAGAAGGATAGAGCACGTTTGCTGTGAGTGAGTCATGGTTGTTCAGCCTGGAAAAGAAAAGGCTCTGGGGAGACCTTTCAACACTTAACGGGGGCTGATAAGATGGGTGGGGCAATCTTTTCAGCAGGACCTGTTGTGGCAGGAAAAGGGGTGATGGTTTAAACTAAAAGAGAGGAGATTCAGGCTCAATAGGAGGTTGACGTATTTTTACGCTGAGGGTGGTGAAAAAGGCCCAAGTTGTCCAGAGAGGTGGTAGAAACCCCATCCCTTGAAGCATTCCAGATCAGTTGACAGGGCTCTGAGCAATCTGACCTAGTTGGAGAAATCACTGTTCATTGCAGGGGGGTTTGAACTAGATGAGCTGGAAAAGCCTATTCTGTGATTTTATTATTCTGTGACTCCAGAGCTAGACACCATACTCCAGGTGATATCTCACCGAAGCAGATTAGAGGGGCAGTCACCTCACTCAGCCTGGTGTACCTATTTCCTTTAACACAGCCCAGGAGGTAGTTGGTTTCTGGGGTACAGAACCACGTTGTCGCCTCATGTCCACCCAGACTGTCATCCACCAGAGCGCCTGGACTTCGGGAAAAGCTTCAGACGTTGGGCGCGCCGAGCCGAGCGCAGCCGAGTGCCGGCGGGGGGCGCTGGGGCGCGGGGGCGGTGTCGATGCTATAAAGGCGGCGGCGGGCCGTTGGGCGGCAGCACCATGGACAGCTGCCGGGCGCTGGCGCTCTGCGCCGTGGCGGCTGCACTGCTGCTGGGCGCCCGTGGACAGGGGCTGGTCCGGGGCTGGGGCTGGGGCAGGGACTGGCCCCACCACGGCGCGACCTGGGGCTTCCCGGAGGAAGCGGCGTCTCTCGGGAGAAGGAGCTGGTGCGGCAGGGGACCGGTGCTGGGGCCAGGGTGGGGTGCAGCGATCGGAAAAGAGTGGCCTAACGGGGGTTGTTGGGGGTCTCTTGGCAGATCGAGGCTCTGCAAGAGGTGCTGGAGAAGCTGAAGAGCAAGCGAGGACCGCACTACGAGAAGAAGTTCGGGCAGGTGCCCATGGTGAGTTGTCGGGGTAGGGACGGGACAGGACGGGAGGGACAGGACAGGATGAGACGAGATGAAACTGAACAGGACGGAACGAATCTGGACAGAACAGGGCAAAACTGGACAGAACATAACAGGACTGGACGGTACAGAACGAGATGGGGCTGAACAGGGTGGGACGGGATGGGCGGGATTGTGCGGCAGCCGGTCAACCCCCTGACCGCCCGCCGCTGCCCGCAGTGTGATGCCGGGGAGCAGTGCGCCGTGAGGAAGGGGGCCCGCATTGGGAAGCTCTGCGACTGCCCCCGAGGGACTTCGTGCAATTCCTTCCTCCTCAAGTGCCTGTAAACGGGGCCACCCCGGGACTTGCCGCCGAGAGCGCAGGCACCGACGTCTTTCTGTCCCGTCGTGCCGGCCCGGGGCGGTGGTGGCGGCTTCCCGCAGCTCGTCCGACCGAGAGATGCAGCGGGAAGTCCCCGCGTAGCCCGTGTGACGCCGTCCGTGACATCCGACATCCGTGGAGCTGTTTTCTTTCTCTCCTCCCCGCGCTCTCTCCATCTTTTCCTCATTCTCTTTTTCTCATTCTTCCTCTCCCTCATTCTTTCTCTATTGTTTCTCTCTTTCTCTCT
>JAOXOE010000874.1:38794021-38837609 GCA_028565055.1 Phoeniculus purpureus
GCTGCAGAGCCCTTCTGCCCTCCAACCCAGCCACATCTGCCCCCAGCTTTGTGTCATCTGCAAACTTGCTGATGACTCACTCAATGCCCTCATCCAGATCATCTATGAAGATGTTAAAGAGGATGGGATGGGGCCCAGCACTGAATATTATCCTGAATATTATCCCAGCACATATATATTATCCTGGACAAACAGTACATCTTTCACATCCATTTTCTTTGCAGTGGCTTGTGTATGTATCCCTGCTCTAGTATTATTTCTTCGTGAGATAAAGACTTATTCTCAGTTTCCTCAGATTTTCTAGCGTTGCCTCAGATTAACGTACTTGCAGTTACAGTGGTACAACTGATGGGTAGTAGCTTGCTTTCCCTGTGCAACCTGCTGATCTCCCAAATACGATCTCATGTTATAACAAGGTACAAGAATGCTTTGTCCCTTTCAGGACTGGCCAGGAGCATGAGAAGAGGTAACTTGTTGTGGACTGTTCTTGTTTATAGCGAAGTCACCTGCCATAAAATGGAAGGAAGATCTGTTGCAGGGCTTGGTGTTTGTCTTTGGTACTTGGTGGTTTTGTAATGGTTGGGGGAATTTCTGTTCTTAATGCCACTGAGCAATTTATGGTGTGAGTCATCTCTGACAGACTTGTGCTGTGGGAAGTATAAATTTATTTTGACAAACCATCGATACAGACAGTGAGCTGCATATAAATTTGATATTGCTCAAGTCTTTCTTATCCTTGTCAGGCTAATATCCTTTAACTTAGAATAGCTAGAGGTAAAATCTGACATGCAATTATGATTGTATCATTAGATTTTTTTTGTCTCTTCAGCATTTAACATCCTTTGTTATTTTCCTGTTTTCTAGAGTTGTTTCTCAAATTTGTTAAACTGTTTTATTTTAAATGTTATTTCTAGAATGAAGCTCATGCTCAGGATACTCAACAACAGTGTGTAAGCAGTGCAGAAGAGATTTCAGGTACACTTCTAACTAACTTTCTAAGTTAGTTAACTTCACACTAACTTTCTAAGTACACAAGGCTCTTACCATTACATGTCATTAGGACAAACTAGGCTTGGAGGTTTTTGAATGGCACTTTAAATACCAGTGGAAGGGAAGTCTCCTCCCTGCTGTGAGCTCCTGCTGCTTACCTTGTGCTAGGTTTAGCAGTTTTTAGAGCACTTTGATGGGTAAATGAGTCAGAATCTTACAAAAGTTGAACATGATGGAGGAAAAGAACTTACTTTTCTTAGTAGGAGGAAAACTACTAAGCCAGTAGTTTTCCACTGGCTTAGTGAGCTGTAATCACTCATGAAGTTGTCCAGTGAATGCCACTGTCAGAATTCTCTGAGTGGGAGAGCTGGACTGTGCACTCCTTCAGTAGTCCAGAATACTTGTTTACAAGGAAATTGCAGTGCAGAGTTGTAACTCCTGAGCATGTGCAAAAGGTAGGGCTAATATTTCCTAGACATCTGTTGTTAATGCTTCATTATTGCAAGGATCTTGAAACAGAACATCTCGAGTAATCTTTAATTAGATAAAGAACTAAAGTGAGCTGAGGCTGGAATAACAGCAGCTTTATGTCATCAAGAATGAGTGTTGTTTTAGGTAATGAAGAAGCACTACTTGTTTTCCATCTCTTAAAAACTTTATAGATGTTAGTTACCTTCTTAAATTCATTCTAACAGGTGGTGGCTGACAGTTATCTGTCCATCTGTTGACTAAATTGTTTATATTTTTCATTTATTAAATTCAGGACTGTACATCTCAGGTTCTCTTATGCAAGTCTGCACTGACAGGAAAAATCCTTGTGTTTACTATGAAAACTCCTGCCATTTATAGGAGTGACTCTTAATACCTGACAGATGCAATTAAAGACAGAGGATCATTTGACCAACATTACACAAGTTTAATTAAACTGCAAATTGTTCTTTAATGCTAGAACACCTATTAAAAAAAGCTCCATCCCTACTAGGCATTTTTAATATTCTTCATTCTGAATGGTAATCAGGACTGCACTGCAATGAATAGGCTCCAGGGTGTGATGATGAAGAAATCTATGAAGAAATATTGTGTTAAGAATATCCCCAGTGCATTTTTACATGGAGAAATGAGTGCCTACAAAGTAATTATTCAAGGCAGGGAGTGCATGAAGAGAACAGAGTAATTTCAAAGTTCAATAATAGTTTTTTGTTTTTTCTTTTATTTCCCGTAAAAAATGTAGTTGTGAAAGATGATCATAGGTGTCCAGAGGAGGAGCAGACATTCATTTTAACATTGGTGGAAATCCCATCTGACTCGAAAGAGTTTGATACACCTGCTTTGCTGGCACAAGCTTCTGAACCATTACTACCAGCCCCAATACATATCAACCCAATAAATGCAAGTGAAACAAATGTGGCTGAAGGGGAGAGGTAAATGTTTATTTTTGAACTAAGCAAAACATTTTTGTGAACTTTGATTGCTCCATGAATGTGCGTTACAGATCAGAACTTCTCAAAGTAAGTATAAGAGGCAATAATATTGGCAAAATGGTAAGAGAATTAAAAAGTGAAAAGGGCTCTGATCATAATGGAGAAAGATCTCATAAGTAGTTTAAAGTTGGTGTTTTAGTTAACTCAAGTTCTGGTGTCAACCTGAATTCTGATTTATCCTTTATAGCAAGCCTTCTGTTTTAGTAAGAGTAATTTCTTCTGTTCTGTCACAGATATTTAGAATGAAAAGTAATTTAAGTG
Source organism: Phoeniculus purpureus (assembly GCA_028565055.1). Taxonomy (NCBI): domain Eukaryota; kingdom Metazoa; phylum Chordata; class Aves; order Bucerotiformes; family Phoeniculidae; genus Phoeniculus; species Phoeniculus purpureus. The sequence continues at coordinate 38,796,754 of JAOXOE010000874.1, forward strand.
AAAAAAAAAATCTTGAATTAAGAAAAAGCATTCTTGCCCTTTTACAGTACTGTAACAGTTTGGTAAAGTAGCTGCTTATTAATTGCTGTTTCAGATTTTTTATGTAGATGGTTTTTCGAAGAACATGATAAACACTGAACAGAGATTCAGATACAATTCTCTTGGGTTTGTGCCATGTTCAAAAGGCCAAAGATCTGAAAAAGCAAGCAAATCAGTTACTCAGAAGAATAACAACTGGTTTGAGTTTCTTTTACAAAGAGTAGTCATGCAATGTCACAAAATTGTTACTTCAACGTTACAGTTGAGCTAAATGTAATTGTCAGTTTGCGAAGTGAAAAAACAACATCAAAGGAAAAAGACAGTCTGAAGAACAGGATGTGTTGCAAAGTTGTAAAAAACCCCATTCCTATTACAATGTAAGTCCTCAGTAAATAACTGTGTGAGACAAAATTTCACATTATTGTGGAGGACTTCAGATGTTAATGTCATTCCTTTAATTATTGAAAGGATAGATCTTGGAGTGAATTTTGGCTCCACAATGTAAGAATTCTTAACTTTTATGGAACTGCTGCCAATAGACAGAATTGCTGATAGGCAGAATTAGGAAACATCTGCCACATTGCGTCTTTACTGGTTAATGCTGTTTCCTTAGTCTCTGCTCCTTCCCTATGTCATATTGTCTTTTGAAATCATTCTGAGTACAGTGGAAGAGTGTGAGGGCATGAGGATGAAGATTATACAGTGCATATAAATAATAGTAATATTAGGGCCATTAATTAATTGTCATAGCTCACATTTTATGAAAATTTCAAGTGGAGTTCAAGTAGAACAGCTTCTAAAGTAATGGGATTCAATCATGACTAAAAAAACTCAATTATTTGATTCCAGATTGTACAGCAAAATGTTTATTGGCAGTAAGTAGCACATTTGAAGTTAATATTGGCATTGTGCAAGAAAGTGTCTTGCCATAGATTAATGTGTAATTTCCATACAGAACTGTTAGAGAAAGTCAGTTTTGGCTTCTTGTACAGCCACAATAATGGCTTTATGTATAAACAGCTCTGGATCCTTGGTGGCTTCAGCTGGTGAATCTCCAACACCTTTGAACAGCAGTTTGGAAACCAGTCAACTAGACTGTGCATCAGTAGACTCTGTTCCAAATTTACAGACAACTCAAGAAGGGTCAGTGGCTAAGCTTGAAGAGAGTGATTTTCATCCTGCTAAGAAAACTCTGTCAACTGTTGTAGTGGAAAGCAACTTGGAAACCACTCATAAGGTGAGAACATAATTTGGTGAATCTGTATGTCTAGTACAGATGCATAACATGTAACAGAGTGTTTTAATTATGTTTATCCTTTGAGTTACTTGTTTAAAAACATACTGCCTGTACAACTTACAAGGAAAATTTGCATCCTTAGATTGCTTTTTATTTTTTACTATAACAGTTTCTGGGCTGTTGATTTGGTAGTATACTGTTTCTTAAGAATATCTAGGCTCTTGGGTTTGGGGTTTTTTTAATTAGTTATCCTTGTGTCTTATTTGGTTCATTAACCACAGCCTTTCCAACAACAGTACTGCAGGAAAGGGAACTGTGCAGACTGTCTAAGTTAACTGGAAGATGCTATGATTCCTTACATTGTCACATGACAAAGTGGTTAGTTCTTTCCCTACCATTTTGTAACATAGCGGCTATTAGTTTGAAAGAGCAAGCAGCAAATTAAAATTGTCTAGCATGTTTCCAGCTTCCCTCTGTGCCTCTGGAATATGGCCAGTCTTGTGGCAGTGACCATCACTGAGTTTTGTTAGCAGGCTAAGATTATGTATCTGGGTGATGGAATGGGTGATAATTTTACACATGATTCAGAGAGCTTTTTTAAAAAGGACTAGATGGCAGTCCTCTTTTTTTCTTTGACCTATCGTCTTGACGTCCTTGTTTTGAGTTATTTGTTATTATAAGAACTCCCTTATTAAAAGAACTCCTTGAAAATCCTGCTCAGGAAATGAGTTAAGTGCTGAATACTGTACTGAAGATGTAGTCTTCTGTATAGCTCCTTTTCTTAGAACTGTATGTGTGTGATATGACTTTAGCAACTTTCATTGTCTATTCTGTGTTGAGATAAATAATTTTTTTTTTTAATTAAATACAGGGTTATTCAATTAAATCCACAAGTGTGCCAATGATAGCTTCTGGTAAGTAAACTTAGACTCATAAAAAAGTCTCCAAGGGAGGAGACTCTATAACCTCTCTGGACAGCCTGTTCCTGTGCTCTGTCACTATCACAGTAAAGAAGTTTTTCCTCATGTTGAGATTGAACATCTTGTTCTCCAGTTTGCATCCATGGTACAAGTTCTACCACATGGCATCACTGAAAAGAGACTGGCCTCTTCTTTTTGACATGCACCTTTCAGACTCATTAATAAGATCCCCTCTCAATCCCAGGAGTACAAAATGGACAGACGCGAGACAATAAATATGATCAAGCGAATGCCGTTTATTAAGCATCAGACTAGCCCTTTTATACATGGCCAGGTGGTCCATGGAATACATGTGCATTGCTGATTGGTACAACACATCTGTCCTTATGTCTTAAAAGCTACTGCCATTGGTTAAGTACGTCTGTCCATGCACTGTGTGATAGTTTTCATTCCACAACCTGTTATTTTCCTTCTGTGTGCCAGCTCTCTCACAGACCTGCACATCGCTGACATTGAGAAACATTCCGAGCACGCTTCAGAGCCCTTAGCTCAGACTCCGGCTAAGTTCACACAGCTGGGATTGCTATGTCCATTCTCTATAAAATATATCCCTACATCTCAGCTTTCTCTTCTCCGTACTAAACAGACTTAGTTCTCCCAGCCTTTCCTCACAGGAGATGTTCAGGTCCCTTAATCATCCTTGCAGTTCTCCACTGGACTCTTTCTAGCAATATCCTGTCTGTTTTGCACTGGGGGAGCCCAGAACAGGACACAGAACTCCAGGTGTAGTCATTCCAGGGCAGAATAGAGGAGAATTCAAACCATGGCATCAAGTTTGAGACTCACAAACATAAAAGATTTTCTTGCTAATATCCTAATACATGTTTTCTCCTATAAAATAGATGTGTTGAAGTGCATAACTAGCTGTTAATTTAATAACAGCTCTAAAAACATTGCTGTAGCTGGTCTATTTATATCTGCTATCTTAAGCATGTGTTTCCACCTGTTGGAAATCAGGGAAAATGTAGGAGCTTCAACAGCTAGATGAGTTCCTGTCGTGTTCTGTAAAGGATGGAGGGCAGCAGTGTGTCTGCTGTAAAAGTACTTGTACCAGCTCTTCTCCATAATATCTGTAAGATATTACAGACTGTAAAAGTAGACTTGACTTTTAATTCTCAGTGGTTGACTTACAAAAAAATTACCAAAACAGTGAACAATGACAACAGCCCTTTTCTTCTAAAGGTGCAAGCCATCTTAACATCACACGTGTCTTTTGTGTTATCACTGAGTTTAATTGAAGTTAACTCTGAGCACCTTTTACAGGAAATTTTTTTCAATCAACAGAGGCTTCAGCAAAAGAAATATTGGTGTCAGAGACAACATCATCATTGGCTGAGAGGAGCCAGCTTGAGATTTTGGAGAACTTGGAGAATTCAGAATCCATGCAGGAAGGAGAGGTGATGTCCGGATTAACTGCTAACAGAAAAGCAGAACTAAGTGGTCAAGAAAAGCAGGAGGATGTATATGAATCTTGGCAGTTGGAGCATACTGGAAGCCTAGTGTCATCTTCCAGCACTCCACTACTCAGGTATTTATGCAACAGGAGTTAGCCAGCCTTCTCTATAAAAAAAAAAAGTATTTGTTTGTATTTTGAGATTTTTATATCCTTTTTTCACTTAGTAGTACAAAGAAGGGCAGCACTGTTGTTTGTGACCCACGCCACTAAGAGTTACGGTGTCTGTTCTTTTCAGCAAATTAGAAAGGATCAATCTGTCTGCTTTGAAATTTGAATTATTCTATTCATTAAATGAGCAGATTATCTGAGGGATACTACTGATTTATGGTGCCTATTTAGACACTGACAGATGCCTCTTCTGAGGCAGACATCCTTTGGCTATGATGTGGATTTAGGATAATTGTTGTTTTCCGTAGCTCAGTCTAATGTTGTGATATATACACCCATCCACTTATTTTGATTTCTGTCCTGCCAGTAAGATTTGTTGCTGGTATAGTACTTACAGCGCGCTGGATTTTTAGGACTAACTTAAGATGTGTCATTTCCCCAAAGGAGTTCAGTCTTGATGGCTCAGAGCGTATTTCTCTTATCTGTCCATCTGAGTGAGGACTTTTAAAAAATACCTTTCTGTAATGTTTAAGTGTTTGAGTTCTGGCTCTCTATTGCTTTTGCACTCACTGATTTTGATTGTGATGTCTACTGGTCCCTTTTGATCTTATCATTTACTGTCATTATGCTTGCAAGAGTACAGAAACTGGTTGTTTGTACCTGGGACATTCACAGCAATGGGTTATGATGCATCAGCATCAGAATCCTTGCCTTAAAGTTTACTAAGTTACAAGTTCTTAACAACTGAAACTAGCTATGATGCTATTACTATGATAGAACCCTGCACTAGATGGTCTTCTTTCTAGAGATTAAGATGGTCTGCTGTGACCCCATCCTTGGGATTTGGATTTCTTTTTCCATTGTTGACATGAAGGGTGTGCTTTTCAGTTTGTTCTTTAGGTGGTATGTCTCCATCCCCTTTGGAATCTCTGTCTGAAGATCTGGTAGCTTGTTACAGGCTCTGGTTTAGTAGCAAATAGTAGGTTCCTGTTCTTGGGGTTTTTGATTGTCAAGACTCTTGGTAACTGTTAATAAAAAAACCTCTTGTGCCAGAATATTGAATAATACAACAGTCTTTCTCAGCATGACGTTCTGTGTTCTTTTGTTGGAATTTTCAAAGATCTCAGAGTTGTGTGTTTGTTTCCTGCATATTTAATAGAACTCCTGTAATACTATTTACATCTTCCTTTTATGGAGCACTCCTGTGATGTTCTGACTGTATTTGTTTTGAACAGGGGTGGACGAAAGCCATTGGGATTTTTATCTTTAATTTGCAAAAAAAGGAGTTCTGAATCTGCAGAAGACACCAAAGGGAAGAGAGGAAAGACTCAAAAACCTCGGATAGTGACTCCAAAGCGAAGTCTAAAAAAATCTACTCCATCCACTAAGGATGACAGAGAGTCTTGCTCCCTTCCCTCTACAAGCACATCATCATCATCATCATCTGTGGTGTATGAGAATGTAGCTGCTGATGCTGCAGTTATGGTATGTTTTTAATTCTGAATGCCCTTGCAGATGTAAAAAAAGAGTGAATTGGTTGTTTCAGGAATGAGTAGGTAGGCACAAAGGGTTCAGGTTTTGAGAGAGATACCTGCTCCAGTGATTAAACACTGGCTTGTGCATAGCTACAGTACTTGTAAGGGAACTAATAATATAGAAGGGAACTGCACATGTGTCTGCTTTTTCCGTTTTCAGTAAACAATGATTTTTTGTCTAAATTTCCTGTCAAATTGAAAGCTCAAATCCACACACACACGTATACATACACATACAAACATGCCAAGACTATTGAGAGCAACCTTTTGTTTTTTTCTTTCAGGTTCCAAGTAACAAGCCATCTGAAAAGCCTTGTGCTAAAGATCAAGAGAAGGAAGAAGAGCCAACCAGAATATCTGAGTATTTTTTCAGTGACATCTTTATGGAAGTGGATGATTCGGAATAGCAAATTTGCCTTACAAAAGGCTAGATCTGAGCAAAGATTTGTTCTGATGATCATTATGCCACACTTCCAGCGAAGCTGTTGTTAATAAATTCCATAAAAATAAGACGGATTCCTTCTGGAGCATCCTGAATACTTCTAAAAAGACATAATCTACACTGCTACTTTGATGTCTTTGGACCAGACCAGCGGCTGCTGGTTTATTGCTTCACTTTTTAGGCATTGATATTAGGTGCATGACTCTCTTCCAGAAAAGTGCAATGGAAAGATGCTTAATCTTCTGACAAGTATCCTTTAGAATTTTAATGCTAAAGCTTGTGGTACTGGCTATACAAGTTCTTTACTTCTTTTTGTGAAGTATGTTATGCTACTACTTTAAAAATAGAAATGAGCCTTTTATGAATTGTGTAGTCTTTGTAGATCAGGATGTAAATGCTGGAAGTACTGTAGTAAATATATAGATATGTTCAGCATTGCAAGTATTTTTATCAGCATCTCCAAATTATGTATTTTTATAAAAGTTTTTAATTACATAAATTTAAAGATCTTAAGCTGAAAAGCCAAATGTGTTTGGTTCCTCAGCAATCAGAAAAACACAGTTTACTAAAAGATGCTACACAGTGTTAATTTTTGTAACTGTTCTGTTGGAGTTGGTGGAATAGGTTAATATTTCGTAGTGTAAATGCTTGAAAATAAGGGGATAGACACAATTTCTTTTCCTTGGCTTTCTGTTTGTATGTCTGCTGACCTCCTTGGTTTCCCTTGTGCAAAGTAGCACAAAGACTAAATTTGTTGAAATTTAAATCAGGACTCTGCAATGTAGTTTCCTGGAAGATTTTTTTCCTTCAAAGCAATTGAATTTGAATGGTTTTCCTCATGTTGCATGTCTGCTTATACTGTAACTTGCTGTAAAATGCTAGAGTAGCTTCAGATTTTAGTCTAATTTTTACTTGCCTCATCAATAAGATTGTACTGATAAGGTAACAAGGTTCATGCTCAAAGTCACTGAAAGATTCAGTATTATGAAAATTCTTACACAGAAGTGTGTAGCTTTGCTCTACATTTTACTCATTACTTAATACCAATAGTAATTTTGCATAACAAAGGATAAATTATGAAAGTGTAACTGATGTTTAAATAGTATTGTTACACTCTTAATAAGGCTATCTTCAGCTTTGGACTGGATAATTGTTTACTGGCAAATACTTTCATACAAGTATCTAGTTAATTGTGAAATACCTGGTGAATTTTAAGAATGTTTGCTTTTTCGTAAGTTACTGGCAAGGTTTTTGAAAGAGCCTTTAAAACAGTAAGTGAAAATACACACAAAAAGTACTAAGCTACTGTTACAGCTACACTGCTATATTATCAGGCCTCTGCCCACCAAATATCCATAGCAGCATCCTCTCAAGGTGATAGAAAGGGCACTAACAGTCTAGTGTAAAGTAACTTACATGAAAGCATACCATCACCTCACCTCATCCCTCAAATACCTACCACCACCAACAGTTTCTGTTCAGACAGTGTCATGTGCTCTGCCTAATCCGTTCAACTTGAAATGTTTAAATATTGTCTTACTGTAAAAGTTATAGATAAATCTATACATAAAGCTCCATGTATTGTGTATCTTGTAGATATTATTTAATACAAGTGTTTAGTTCCTGATAACATGTGGCATGCACTGATAGACCCTAAAAATAGATTTGTGGGGAGCAGCTATAAAGTAATTGCCCCAAATGCTTTCTGAGGTGATAACCATTCTACATTTAGTTGCATACATTTTAGCTTGCATTCATATTGCAAGGACAAAGAAACACCACAAATACTTCATTACTAAGATTTAAGGTGCCTTATCTATCTTTTTAATTGGGGCTATACATTTTTTTTCTCTTCAGTTTATCACATGCACTTTGTTAGGGGATTTATTTTAAGAACATTTAATTTTAGTACAGATAGAACAGCTTTGTGTTTTGTGTGCAGAAGTTTTATGGTGGTGAATGATTTAAGAAAAGATGGGTGAACTCTCAATACCTGTTGGTTTAGAATTTTCACCAAGACTGCTTTGCTTAGAGTTGTCTGACACCTTGTATTATCACATAGAAGCTTGTTGTTTTAAAGAAAGTAGTTATATTCTATATGTAAATGATGTGAATAAATTATTTTATATTGCCTGTGTTTCCATTTCTTAGGATATCATTTAAGGTTTTTAAATGCTCATGGATATACTAAAAGAATGAAAATGAGGGCTCGAATCCTGGCTGCAAAACCTGGGTTGTGCAGGACACTTTTATGGTTGTAACTTCAGCTAGGGACTTCAGCTGTTTGTGTGGGCTTGTTTCTGGTTTAGAAGAGAGCTTGATTTATTTGGTATCTGGTATCTTTGTGTTATCAGTCTATAAATACTATATAACCTTGTTTAAAAATAAATCTGAAATACTGGAAAACAGAAAAACTTTTAAATGAGGGAGCAACATAAGCAAAGTTAGGACTTTTTTAAATAAAATTGCCACTATTATTGTATCAAATCTCAGTAGTTCTGCAGTTATTGACCAAATTCTCACCTTTGTGAGCACAGGCACAGCTAGCCTGGGTTGCACAGGTATGTACTTCTGTCAGGAAAGTGAAGCATACAACAACGTTCTTTCAAAGGTAGTTCTTTAACATTATCATCTTCTATCAGAAATAGTGTGGCCAGTGGGAGTAGGAAAGATTGTCCCTCTGTATTTGGAGATTGTGAGGCCACACCTGAAATACTGGGTTCAGTGAGTGCCTCTCACTCTTAAGAATGACATAGAGGTCCAGAGAAAGGCAACAAAGGCAACTTGACCTCCTGGTCTGGAGGTCAAGTCTTGAGACCCCCTGGGTCGGGGGAAACTGAGGTGGTTCATCCCGGAGTATAGGTGACTCCGGGTCGATCTTTTTGCTCTCTGCAACTCCCTGAGAAGAGGCTGAAGTGAAGTAGATGTTGTCCCAAGGAAGAATCAACAGGAAGTTGAGAAGAAGTGGCCTCAGATTGCACTAAGGGAGGTTTAAATTGGACACGAGGAACAACTAAAAGGGTTATGAAGCGTTAAAACAGGCTGCTCAGCGCAGTTGTGGCGCCCTCATCCCTGGAGGGGTCTAGAATACGTGGAGATGTGATGCTAAGGGACGGGCTCTAGCGGTGTTCTGGCAGTGCGGGGACAATCGTAAGACTGGACGGCGCATACCGCTCTGCTGCGCTGATGCCGGTTTAGACACGAAAAGACTTCTAGGTGTAGGAGTCCAGCTCTCGGCTGCCTACACAGCAAGTACCGGGACCGTGCCAGCGCGCTAAGCAGACCGCTGGGTGCTGGCTTTGCCCTGCTGCGGCCCGGCCCCGCCACCCGGTCCCCGCTCTGCCCATTGGCTGCAGCGAGGGGAGTGGCGGCGGCCTGGGCTCGGCACTGCCGGTGCGCTGAGCTGCCATGCTGCTGGCTTCACGGCGGTTGCTGGGCCCGGGGCGGCTGCCAGGCCCGCTGCGGCCGCTTCGTCCTGCGGCCGCCGCCCTGCCCGCCCGCTCGTACCGCGGTGAGGCGGTGGCGGTGGTGGGGTCACGGCCAGACGTGGCCTCCGCGCTCTACCAGGTAGGCTGGGCCGGCTCCGACTACCGCTGCCCAGGGGCCTCCTGCGGGCGGGGCCGGGGGCGGGCCGCGGGGCCACGCTGGAGGGGTGGTCAGCCCTTCTTCTGGCCAGGCCGTGGCGGCAGCGGTGGACGACGGGGTTAATGGGTCTAGTGTGGGCCTGAGCGCCACCACTGTCTATAGCAGAACAGCAGGAGAGTGGGGGCCGAGGATTTCTGAGCGCGGGGCGACCATTTAATAGCTGTTGAACTGATTCGAGGTGACCCCGCGCCCGACCGCACAGCGCTGCTGCCCCCTTCCTCCTGAAGGCCGAGTTCTTTCATTTCGTTCAGAATTAGCATAGAAGTGCCGTATAAAAATAACGCGGCTGTGATCCTCTGTCTGTGGAACTTACCTTTTTTAAAAAAACAGAACAACAGTTGTCCTGTTTTTGGTGTAGAAGCCGTGGTCTGTTCAGCGATCCTGAAGTGGAGATGGAAAAGGATTTTGGTGACCGTTGGAAGTGATGTCTGACAATTTCAGAGTGGAAAGTTTTCCAATGTTTGCACATTCTTTCCTGAGTTGAAGAGTGCTGGAGTAGTTTTACAGAGATCTGGGTATACCTCAGGAAAAGAGGTACCAGCAGAAGGAGTCAGTGGAGCAGCAGAGGAATAGGTGGAGTTCTAATTGGATTCTCTAGTCTAGAGAATCATGCTTGCAACTGGTGAAAGCTGTTTTACTTTTTAACGGACTATTATTAATACAATTGTATTAGAGATAAAAATAGTGTTTACTATTAGTTAGTCTAAGAAAAGCTGGCGGGAGGATATGTGTTTTTTTTCCAGGGTTGTTTCAGATAAAATATCAACAAGTGAAGAAACACCACCAGTTCCTGGTGAAATACCATCTCTGAATTGTTTAGGCTGGAAAAGACCTTTAAGAACACTGAATCAACTGCAAACCTAATAGTGCCAAGTCCACCATTAATCTTTGTCACTAAGCACATCTTCATGTTTCTGGGGATGGTGACTCAGTAATTGTCCTGGGCAGTTGTTTCAGGACAATTCACAACCCTTCTAGGGCAAGAAATTTTTTGTGATGTAGTTTGGTTTTGCAGAAACAAAAGTTTTAGTTTAGAAGTTAAGTGACTGAAACTTATGCACACTGTGAACTTTGTGCTTCAGACGCACCTACACAGCCTGTAAATATATGTGTATGTACATATTTTGCATACCAAAACTCCCAAATTTTCATAAGCTGTTGCTAGATTTGTGTTTGTGCACCTTTTAATTGCAAAAGAAAGGCAGGGTTTGGTAAGATGGCTGATAGTGTTAATATTTGGTAAAATCAATGCATGTAGTGCTGTACAGACAGAAGGAGCTGCTGTTCCTGTTGTGAGACATCAAAAGTAAAAGCAGGACCAGGAATAACAGTGCAAACACAGGAAGGCATAAGGATGTGTAATGAAGGTCTTGCCTTCTTTTGCTAATATTTGCCTTTCTGGCTGTGCATTCAGCTAGACTGACTGGCCTTTGTAATGTAAACTGTGTTTCAAACCAGACAGGTAGAAATGCAATTTAGAAATGAGTCTAAATTCTGGAAAATAAAGGAAGAATCTGCATAAAGATTCCAGGAATGAACTTTTACACCTTTGGTTGTGCAGCAGTAATTCAGTTAGCTTGTGCAGTAACTGTAGGATTAGTTTTTTGCCTCTTGATTTTGTTTTAGTTTATAGAAACCCTCATGTTAACAGCAGAGCTTCATACAGCTTTCTGGTGCAAGATCCAGTTTCCAGAAAAGACTTGGATCACTTCACTCACCTTTTTGTCACTAATTAATGAAGACACAAATGTATGCTAAACTAGCACGGTTCTGAGAGGACCCTTTTCTGTGTGTATTTGAAACCCACACTAGGATTTCAAGGCACCTTTTCCTTTGTGAAGCATAATGATACTCTGTTCTGTTAATTTCTGTCCTTATCTTTGAGGCCTTTAAGCAACTCAAGTATCTGAGTGCAATAATTTTTATAGATAATCGAAAAAGACCTTTCACAGCTGTTTAGAGTCACTAAAGTAGCTACAGGGAGTTGTTGATTTAGAATCTAATAGCTGATGATTGTGATTGCACTGCCCCTTTTAATTTCCTCTGCGTTTTTTAACAGCTTTTTTCTCTACTCTGTGTTAGAGGTGAGTTTTTAATCTCTAAAATGTGTACAAAGAGTGAGTGGGTTTAGAGAAAACAGGCTGACTGAAAAAGGAGAAAAGGGGAAAGTACGGGTAATGCTGTGAAAAGAGCCAGCTGAACACTCACAATAAAATTGTGTGTTGTGACAACTGCAGATTTTTAAAAGCATGGAATGACACTGAGTGTTTTGCACTGTTTTTACAGGGGAAAAAGTTAACTTTTAAACAGATCCTTTTGGAAAGGATTAAAAAAAGTATCTTTTGTTTTCTTCAGTGCCGCATGTGGTTGTATTTCTGCAGTTACTGTCTACAGCCTCTTCTAGGAGTGGCAGAGTCAGATTAACAAGATGTGGCTTGTTTTGGGGATGCCGTTGACAGTGGTGGAACTGCCAGTGGGTCATTGCAGTGCGGTTTCACAGGTTAGGAAGTAGATGAGCTGGGTGGGGGTTGTGGGGGCAGGGAGAGCAGGAAGAGGCAGAATTAAAGTTTCAAAAGAAATGGACTGAAAAGGGAATAAAGTGATAGGGATTCTGATATAGCCTTACACAGATGGAAGTTTAGATGCAGAACCCTGGTGACCTCCTGTGTCCTGAGTAATCAGGAGTTTCAGGTACCATAACACATCAGAGAGATTCTGTTAACTATCAAGCGGTATCTTGAGATGTACTGGGTGTTGGTAAGGAACTAGGTGGTACAAAATCCGTGGAAGTGCAGTCCGTGAGCCATATTTCTGGTTCCAACATAACTTTGTTAGAACATGGGGAATCCTTCCCAAGAGCCAGTAGAGGCACAGAGTTGGGCTTAGGTTTTCAGTAAGTCACTGTGATCTTGCTGATTGACCTCTAAATGCTGATCTGAGGTTTATTAACTATGTATATGAGCAGGTGAAATGGGTAAGACCTGTTTTCACTGAATCACAGAACTGTGGTTGGAACAGAACAGGGATTGGAAGGGACCTCAAAAGAATTTTTAATCCATTTCTAACAACTACAAAGAGGGAGAAATGTGTTCTATTGCAAGTCTTCCTGTGCAGATAAAAAAATTTGAATTTGAGGTACCTGTGTGCATGTTTTTGTTTTCTCTCTGCTTTGCAGCTTGGTACCTCTCAGTGACTAAGTCAGAGCTGAACAAACTTAATTGCAACACATTGCTTCTAGGGTAAACTTTAATTCTGAATGTTTAGGCAGTTACACTAGGTATTTTCTCTAGAAGTAGACTCCTAGTATCCTCTAAATCATAATTAGACAAGATAGGGTCATTTTTATTTTCTTTTTATGTTCTTTGATTGCAGTAACGTTTTTTAGAGAGGTTGTGTAGCTCTTAACATATCTGAAAAAAAAAATTAAGCTTGTCTAATATGTTCTGATTCCTAAGAAATGGTGAAAAAAACCTAATGTAACAAGCTCACAAAATTTTGGATAATTCTGACAGAAATGGTGAGCTCAGCCCCAGACCAGTCGTATTCAAAACTATAAATCCTTGTTTTTCTATGAGGGATATTAGCAAGAAGACCAGATTTCTTAAGGTCTAATTAATCAAGACTGTAAAAAGCGTTTACCAGAATCTCCTTGTTCTATGTCATTCGTCTTTTGGTACAAGAGACACACCAGCATGTCATTTGAGTCCATATGATGTCTTTTACAAAGTTAAACCCGAAAATAAACCTGTAATGAAGAATTAACAAAACCAGAAAAAGCACTTCCACTCAGTAATGAGTGATTCTATTTTTCTTTATCAAATTTATAACTAGTCTTTTACAACTGTAACACATTCAGAGTGTTTGTGAAGCACATTTATTGAATTATTAGAGGTACTTGAGGAAAGCCAATACGTAGGTCAAAATGTGATTATTTTAAAAGCAATACAGAGCCAGTATGTAATAAGGTAAAATGACATTTGGAAGAGAAATAGTTCTTGAGCTTTCTGTGTTTATTAAAAAATAATACTGTCACTCTTGGTTAAACTTAAAATGATTTGTTTCCCACATAGGAAAACTATGAACGAATGAAAGCATTGGTAACTGAACTACAAAACCAAGCAGAAAAAATCAGATTAGGTAAGTATGAAAGTCTAAATTTTAGAATACCTGTTTAAATTGGTTCAAAACTCAGGTTTGTTCTTAGGAATAAAACTTGGGAATAAAACTCTAGTTGTACATTCATCAATCTGTTCATTCAGATACAACATATTTGCTGGCTCATCATAGTCATACTGGAATTTTAGCTCATCTGTTTAGATCTAGATGTATTATCTTATGTCAGTTGAAAATCTTAACAGGTTTACATTCAGTCTAAATTGGTTCACAGCGTAGGTTGGCTTTTTTTTTAGTAACTCAGGCTAGTTAAGAAAAATGTCCATAATATTAGCATTTCTTTGTTTATCACAGTGTTTAGCGTGTTAGTGTGTTTCTTGTGTAGCAGTTGCATATCAGAGCAATTTCCTAATGCAGGCAAATCTATAAGGAAGCAGATATAAGTGCAAGGGTCATGATAAGCAGAAGATTAATTTTGTTGCCAAGGAGCCAAAAAGTAGGCAACTACTTAGTGAAAACTGGATGTTTAAGGTTGGGTAATTTTTATTCAGTTAAGATCTTAGTAATCAATGGAATGTAAGTTTCTAATGGCAATGTTTTTAAATGTAGATAGGATTATTATAAAAAGGCTTTTACTGAAAAAGGCTTTTACTGATACACTTTCCACTTCACTCACTTCATTCAAGCACTCGTTTTAGCAAATGTGCTTCTGTTCAAACTGTGTTAGTCTCCTGACACGCAAAAAGGATTTTCAGAGGCTGGAGCCGTAGTCATGCTGGCACACAAAAGCAAGTCTGTGATACTTGAAAAAGTTGAAACCTGTCTTTCATCTTCTTGACTTATAAGAATATCTGAATTAATTACTGCTGACTGTAATTAATGGGGACAGTAAAAGCAAAGTGGTTTATAAATGCTTAACTGTGCTGCCAGCAGTTGGATGTGGAGCTTTGACTCTTTCCTTTTCATGTCCACATTAGGACTGTTTGTCTCTTCACATACTATTTCTTATATAATGCAATTTCTTTTGCACCTTTGGAACATATCACAGTTATGATTTTTTTTTTGTGTGTTTTCCTTGCTTGCTGTGAAGCAAATCTCTGGGATTTCCTGAGGTGCTGAAACTCAGAAACTGCCTCAGTGTTTTATGGGTGTAGAGATGGTCACCAGTTCCCTGTGTGGTTTGTGAGCTATTGATCACGGCCACCTTCTCTGCTGTACGTTTTCCTGTTCTTGGCTGTAACATAACAGGACCAGAACATGGACCTTCTCTTTCTTCATCTCAGGAAGATCTACAAAAGGCAGGTCCTTCTTTACTAAGTTTGTCCTTCTATGACAAGGTGACCTGATTACTAGATGTAGGAAAGGCTGTGTATGTTGACCTTGACTTTAGTAAAGGCTTTGACACAATATTTCATTACATTTTCCTACAGAAATTGGCTGCTTATGGCTTGGATTGGCATAAGCAATAAGACTAAGTAAAGGACTGTCTGGATGGTCAGTTTCAAAGATTGATGGTGAATGGAGTTAAATCCAGTTGCCATTCAGTCAGAAGTGGTGTTCCTCAGGGTCGAGTACTGGGGCTTGTTCTCTTTAATATGTGTATCAGTGATCTGGACTAGGGGATTGAGTGCACCATCAATAAGTTTGCAGATGACTCCAACCTGGGGAGGTGTGTTGACCTGCCGCAGGGTAGGGAAGCTCTACAGAGGAACTTGGACAGGCTGGATTAGTGGGCTGAGGGCAGTGGTGTGAGGTTCAACAAGGCCAAATGCTGGGACCTGCAACCCCGTGCAATGCTAGAGGCTTGGGAAAGAGCATCTGGAACACTGCTCAGCAGAAAGGGGCCTGGGAATGTTGGTTGAGAGCTGGCTGGATATGAGCCAGCAGTGTGCTAAGGTGCCCAGGAAGGCCAACAGCATCCTGTCTTGTATCAGAAGTAGCGTGGCCAGCAGGAGCAGGGAGAGGTTCATTCCCCTGCACTCAGTACTGGTAAGGCTGCACTTCATATATTTTGTTCAGTTCTCACTACAAGAAGGGCATGGAAGTGCTGGAGAGTGTCTAGAATGTCTGTTGAATACTTTTAAAGGATAAGTGCAACATCTTATTTATAAGAATTCTCTTTTAGAGGAAATGCTCTTGTTTGAGGTCTTTGTAATCAGCCCTTCACTCTTTACCTGTTGTTTCACTGGGTTGTGCTCCTGTGAACCCAGACCCCATTCTACTGAGTAATCTCAATCTGTGCAGCAGGAAGGTAGTCCCTGGCCATAGAATTTACAGGTTATGTCATGGGTTAAAAACCCTGATGACGGTATGAACCAGTAAATTTAGCTAAGATCCTAGTGGACCAAAATAAAAACAATATTGAGAGGGTTTGAGAAGAAACAATTTATGAATTGCAGGTGAAAAACAAAGCTAACTCAATTTGGGGAAAAACTAAGCAGTAAGACATTTAATTCACCTGACATAAAAACCCCACATGAAAAGACATACACACAAAGACACATGGAGATTCATCACAATGTTCTTACGTAACTGAGTGAAAACCTCAGTGTCCAAACCCTAAAAAATGGAAAACAGACTTCCAGCCGTTCCTGCTTCTGTGAAACCATGGTGTCCATGAAGTTACAACTCGTGTTTCTTAGTGTCAGTGGCATTTTAAAGCCTGATTCTCTGTTCCATGTGCTTCCATGCTAGTCCTCAATTTCCAAAATTCTGATTCCTACAGCCATGAACAAGGGGTGAACTTTGTCCATCTCAAAAAAACATGGAATATAGAATGAAACTTTCCACTGATCTCAGAGGTTGTGCGCTGTCTAAAGACACACCACATTTCCAGTGCAAAATGACTGCTGACATTGCTGACAGTGCAATATGACAGCTCACTGCCATATGCATCCTCTCCACAACCCAGATGAGAAAGATGTAAGATGGAGTCCCAAAGGAAGAAGTGTGTGTGAGGGAGGGTGATGGAAACTGGAAACCCCGTCTGCCCCGTACTCTAAACCCCGTCCTGCCACCCTAAACCCCATGTGTTCACAGAAAACACAGAAATTAGCAGGTTTTGCTTGCAGTTTTCAAAATTAGCAACAACATTGGAAAATGTAACAGGTTATGATAAATTACATTAGATGGATTTCTACTAGTTAGCACGTGGAGCAACTGAGAAACTTCCAGTCTCCATAACTGGAGCACATCAGTAATCACAGACAAGTTTTTATAGATATTGCTGTAAAAGAGATATCAAAGAATAAATTTCAAAAGAAATACTTCCAAGTTTGCTTTATTGTCGAGGACACTGCTTCTCATAGTCTATAGAATGAAGTCTAGGGTAGAGCGATTGTCTGATCTTGAAAGTAGAATGGCCACAGAGCCTGGAGGGCAAATGTTCATGATTAGCGTGTGAAGAGAAGGAGTGCTTGGAGATGACAAAAGTTACTGGATAGAAAATTGGTTTTGCTGTATCATCCTGTGTTGAATGAGAAAGGTAACATGGAGGTCAGAGAAAATGTTGTTACTGTAGAATCATAGAATGCGAGGTTGGAAGGGACCTTAAGGACCACGTGGTCCAACTCTCTTGGCGGAAGAATGGTCTAGATTAAGATGGCTCAGACCCTGTCCAGCTGAATCTTAGAAGTGTTGAGGAACTCACCATTTCCGTGGGAGATTATTCCAGTGGAATACTGTGTCCAGTTCTGGGCCCCTCAGTTCAAGAAGGATACATTGCTGCTGGAGGGAGTCCAGCATAGAGCAACGAGGATGATGAAGAAAGTGGAACACCTGCCTTATGACGAAAAGCTGAGGGAGCTGGGTCTCTTTAGCTTGGAGAAGAGGAGACTGAGGGGTGACCTCATTAATGTGTATAAATATGTGAAAGGTTGGTGTCAGGAGGATGGAGATAGGCTCTTCTCAGTGTCATCTAGTGATAGGACAAGGGGCAGTGGGTGTAAGCTGGAACACAGGAGGTCCCACATAAATATGAGAAGGAATTTCTTCAACAGTGAGGGTGATGGAGCACTTGAACAGGCTGCCCAGGGGGGTTGTGGAGTCTCCTTTTCTGGAGACATTTAAAACCTGCCTGGACATATTCCTGTGTGACTTGGTCTAGGTGATCCTGCTGTGGCAGGGGGATTCCTCTTATCAGGGAACACAACCAAACTTAGTATTGCACTTGTGACCTGACAAGCACTGAGTTGGGATCATGACTTGCTTACCTCTGCTAGTGGTGCCCTTGATGTGACACAATAGCCTGGTGTCTTTCTTTGCCACACAAGCACACTGTTCATTCTCATTGAGCTTGTTAACTAGGACCCCATAGAGCTGCTCTCTAGCTGGATAGATCCAAGCCTGTGCTGCATTCCTGGATTATATTTTCCCTGGTGCAAGACCTTATGCTTGTCCTTACTGAAATTCATGAGGTACTTGTTAGCCCATTCTTCCAGCCTGCCCAGGTCCTCCTGCAGGGTGACTCTCCCTTCCAGAGTGTCCACTCCCTCACTCAATGTGGTGTCATCAGCATACCTCACTCCAGTTGATCCCATCATCCTGATCACTTATGCAGATATTAAACAGCGCTGGGGCCGATATCAGTCTCTGGAGGATCTCCCTTGTGCCAGTTTATAAAGGAGACATTTACCACCACCCTCTAGATACAATCTGTCAGCCAGTTCCCCACGAACCATATGGGCCACTTCTCTGGAATGTAACGTCAGTTTCTTTAGGGGAAGGCTGCGGGAAACCATATTGGAAGCCTCATAGAAATCAAGTAGAAAACTATATAGCCTGCATCAACCAAGCAGGTTACTCCTATATAAAAAACAACTGTGTTTTCCAAGCACAATTTGCTCTTGGGGAATAATCTGTGCTGGCGTTTCCCAGTCACACTGTGTGTTTGACTTGTAGTAGCTCCCAGGAGGGGAGGAATTCTATAACTTTACCAAGGACTGAAGTAATACCAGTGGGCCTATAATTTCCTGGACATGGAATTATGATGTGGGATGTATAGAATTTGTATAAAAGTACTGGATCTGTAGGTGAATATTAGAAGTTATATCTTAATAAACTTTCAAAGAAAGAACTTGAAAGTTTTAGACTTAGTCTGGATATACAGACCTAATGAACAGTCTGAATCAGAAATAAATTGTGGGCTTTCTGGCATGCCTAGCAGGTAGGACACAATGTGCATAGTGACCAAGGAAGAAGGTGAGAGACTGGGCTTGAAAGGTAGGCTTAAGAGCTCTGTTTCAGTGATGATGCTTAGCTGACAAATCTTGAAGTCTCAGGAGAAACATTAGCCAAATAGCAGCTTCTTTATTTTGTACAGGAGAGACAATTTTAGAGTGATGAGTTGGATCAGCGATCTGTCTACATGAAAAGACAATGATTGTATAAGCTGTTACAAAGAGGATGAGGTGTGTCAACAAATCTTAAGTGTTGAATGACACAAAGCTCTAGAGAGCAAAGGATATAATTTAGGATGACCTCAAGTGAAGGGTTGAAATGAAGCACAGATAAACTTGATATTAAATTGTGTATGTCTGAACTCTGCTTACAGTTTTGGAGTGATCTAAGGAAATTAATCCAGATTGTGTTGGGTCTTTCAAGATTGGAGTCAGTTTAACTGTCTTGAAAATTTTGGGGGATAGTACTTTTTGTAATTCTTACTGCTGTGCTTCTGTCTGTCTGTGTTTTCAGTCCTTTGTTTGACTGCCAAGTGGTGAGGGCAAGCTGCAGACAAATATGTTTCTTAAAACCTTTACCTCAAGACTAAGTGTAAAAAATGAGGGAGGAAATGGAGTAGCTTCTGAAAAGCAAACACTTTTATCAATACCTTGAATCTGTTAGAAGTGGAAACCGTTATTTATAAAATTCATTATTAAGGTACATACTTCAAGAACTGGGAACTCATCAGTGCTTTCATTCTAAGTTTTGATATAAGTGGTGTTTTATCTATTTGCATCCATAGTAAATCTACAATTTACTACTGTGTCACAGGAGGTGCAGAAAAAGCTCGAAAGCTTCACACGTCAAGAGGAAAGCTGTTACCCAGAGAAAGAATTGACAGGCTTATTGATCCTGGGTAGGTACTTTCTGTTTTTTAAAAAACATGTAAAGCTCTCTTTTGCAGATAAGAGCTGCAAAAGGTTAGTTTTCTTTACTTTCCATAAACACTGTCAGTAACACAGCTGAAATTTTATAGTTATCTCAAATACCCATCTCTATGTTTAAAAAAGTATCATTAAGACTATAATCTTTTAAGTGATATTCAATGCAAATATGGCCAGTTTCTTTTTAAAATTGTGTTTATCATTATTCAGGTCTCCATTCTTGGAGTTCTCCCAGTTTGCAGGTTACCAATTGTATGGTAATGAAGAGGTACCGGCAGGAGGCATTATCACAGGCATTGGACGAGTATCTGGGTGAGGGATACCTGTGATCTACATTATTGGTTATATGAAAGGAAGAAAGTATAATTTCCAGTATTAAGGCATTGTCACTTTTAGTGTTTAAATTGTGACACCCAAACAATCAATGCAGTTGGTTATCTTACTTTATTTAGTCATGGTCAAAGGGGAGGGATTTTATATTTTTTTCAGTTATTGTTTCCCATTTAAAACCCACCTAGACTTGGTCTAAGTGGTCCTGCTCTGGCAGGGTAATTGGACTAGATGATCTTTCGAGGTCCCTTCCAGTCCCTAGTGTTCTGTGAATCTGTGGTAGTAAATCAGAACCAACATAGTAGTGCTTCTAGTGTCCGATGAAGGAGACTAGTACATCAGAAAGGCAGTTTTCAGAGAATTGTGTGGTATTCAAGATTAAGCATCAGTTTTCTTCACTAAAAGTACCTCAAGACTGTTGACATGAAATACGATGCTCTAAAGCGTTATTTTAGAGAGTCAAGGAAACTGTGAAGCATGACATCATGGTACTGAGGTTGCTGTTACAGTGCATTTGAGGTAATTTGAAGAGGGCTTTTTTTGAGCATTAGGGCTTTGGGAGTCCTTGGCATGTTGCAACATGACCAACACACATACTAATTTGAAATATTTTTCTCTTTAATAAACTTGTTTTATTTTTAGGGTTGAATGCTTGATTGTTGCTAATGATGCCACTGTCAAAGGTGGTACCTATTATCCCATCACTGTTAAGAAGCATTTACGTGCCCAAGAAATTGCAATGCAAAACCACCTCCCCTGCCTTTATTTGGGTAAGTCTCATTGCAGAAACAGTAGATGTCCTTTGCTAAGGGTAGCTCAGGTTCTTTTGCTAAAACACTACTTTAAATAAACTTTGAGACTAATGTGTCCCCATGTATGATTAATCAGGATGTAATTTAGACACACGTATTCAAACGTATTTTCGTCAGTACTGTGTTAACTTCACAGGTTGGTTGGTGGCAAGCTTTAGCTGGAGAGCTTTTCAGCACTATTCTGCGCTACTGTGGGTCTGGGTTCATGAGATATGGATATAACTGTGCAACTCTGACTTTTTCTTACTCCTTTTCCTTCTGGCGTTATTGACAAATCCTTCCTATAGTCTCATCCAGTCTTAGTTCAAATTACAGTTTGAACAGAATGGTTACTTAGCCTTTTGGTAGAGCATGTAGCTGAATGAGAGAATATACCAAAGAAATAAAAAAAAAAGGATCAGTGCCGAAGTGTCACTTATACGTCTACTGTACAGAAATTTCATTGTATTATTTTGCATTTCCAGTTTAGTCTATTAAATCAGTATTATCCAAACCTTCAGGTGTATTTTACTTTTATTAAAGATCAAGCTCAGAGTGCTAAACATCTTTAGTATGTTACAAGTAGTATTTTCTTGGCCTGGTTTTGTACAAATGCAAGAGCTTTCTGTCAGTGACTGTCTTACAGCCTCTATTCTCAGTCTAATGATTTGAACCCATTAGCCAGTATCAGCCAAATTTGACAGAGATTTAAGAGAATGTGTATTTTGGTTAAGAGAGTTGGATTTTGGTTACATCAGCATCAGAGGAGAAGGACCCTTCAACTGCCACTTAAAAAATAGGATGACCTAGTTGTTGTCTGTTCTGCTTGGCATAGCAGCTTATAGTGGTTGGTTTGCAAGTTGGGGTATTTGTATTAGTTAAATAGTCAATGTAAATGTAGTCCTGGCCAGCATAAGTGATAATGTGCTACCTGCTGACAGACCAAACGTGGACGGAATACTAAGAGAAGGATTAGGAGAACCATGATCTTGAAAGTATTGGTGGTATGGGTAAAGAGGCAGTGTGGGTGGGAAATTTGTGGGATTGTCATACAGAGACAGAAAGAATCTTGGAGGCAAGGGGAGCTCCAAACTTTATCTTGGTCATAAAAAAACAGAAGAAACTTAGCTTTACTGTTCATAAAACAACTGAATTATCAGCAAATTCTGTCTGTTCAGACAACTCACTTTTTTTAAAGTGAATTAACAGTAAGCAATTAATTATGTGTGATTTTGCTAAGAGCTTACGGAATGAGGAACGGTGCCACATAGATACGCCTTTGAAACAAAAGGGGGTTTTGTTCCACCTTGAAGATGTATAGTTCTTCTGTGTGTGTACACTGCTATCACTCAGACCTGGTGAGTTGTTTTACCCTTGCAATTTCTCTGCCTGGGCTTGTTTAGTTCATTTCAGTTGTGCTATCAAGAGGAAGTGCTTAGTATTCAGGCAACACTGTGCTGACCATGTGGTTTTCCTGCCACTTGGACTGCACTTTCCCTCAGCAGTGTTAATTCTGCTGTGGGCACCTGGTGCCATTTGTGACTGAGTCAGTCACTGGTGCAGGCTTTTTATTTTGTGTTCAGGGATGACCTGTTTCACAACTCTGGAGTGTTGACCTGGCTGGAGTGTGTCTAGTTGCCAGAATTGTTGCTGGTTTGGGAGAGCATGTCATTAAACTCAGCACTGTGCAGCTGTTCCCACAGTCCTACCCACTGGGGCAAAAGGAACAACAAAAGGCTGGAGGGCCAAGACAAAGGACATAGAGGGCTCACTCACCAGTTGATGGACATGGGCAAAAGACATACTCTACCTGGGGAGAGAAGCAGTTTAAACAACAAAAGCCGCTAGCAATTCACTATATTCAGACAGCAATAATAGGATAGGTTCTTAAATGCACCTTCCCTCATCCCTCCCTTCTTCCTTAGCCCTTCCAGTTCTGCTATTTCTTTCCCACATAGCAGCGTAAGGATTAACAAGAGATGAGTACTGGAGCCAGACGCAGACTGTTCCACATCTCCTTCCTTGGAGAAAACTCTTCACAGTCCTCTCCAGTGGCAACATGGTGTGTCTCTCATGTGAGACATTCCTTCAGGACATTTGCTGGCTTTGTGGTCTGCTGTGGGCTGCAGTTCTCCCACTGCTGATCTGCTGTAGTCTGGGTCTCCCTCAGTCTTGGCTCCTTTCAAGATCCATCCCATGCTCAGCATGTTCTTCAACTATGGGCTGCAGACTCTTCTCCACTGCTGATCTCTGAGGGTTCCAAAGGCTCGGCCTGTCCTCTTACCATGAGCACCATGGCTGCTCCAGCATGTCTTGATTCCACGGCTGCATCTCTCTTCCTATTCCTCCTGACAAACAAAAATC
This sequence comes from Phoeniculus purpureus, assembly GCA_028565055.1. NCBI lineage: Eukaryota > Metazoa > Chordata > Aves > Bucerotiformes > Phoeniculidae > Phoeniculus > Phoeniculus purpureus. The sequence goes on from JAOXOE010000874.1 coordinate 38,819,898, forward strand.
CCAAAACAATAGGAAGGTGCCCAGCAGGTTTCCCTTCAAAGTGTTTATTTGAAGAGGTGATTGGGGAGGCCAAAGGGGGTCCAAGTTGGAGCTGGGGGAGCATCCTCAAAGCATCTTAGAAGGGACATGCCAGCAGCTCCCTCCCACACTACCAAAACTCTACCAGACAAATGGAACACAGAGTGGTTCTGCAAGAGCAGGGGAAATAATCAAAACCTTACTTCACAATGTAATTTGCACGGGCCCAGTTCTCAAGCCTGTCGAGGCTCCTCTGGATGTCAGCCACCCTGCACAGCTTGGTGTCATTGCCATACATGCAGAGTTACGCAACATGAGAAAGTACATACGTATTGTTGCTTGTAGGTGAAAAGTACTTAACAGAAATCAGAGTTCTTGGAGATGCTTGGCTTCCCTCCTTCTAGTCTACTTCTTTGGAGTCTCCTGACACATTATTTGGAAGTGAAAAGATAGCTGCAACTGGAGACCTGTAAGCTGGAGGACACATCAAGAGGCAAGGACACATAATAAATGAAGGTTCCTAAAGGTAGCATAACATCTTCAGTATGTGTGTATAGTCCAGGTATGAACTTACACATGCTGTACCTCTTGAACTTACTAGTTCAAGGTAATTAGCCTTGCCCTTTTCTGGAAATGGTGACAGAGTCTCAAGAGAATAATGGATTTAAAATTGTACATTGAAAGTCTTTCACTTTAAATCTTTTGCAGTATGATAAGTTTAGAAGTTTGTATAAAGAGGTACAGTTGCATCTCTAAGTACATTGGAATTTATTTTCTATTGGAATGATTGGAATGGATGGTGTTTTAGTGGAGAATTTACTGTTTTTCCTCTTTTTTTCATTCAAGAAGGAGGCAAATATACATAGATTTATGGAGATAAACGTTATGTTAGTGATAGTAAACGCTGTATATTTTAAGTAACCTACAAATACTTTATCAACAAGTTAAATGTCTAATGCTGTTCAAGGACATGCTAATATATTTTCATTCACTCTAGTTGATTCGGGAGGAGCAAATTTACCTCGGCAAGCAGAAGCATTTCCAGATAGAGATCATTTTGGCCGTATTTTCTATAATCAAGCCATCATGTCCTCACAAGGAATTCCGCAGGTAATTTGCTTTTACTTAAAAATGAAGTACACTAATGAGTTTCTGTGTTTGCTGCCTTTATCTGGTTCAGCTCTTTGTTTTTGACAGCATAGTGTTATGCTGACCCAATAGCCCAGTCTGGGGATTGGAGGCAATGTAAACACAGTACCTGTCCACAAAAAGTCATCATAGTTTTGAAGAGATTGTCTCCTTTCTTGGCCTTACTGTTAATTACATGAACTACTTGCTCCTGTTTTGGAGTGGGAGGCAGAGGGGGCTTGACAGCATGTGAGTATGGCCATATGCAGAAGCACCATGAAATCTCTTGGAACAGGGTCCCTTTGATGATGTCTAGTAAATGAGACATACTTTATACTAATTGGGGTATGTGGTATTTATATATCAGTTTTATATGCTGCTGTGCTGTATGATAAAACTGCCCTAACATTGAGGTTATTTTCCAATGTATTAATGATCCATAGAATTACTGTTAGTCACAGTTCCTGTATTTAGAAAAAGTTTTGTGTCATTGGTGTTTCAAGAGTGGCATGAGGGTCAGTTTTTTGACGCAGGTGGTGTGCTACAGAAGATGCACATCTGGGTCTATTACTCATCAAGAGTGTAGAACTCTTTGAGGATGTAATTTCTGATGGTAGCCTTGGCTGCAGTGAAAGTGGAGAGCAAAGTGTAAGATCCCAGTGAAGGGGAGGAAGGCAAGTAGCAGGATAAAGACCCTGGGCTGCAGGAAAGTAGTCTAGTGCTCGTTAGAGGAATTCTTAGTACGGACCTGTGAGAGGCTGCCAGGGATGGGAGAGGAGTCCATCTCTTTTAAAGTAACCTTCTCCAAATAAATGAAAATACTCCAGGAAAGTAGACAACCAGGTTGTGTCTAGAGTTACTGTCTAGTCAGTCAAGTCCCAGCCTTTTTATACAGTTGTGTAGCCCTCTCATATACCTGCCTACGCTACCCTTCACAGGTCAAAGAATTCAAGCTTAACTGTTGATGTTCCTAGTTTATCTTCTGTAAACCTTTCACACAGCAGACATCGGGTTTGTGTGACTTCTTACAAAACTGCGTTTGTTACTGTGGGACCTTTTTGGCACATTTTGCAAGCAACTCAGGCTTTCAGTTCTCCACCATCTTTTTCTCTGCCAAAGAATCCTGGAATCCATTGCCTCCAGAAAAATCCAAGGCTGAAGATTCCAACAACACAGTAAATCTCTATAGACAGTCTGTCATAATTTAAGTTTTGCAGTTTTTTTTTCCAACAATAGAAGTAAAGCAATTGTAGCAAATTAGCTAGGTCCCCAGAGGAGAAGCACTGTTTAGGTAGAACACAAATATGTAGGAAAAAAGACACACAAGCTGACCATCCTGCAGGGTCACCGATAGGCCTAGGTTGAATCTCAGATATATACCATTCTTACAAAACAGCAAGTGTCTAAGGAGACAGTCACAGGGCTGTTTTGCTGAACTATCTTTTTTTTTGATGAATTTCAGTACACCTTATTTTCACTAGTGACTCCAATCATTATTTGCTATGGCAGTAATGCTTTTTAGATGTTATGTTGAAGATGAATGTGTAAATCCAGTTTGCAGGCTGGAATTACTGATGTAATACAGGAAAATTTTAAATAAGCCTAGCCCTAAACTCCTGATGGTTTCCTTAATGTCTTGAAAAAGCTTTAACATATTTGCAAAGTTCCTGATACAGACCTGTTAGAGAGATTCCAGAGGACTGCCATGAAAATAGCTGTGATGCCTCTTCTATGCAGACAACCTGAACGTATTAGAGTTCTTCAGCCTGGAGAAAAGAAGACTCTGAGAAGACCTTATCATGGCCTTCCAGTATCTGAATGAGGTCTACAGGAAAGCCATGGAGGGACTTTTGCAGGGGCTTGTAGTGATAGGACAAGTGGTAATGTTGTCAAACTGAAAGAGGGAAGACTTAGATTAGAAAGTAGGAAGACGTTCCTGACTGTGAGGGTGGAGAGACACTAGAACAGGTTGGCCAGGAAACTTGTGGATGCTCCATCACTGGCTGTGTTCAAGGCCAGGCTGGATGGGACTCTGAGCATTCTGGTCTGAGTGAGAGGTGTCTCTGCCTATGGCAGGGGTCTGGATCTTTGAGATCCTTCCCAGCCCAAGCAATTTTTATGATTCTTCAGTTCAGTGGAAGTTGAAATTGCTTTAATTACCATGTAGCATTTAGAAAGTGTGATATTCTACTCCTATATAATAAAATTCAGGTGTAGTATAGATTTGCTTTCTAGTAAAACACATTTCTGTTTGTGTGACACTGACGACACCTTAACTTAAAACTTTTATGGAAGATTTGGAAAACCTTTTTACTCAAGTAATTTCTTCATTTAAAGGACGTCATATGGGTGTATTCCGTTTGGGACGAGTTTTTATCCTTTGCTTTGTTTCGAAAAAGTGCTATTAACATTTGTAAATGCGTTATTGATTCTGTTCTAACAGACTGTGGTAGCTAGAATTATCTTCCCTATCAGAGAGGATGTTTAATTAGGAAATGTTGCTGAGAAATTATACTCCCTGTGATTTCCATTCAGGTTAATTTCTCTGACATGGGTGTCTGGATGTTGTTAGTTTTCTACCTGCTGTTTTTTGTTGTGGCCTACCAGAACATCTGTGTCACCCAATTTGTCAGCTCTTCTCAGTTTTGCCTTTAAACTGCTTGGAGTTTTTGGGCTTGTGGTGTTGGGGGTTTTTTCCTCCAGTTTTCTGTGATACTTTTAATTTCCCCCTCCACTTTTACCTGTGACTAATTTATACTCCTACTGCAGCTTTAGATTGTGTTGATGTCTGCATGGCTGTGAGTTAGAAAGCTGTGATTAGCTTCTCAATAGCTGCTTCCTAAGCTCTCTCACACTCATGCTGCATGGATACAATGAGGAGCTGATGAGTAGGTATGAAGTCCTGTGTGTGCATTCAGACCTGTTGATTGTTGTTGGCTTCTAGTTAATTTCCTATGCTGTCATTCAAAGAACAAAATGTAGCACATTTTGGGAAGTAGCACATTAATTGGGAATTTGAGATTGTGTTGTTTGTCAGGTAGATTTTGGGTTTTCCAGTATATACATACTCCAAACTGTGTATGAGTAAAAGTAACACCTGAGTTGCAGTGCAAATGCAGGCATGTTTTTCAGCATGAGTGTGGTAAAATTAAAAGTAAGGGAAAAAAGTCCTGTGGGGGAAAAAAACCTAAATTTTTTGCCAGTTTTCTTCCATTTTTAGAGGGTTGTGTTATCAGGAGGTACTTAGTAAATGCACAACAGAACTACTGCAGATTAGATTCTCAGGCACTGGAATGGGCTGCCCAAGGTGGTGGTTGAGTCACTATACCTGGATATGTTTAAAAGATGCTTAGATGTAGTGTTGGGGCATCTGGTTTAGGGGTGAACTTGTAGAGTAGGATTGATCTTTGGATTCGATGATCCCAAGGTTCTTTTCAAACCTAAACGATTCTGTGATTATTCATGTGACTCTACATATAGTTTTAAGTTTAACCATTTGCTGAGAAAGCTTTTCTTCTCTGTTTAACACAAAGCACTACCTGATGACACTTTAGAAATGTTTCTCAAAAATGTCAACACAAAATAGCATTATTTTGTATTTAGATTACTTTTTCTGTGCTTATGAAAGAAGTCATAATACAGTTCTTTTCTTTGTGTCTATCATTTCCATGTGAGTCGTCATTATCTTCTGCTTAACAAGCTGTCTGTGCGTTTGTGATCTTTTTTTTTTAAGGGTTGGACAATTCATTAACTTTTGGTTTTTATTCTCCCAATAGATAGCAGTGGTAATGGGATCCTGTACAGCAGGAGGAGCATATGTACCTGCAATGGCTGATGAAAGTATTATTGTTGGCAAACAGGGAACAATATTCCTGGGAGGACCACCGCTGGTAAGGATGCAGAACTTTCTGGTAGCATGGGCCCCAAAAACTTTTGCTGTTGACAGCTTAAACTATTGAGACTTGTCTTGGTGGGGTATTCCTAGATGTTCTGATTATTAGATTAGTTTGCATTTTTAAGTACACTTGAATATTTATAGCCTGAACTAAGTGTTTTCTGTCTGTTTATGTATATATAAATCAGCCTTTAAGCTTGGTTTTACATAGTACTGCTCTTAGATGCTGTGCACATTTTAAATTATAAAAATACTTACTATATTCAATTTTGTAGTCCCTAGGCTTGACTTGACATAGAAAAAGAATTACAACCCGCATATATGATAACTGGCATCAAGATCAGAGAACTTGAGAAGCAAGATTGATCTGTTGTATTTTATGTTGGTTTACAGACAAATTAGTTGCACTTAGGAAGAAGTTTATCATTATTTCCATACTTCCTTAGTAAGACACTATTTCTAAGGAAACTGACCGGAAAAACTTATGTGAATTTAAGATTTTTTTGTTACTGTGGAACTCACATTGGAATTAATTACTGCATAAAGTACTGTATTGTATATGACAGCTTTACAATTACTGTAACATGGTTCCAACAGTAAAAGGAGCGATTGAGTAGGATTTAAAAACAGCTGTACCAATATATGTTGCAGTACGGACTCAGTTTTATACTGATACAAATAAACTTTTCTAACAAAGATTATTGTACCTAACACAACCTTTTTGAGAAGAAAGGAATTTCCAATAGTAAATGTTACATTAGCACTACACCCATCACAACTAATCTAGTCTCAGTGAAGTCTGACTGGTTAAAATCACTTCATTAAAATACTTAAATATTTGTTTCATGAACAAGCAGCATGAGAACAGGTCTTCTGAGGAGCAGCTGAAGTTGCTCAGACTGTTTAGTCATAAGAACAGGCTGGGGGGTAGAACTTATCACTGTCTACAGCTACCTGAAGGGACATTGTATAAAGGTGGAAGTTGATCTCTTCTTAGAAGCAACAAGCAATAAGACAAGAGGAAATGGCCTTAGGTTGCACCAGGGGAAGTTTAGGTTAGACATTAGGAATGGGCTGCCCAGTTGAATTGTCATCCCTGGACGTCTTTAACAGTCATGTAGATATGTTGCTTAGGGACATGGTTTGGCAGTGAGCTTGGCTGAGCTGGATTAATGTTTGGATTCATTGGTCTTGAATAGTGTTGGCTCTCTTATTGTTACAGTGTATTGGGAACTTGGGAAATGTAATGGGTCTCTAAAACTCTGGGAATAGAACCAATGACACGATTGTGTTCATCTTCTTAAAATCATGAAGAGCTTCCCTGTGCTGTGATCTAGTGTTTACTGATGTAGCACTGTTCTAATTTCCATAGTATGCTTTTGCATTTTGTTCTTCTTTACTTTAAGGTGTTTTTTCCCTCATTCTATCAGACTGTTGCTCCAAGTAGATTTAGCATTTTCACAGAATCATAGAATCACAGAACATGAGAAATTGGAAAGGACCTCAAAAGTTCCTTCTCATATTTATGTGGAACCTCCTGTGTTCCAGCTTACACCCATTGCCCCTTGTCCTGTCAGATAACATTGAGAAGAGCCTGGATCCATTCTCCTGACACCCTTCACGTATGTATAAACATTAATGAGGTCACCCCTCAAACTCCTCCAAGCTAAAGAGACGCAGCTCCCTCAGCCTTTTCGCATCAAGGAGGTGTTCCGCTCCCTTCATCATCTTTGTGGCTCTGCAGTGGACCCTCTCCAGCAGTTCTGTGTCCTTCTTGAACTGAGGGGCCCAGAACTGGACACAATATTCCAGGTGCAATCTCACCAGAGCAGAGTAGAGGAGAAGGAGAACCTCTCTCAATCTGCTAACCACCCCCATTCTGATCCACCCCAGGATGCCATTAGCCGTTGCTGGCTCATGGTCATCCTGCTGGCCTCCAGGACGCCCAGGTCCCTTTCTATAACTGCTCTCCAACAGGTCAGTCTCCAAACTGTACTGGTACCTGGGGTTGTTCTTGCCCAAATGCAAGACTCTACACTTGCCCTTGTTACATTAAATTTCTCCCCTGCCCAGCTCTCCAGCCTGTTGAGGTCCCGCTGAATGGCAGCACAGCCTGCTGGAGTGTTGGCCACTCCTCCCAGCTTTGTGTCATCAGCAAACTTGCTGACAGTGAACCCTAATCCCTCATCCAAGTCATTAATGAATAGATTGAATAGGACTGGTCCCAGTACTGACCCTTGGGGGACTCCCCTAGATCCAGGTCTCCAACTAGACTCTGTCCCATTGACCACTACTTCCTGGCTTCTATCCTGCAGCCAGTTCACCATCCACCTCACACCTCATCTAGACCACATTGCCTCAGTTTGGCTGCAAGGATGCTGTGTCAGACACTGTCAAATGCTTTACTGAAGTCACGTGAGGAGACTGCTTTGCCATCATCTATCCACCTGGTTATGTTTTTGTAAAAGGTTATCAGGTTGGTCAAGCATGACTTCCCTTGGTGAAGCCGTGCTGACTGTCCCTAATGACCCTCATGTCTTTGCTGTGCCTAGAGACAGCATCAAGGACAAATTGTTTCATCACCTTTGCTGGGATGGAGGTGAGGCTGACCAGTCTATAGTTACTTGGGTCCTCCTTCTTACCCTTTTTGAAGATTGGCGTGACATTAGCTATCCTTCAGTCCCTAGGCACCTCTCCTGATCCCCATGACTTAGGAAAAAATGATGGAGAGTAGCCTAGCAATGGCTTACACCATCTCCCTTATCACTCACTGATGCATCCCATCAGGGCCCATGGATTTGTGTGCTGTGATACTGTGATACATCCAGTTTGCTCAACTTATGCCTAACCTAGTCCTCATCAACCAGGGCAAACTCCTCTCTTGCCTCAACTTCCTCTGGGACCTCAGCAGTCTGGGGCTTGATATCAGGACAGCCTCCAGAAGTATGGACAGAGGCAGAGAAGGTGTTCAGTACCTCTGCTTTCTCTGTATCCTCTGTCTTCAGGGCACCCACCTCATTCAGCAGGGGGCCTACATTGCCTCTAGGTTTAGTTTTACCTGCAATGTATTTGAAGAAGCCCTTTGTGTTGCCCTTCGACTTTTTTCACTTCCAATGTTCATTGTGTAGGTGGATAGTTAATTCTTTTGCAGCTTCAAAAAAAATAAAAACTTACCATTTATGCAGACATAATTTTCTGTAACTGGTAAATGCCAATTACTGTTCTGGAACAGCTTAAATAAATTCAGAATGTAACTGGCATATTGAAAGCACACACACACATCTAAGTACAAAGATGCTTTGTTGTCTACCACAATAAAATAAGACATTTAGCTTGAAGTATTTTATTATTTCAGTGGAGGCTTTCCAAGCTGACAAGAACACTAAAGTAATCAGCAAAAGCAGATGAAGTAATTAATAGCAACAATGTCATTTAACATTCACTAGAATTTAGAATTGTAAAATTTCTTTGTGTATTGGAATTTCTTTAGTAGTAATAATCTCAAATGTCTTACTCAGGTGTCTGTTACTTTTTACCGTGTATTAGTTGCTTTCAGCTTGTTATTTATAGGTAAAAATCCTCCCTCAAAATTAAGCCATTTCCTATAAATTTGTCACTATGATTTAGATATTAGTTTCTTCGTAAAACATGGCTTAAATATCAATTAAGACATTGAAATTGAGTAATATAAGTTGAATGAGTAGCATTGGGCAATTCATACATTTTTATGGTTATAAAGAAATTAATACAATGAAAGAAATGAACTTTTACATCAGACTGTTTTTAGCTTGGTTATTGTGTTACAAATAAGTGTAACGCCTGAGCTATCAAAATACAAACCCTTTCTAAGCCCAGCATAGTTCATTAGCTTAGAACCAGTGGTATATGAAGTGGCAGTTCTGCCTCTGGGGCTTGCTCAGCTTCCGGATGATCTGAAGCTCAGCTGGCAAATGTGAAAAAACTTAGCAGGCTCAGTGTTTCTGATGTGTTAGTTGTTCTTCTGATGTGGCATCACTGGCATCTCCAGGAGTACAAAATGGACAGACGCATGGCGATCAATATGGTCAAGCGAATGCTGTTTATTAAGCGTCAACTTAACCCTTTTATACACAGCCGGATGGTCCATGCGATACATGTACATTGCTGATTGGTACAACACATCTGTCCATCTGTCTTAAAAGCTACTGTTATTGGTTAAGTACCTTTTGTCCACGCACAGTTCGTGATAGTTTTCATTCCACAACCTGTTGTTTTCCTTCTACGTGCCAACTTTCTCACAGACCTGCACATCGCTGACCTTGAGAAACTTTCTGAGCAGGCTTCAAAACCCTTAGCTCAGACTCTGGCTAAGTTCACAGAGCTGGAATTGCTCAATCTCTACAAAATACATCCCTACACTGGCAAGAGTTCTGGGGAGTGATGTGTGCTTGAGTGGTTCTGGTTGAAGCTGTATTAGAGCTGGGAGAGTTCATCAGACCTTGGGAGATCCCTTGGCAGCATTGAGTAGTATGTCTTGGAGAGGATAGTCAAAGACAGTTATTTCAAGCTCCAACAGCAAGCAGGTTTGAAATAAGACAGCTAATACACAGTACTACCTAGGAACCTGGCTCAGAAGCTGAAAAAACAGGAACCAAGCTCTCTTGGTCTAAGAGGATAGTAGCTGTTGAACATCATAAGGAAATCATACTTCTATCACTGAAGTGTAGCACAGGGTGTCTTGCCACATTAGGCAGCTGAAAAAAGGTGACCTGGATCGAGTCTTCAAGAGAAGGTTTGACTAGGCAAGTCAGTGACTACAAGAATGTTATGAAAGTCAGAAAGGATGAAAACTTTCCATATCTTCCAGAGGAAGATTTCACAACTATCCTCGAGTTTAATTTGTTCTTTAGCAACCTGTAGATGTAATGATCCTTATCTTTGTGCGTATAGATCAAACTTTAATATCACTGCATGTCAGCTTTTCTGTTTGGTAGAGTGTTTCATATTCTCACTGAAAATATTTAGCTTCCCTTTCTCAAAGCATCAAAATTACTTCAGACTCCCATAGAAACTTCTATTCTGTGTGGTAGCAGATATTGTAGCCGTTATTGTGTATGCTCTGTTCTCCAAAATGTCTTTCCTGTATGAAGAAAATTGGATTGGCTTTTATCGCTCAACTGCCTGAAACAAAACATCCTAAGGAAGCAAAAGAAAAATCCCTAGTGTTAGTTCTTAATTAGTCTTGGGAGGTGTATGCTAAAAAAACCTGAACTGCGAGTGAAGTCCAAAGTGAAGTGCAAGTTTCCTTGCCCTTCTTTTCAGAAAGTGAGGAGTGATAACTTCATGAACAGATGTATCTTAGTAAGTAAGGTGCGAAGTGTCACAATTGTAGTAGTATCTAGGAGTGTTCTACACCCTACCCTCAAGCTGACAAATCTGTCTCCTCACTGTTGGCAATACTGCTTGGTAGCTCCGGATACTGTGCTGACCTCTAGGCTTTTCCATCCCATTACAGAAATTTCTGATTCTTCCTTCTGCAAGGATAATTCGCCTGTTTCTCTGTTCATCAGTGAAGGAAAGTCTGGTTAAAAGGGATAAGTTTGTCAAATGTGTATTTATTTGCAGGGGACTTTTTTATACGTCATACTGATCTGTTGTGGGAAATGCACATTTGTCTAGAGTTTGGGTTCATTTCTTCTGGTGATTGCTAGTAGAGTGAAAATGCCTTAGGAGGGTTTTTTTAATACTGTGCTGCTTTGTTCTAAGGACTTTGCTCACTCTCAAATTACCCTGCCAGCTCTACAATTTGACAGATTTAGAATTTAAATTGTACGTTTTTGGTATTTTTATGCAGACTTTTAATTTCATCCAAACAGCTTTATGCCATTAATATGCTTTATATAAAGAAGTTACCCTTACCAAGTTACTGTGTTTTTCATGGAAGATGTAGGAAGTAAAAAGTGCCAATGATTATTTTATAGTTAATATTTAAATAAGTACGTTCACAGAAGAGTTTGTATGGAGAAAGCAAAGTTAAAGAATGCCCAGTTTCATGAGGTATTTCTTGTTTGAAATCATACAGAAACATTAAATCTGAAATTATTAAGTGCTAAGAATTATTGCTTATAAACGTAAAGAATCTGTAAGTGTGCTTACAGTAATAACAGACACAGCAATAAATACAGCAGTGAGTGGAGAATCTTCCTCGTTAAAAACTAAATAGTGCTGGAATAAGTTTATAAGGGTGGAAAAATTAAGTAATTTTGACAAGATTGTGGGTTGTCCCATTTGAAATGATCTGAGGAAAAGAACTGAGAAAGTATTACTCATGAAGAAGCATTTTGCAAAGACCTCTTTTATTCCTGTGTCTGAGCCAGTATAAATATTGACGCTAGACAAGTACTAACTCTAAAGCTCTTTTTTCTTTTCTTGTGGTAGGTTAAAGCAGCAACAGGTGAAGAGGTATCAGCAGAGGATCTTGGAGGGGCAGATCTTCACTGCAGGTTTAAAGAAATATTTTCTCAGAATTAATTTCTTCCATCCTTTAGATTTTAGTAGGGTATATTTTATTTTCTTTTATCTCTTTTTCCAATTTACATTTAGATATTTTTTAAAAAATTGTATTTGTAAATTAAGATTTCTTTGTGTGCTTACTTGGTACTGATGAATTATTTCATTGTTGGAATAGTTACCATAAGTTACTGTAACTAGGATCTTGTTTCCTTCATTTACTACCTTAAAATATTTACATGGCTAATGTACTGCAGCATCATTCATAATATGGAGGACTTACCTGTACTGTTTAATATTATTAATACACGTTGACAAAGATTTTGTGGATTTTCTTACTGCTTTACAACTTACTACAGACCAGAAGTGTATAGCTTATGTTTTTGTAAGAGAATATCTGTTATCAAAACAATGCTACACGTTTTCTAGCACTTAGATGAATAGTACATTAGTTACTACTGTACAATAAAAATTACTTTAGAATCGTAATCTTAGAATCACAGAATGGTAGGCATTGGAAGGGACCTCTGTAGATCAACTAGTACAAACATCCTGCCAGAGCAGGATCAACTAGAGAAGATCAAAACCCACATTTAAGTGAGTTTTGAATGTCTCTAGAGAAAGAGACTCCACAGCCTCTCACAGAGTCACGAAATAATCATGGTTGGAAAGGACTTCCTAGACCACCCAGTCCAGCCATACCCACAAAAACAAAAAACCAAAATACCTGATTGATTGACAAACAAAATAGCCCCCTACATGCCTGCCGCAGTAGCAGGGTGTGACGCACCATGTCTACATGTTTTTTGAATACCTCCAGAAGTGGTGACTCAGTCACCTCCCAGGGAAAGCAGTTCCGGTGCCTCACCACTCTTTCTGTAAAGAATTTAATTCTTATATCCAATGCAGACCTCCCCTGCCTCAACTTCAGACCATTTCCACTGGTTTTGTCATTAGTTACTAACGAGACGAGGCCAACACCCACCTCTCTACAACCTTTAAGGTAGTTGTAGAAGGAAATGAGGTCCCCCCTCAGGCCCCTCTTCTCCAAACTAAGCCTGCCTAGCTCTTTCAGCCTCTCTTCATAGAACTTGTTCTCTAAATACCTCATGAGCTTGGTAGCTCTCCTCTGAACACATGTCTTTCCTATAATGAGGGGCCCAGAACTGAACACAGTGTTCAAGGTGAGGCCTCACAAGGGCCGAGTACAAGGGCACAGTAAATTCCCTTCTCCTGCTGACCACACTATGCCTGATACAAGTCATAATCCTGTTGGCCTTCTTGGCCACCTGGGCACACTGCTGGCTCATATTAAGCCAGCAGTCTATCAGCACCCCCAGATTCTTTTCTGCTCGCAGTTTTAGAGCCACTCATCCTCAAGCCTATAGTAGCATTGCCTGCGGTTGTTGTGACCCAAATGCAGAACCCAGTACTTGGCCTTATTGTACCTCATACAGTTTGCCTCAGTCTATCGACCCAACTTGGCCAAGTCCCTCTGTAGAGCCTTCCTGCCCTCAAGCAGATCAACACTCCCACTAAATTTGAGGTTGTCTGCAAACTTACTGAGGGTGCTCTCAGGCCCCATGTCCAGGTCATCAATAAAGACTCCAAACAATAGTGGCCCTGTCTCTGGGCAGACTGTCCCAGTATTCTGTTACCCTCACTGTAAAACTGTTTTTCCTTGTGTTCAAATTGTACTTCCTGTGTGCCAGTTTGTGCCCATTGTCTCTTCTCCTGTCACTAAGCACTACTGACAAGAGCTTGGCTCCATCCTTCTGGCACTCACCCTTTAGATATTTGTAACCATTGATCAAATCTCCCCTCAGTGTCCTCCTCTCCAGGCTGAACAGCACCAGCTGTCTCAGCCTAGCCTTGTAAGGCAGATGCTCCAGCTGCCTGGTCATCTTAGGATCTCTGCACTGGACTTTCTTGAACTCTTTCTGTCCCTCTTGAAGTGGGAAGCCCAGAGCTGGACACACTGTTCCTGATGTGTCCTCGCTAGGGCAGAGTAGAGTAAACTCTTTATTTTTCTTCATTTTACTGAAGGAAATAAAGAATTATTTAAAGGAAAGTTCACAACATTTCTGTAAGCATACCCTTACTTTGTAATTTCAAATGAATTTTAGTTTCTGTTTGAATAATGTTTGCAGTATTTTATATTGTCGTTTAGATATTTTACTTTTTGTAAAATTTTGTTTTGCCATGTCTGATAACTGGAATGTACTCTTTTAAAGAAAAATACGGGCATGAGTTTTATTTTTAAAGTAATTTGGTAAAATACGGCCATCTGTATCATAGCATCTCTGTTCTAAAGACAAATATAAAACTTCTGAAGTCTTAAAGTTTTTAAAACCTCAATTTTTCATTGTAAAGATTTTCTTTTTTGTAAGACTTCATATTGCTGTTGTTGATTACATGCAGAAAGTCTGGTGTAACGGATCATTATGCTTTGGATGACAATCACGCCCTTCATCTAGCAAGGAAAGTTGTAAGAAGTTTAAACCTCCAAAAGAAAGTAGACGTAAGTGTATAGAATATGAAAGCACTATAGTGTTTAAGTTAAGAATATTTTTTGTTGCCTGATTTATACAATGCTGTTTTGTCTTTAGCTTTAGGCACTTCAAAAATGGACATTGTGTTTTTGTTAAATAGTTCCATGATGTTTCAGTTCTGCAATTACATTCTTGCTGCATCACTCCTAATCACTTGGGTTACGTGCAAGAGTGAAGCAGCTAGAACAGTGCTACAATTGTGTTTTAAGGTCAACCCAGTCTTGCCAGATGCTTAACTGATTGTTCCATGGACATAAAATTAGAAACCTGCTAAAGCATCTCTTTGAATGCACACTACTATGTGACGGGATAGCCCTAAATCAGTGTATGGTAGTGATTAATAAATTCCCTTTAGAAAGTATGATGGATAGCATTTGGGGAAGGTACTGCCTTAATTTATTTTGGCAAGAGATGCAAATTGTGAATTGAAGATTAAAGCTCAGCAGCTGAAGGAGGACAACAGGTTGTGTTCAGTTGTATGGCCAGCGTCTTCGTTGTTCTTTCAGAATACTGCCTGCCCAATAGGACTCAGGGTGGCAGTAAGCAAATGGGAAAGCATGGTTAATTTTTGATGGAAGTAGTGGAGTACATATGGAGGTATACATGGTAGTAGAAACTAAAGTAACTGTGAGAAAGTATTATCAGCCTGCAGTTTAAGAAACTTTATTAGGACCAGCCAGTACAGACATTTCAGTGTAGTTGGTAAAGAGAAGATTGTGCTCCAAGTAGTCAGGAAATGAATTGTTTTTTATTATTTTAAAGTCATAATGTAGACTAATAATTCCGTGGTGTTAATTGTTTTGTTAAATCATGACAGGTTACTATAGAACCATCAGAAGAGCCTTTGTTTCCTGCTGATGAAATATATGGAATAGTGGGTGATCAGCTAAAAAGAAACTTTGATGTCAAAGAGGTATGACTAGAAATGCAACAGCTTCATCCCTATACACGCATGTGTTCGGTTTTCTTGAAATCTGATTTGGGGTATATAGTGAATATCGGAATTTCATAAAACTTTTAAAGTATTTACTTTTTTTCCAGAGGCTTTGTGGCAAAGGCAATGACATACTGAAAATACAGTGCTTTTTTTTTTATACTTTTAAGAAGTATGAGCAAGGATGAGATACTGATAACACTTATAAACACTGAGAAAGCTGCCAGAAAATAGGAAGCTTTGTGCTGGCAGAACTATTCTGTA
Organism: Phoeniculus purpureus; assembly: GCA_028565055.1. Lineage (NCBI taxonomy): Eukaryota > Metazoa > Chordata > Aves > Bucerotiformes > Phoeniculidae > Phoeniculus > Phoeniculus purpureus. Next base: position 38,835,178 of record JAOXOE010000874.1, read on the forward strand.
GACTTTCTTTATGATGTTACAGCTTTCTGTTAATGATGTGAAAGTAAAATAAATATTTAAATATTAAAATAAGTATTTAAATATTTGTGGAGTATAAGCTACTCAAACAGTTCATTGCTCTCCCAGCCTCACATGGAGACTGTTGTACCTTGTGGCAGGTCTAGTGTAATTATTTGCCTCATTGCCTTCATCCAGGACTGCGTTCTTTCTCGTATTTTATGTAATTCCCATACTCAGAGGCCTCTTTACTACCTGCCAAATACTTATTTTAGGAAAAGTCTTAGTATTTTGAGAAAGACACATACATTGTCAGAAATTGCTAGTATTTGCTTTGCATTAAGGGGAAAGAAAGATGAATACTTCAGTTGAGACTCACACAACCCTCTCTAAAGCTGTAAAAGCTTGGATTTGTGTCCTTTTAGAGTCTGAGTAAATAACATCTGACAAATGCCTTGCTAGCAATTGATCTGTATTTATATAAAACGGCTCTTTTGCATCTCAGAGAACAGATATTCATTATATTTGTGTGTATTATTTTAAGCAATAAGCTTTATTTCTAAGAAGGTGGCTCATGATTGTATGTGTTCTCTTCATAAATGTGAGTCTGTTGGTTAATGTCTATTGTAATAAACCAGAGGTAGCAGGTGTTCTCTGGCATTGGTTAATCAGGAAAACATTACTCCTATATCATTAAAAATGTTTGGTTAGAATATCCTTAATCTCAAAATTCCGTTTTTTATAAACATGTAGATAAATCACACTTCAAAATGTAAGCGGACTGTCATCCATGCTATTAATACGGTGGGATGTTTTCTAAATGGACAATAACGTGGTCTTTCTTTTGAAAATATAGAGCATTAGGAATTTAAATTTATTTTCCTAATTTTTTCTTAAGGTGATTGCTAGAATTGTAGATGGAAGTAAATTTGATGAATTCAAAGCCTTGTATGGGGACACTTTAGTTACAGGTATTTATAAATATTTTTAAATTATTCTCTGTGTGTTCTGACTGGTTTTCACAGAACATTAGGGATTGGAAGGGACCTCAAAATATCATCTAGTTCGATCCCCCTGCCAGAGCACGATCACCTAGACCAAGTCACACAGGAACATATCCAGGCAGTTTTTAAACATCTCCAGAGAAGGAGACTCCACAACCTCCCTAGGCAGCCCGTTCAACTGCTCTGTCACCCTCACTGGGAAGAAGTTCCTTCTCATATTTATATGGAACCCCTGCTGACACCCACTGCCCCTTGTCTATCACTAGATGACACTGAGAAGAGCCTGGCTCCATCCTCCTGACACCCACCTTTCACATATTTATCAACATTAATGAGGTTACCCCTCAGTCTCCTTCTTTCCAAGCTAAGGAGACCCAGCCCCCTCAGCCTTTCCTCATAAGGGAAGAAGCCACCATCTTTGTGGCTCTGTGCTGAAATTTGTCTAGCAGTTCTGTGTCCCTCTTGAGCTCAGGGGCCCAGAGCTAGGCATAATATAGTTGTATTGTTGGTTTCATTCCATTTGACTCACCCATTGATATTTTTAGTAATGGTTTTCTTCAGAAGACTAGAAGTTTCTGTTACCAAGAGAAAGTGTTATATTATTTACCGTATTTATGTTAATATAAATATATGTGAAATTTTTCACCTTTTTCTTTCTCCTTCAGGATTTGCAAGAATATTTGGTTATCCAGTAGGAATTATTGGAAACAATGGAGTTCTTTTCTCAGAGTCAGCAAAAAAGGTAAATACCTATTAACTTTTGGTGAACAGCTTGCTCTTGGAATGAGAAACTTTTTAAAATAGTGAAAACAGACTGGGTTCATGTTTTTTGAAATAGCTTAATAAACTTTAAATATAATTGACCAAATTTTAGAACTGTGTTCTGCAGATTTTTTTATATAGATAAGTCAATAGGAAAATACAATTAGAAAATAAGCATTTGAATTTGTGAGGCTACAACACACTTCAGGATACTCTGACGTTTACAGCTATTAGAAGAAATGTCCATGATGATGTCATGAAACAACCTTTGTTATAATTCCTACCATCTAGTCTTGGTAGGAATGATACAATAAATCATGACATTTTGACAAGACAGTTTTTGACAATTCCAAAGCTGGATTCCCATACTTATTTTCTTGGTTTGCCAGAGATTTAATTTTCCCATTTTGCTGCAACATCTCTTACTCTAAGTCATGGCTGAAAGCATCTGCAGTCTTAGAAAACCAGTGAAGTAAAATACCTGTTTTGTGAATTAAAGGGCATCTTTGGTGGAATATTACAATGGCATGACAGTTAACAGTGATTTACAGATTGGGCTAGGGAGACTGGTAGTAATAAAGAGTTTCTGACTATAGAATCATATAATCATTAGGGATTGGAAGGGACCCCAAAAGATCATCTAGTCCAATCCTCCTGCCACAGCAGGAT
>JAOXOE010000874.1:38837709-38873001 GCA_028565055.1 Phoeniculus purpureus
GTGTGACTTGGTCTAGGTGATCCTGCTGTGGCAGGGGGATTGGACTAGATGATCTTTCGAGGACCCTTCCAATCCCTAATGATTCTGTGGTTCTTCACCTTGTCCTCCCTGGACTCCTGGATTGCTACCCTCAGCAGAAGGACTTGTGGATCTGCTGGATGGCTGAACTGAGGCAGGACGTGCCTTCCAACAGACCTGTCCTCCCTCCACTGACTGGTGGATCTTGGATTCCCGATAAGCCCCCAGTTTTGTTAGAAACACCTTCAATATTATGAAGGCAAAAAGTTTGTGAAGCAGTACAATAATTTATTTACAACATGGTGTCAGGCTAGGCAAAGTATGGGGAATTTTGAGCACCATTTTACAATACCGTTTTCTACTTACAGAACCCTTAATTTGGATATCTGCCCGATGTCCAAGAAAGTTCGTGCATATGCTATTAGGTTTGAGAAAACTGCTCCCCTCGCACCAAGGGCGATGTAATCCTGTTTGCTTATACGCAGTCATTTATGGAGAGGGTCTTCAGAGGTCAAGGGGTGAAGGCTAGTGATCTTCTTCAGTTCACGCTTTTGATCCTTTGCTTCAGTGCACATGTGCACTTATGTGAGCTTATTATTGTGAGTTGAAATTACCCTGGGCCCGGGCGATAATGATCCCTGGCAGAAGCCCTTGTCTTACAGGCTCCCGCAGCTGCCTAAACAGACTTGTTTTTAATACATACATGTGAAAAACAACACTCATCCATGAAATTCCTTCCAACAGTTGTTTAAGCTGCTTCATCTTCCTTTCTGCTGGTCTTGCAAACAGAATAGTTATATATTTACAGAATAGTAATTAGTTCACTTAACAATGCTAAAAGTTCACCTAACATTCTTTTCATCTATTAGCCTTTAATAAAAATCTTCCCATGATTATTACTCATATGTATTTTTCCAGTTTAACTGTAGAAGTTCTTAGAACAAAAGGTCCATGTGTTGTAGAAGAAAATGATCCCATCTTTGAGCGTGGCTCTACAACTACGTATTCCAGCTTCAGGAAAAGTTTTTATACAAAACCATGGTCAAATAAAGGTGAGAATATTTGTAGTTTTGAGACTGTTGAACAAACAGTTTTTCTTTTATGCTTTGTGTTCAACAGTTGTTATTTCCAATGGAGTAACTGTGTAAAGTGCCTTCCAAAGCCCTTTGCAACGCTTAGAATTATCAGAGCTCTAATGTTTACTGTGAAAATCAGTGTGTTTAAAAATCCAGTGGCTTATGATATGGAGGCTACCTGTGGATTTTTTGTCATGGTTTAGATGCTGTGGAAAGAACTTATCAAAAGTGTAGCTATGGATACTGATATCCAGATATTTGAGCTCTATATTTCTACCCATGCTTGAGTAACTTGTGGAAACCATCTCTGTGTGGGTGACAGTGCACACAGACAACTGTGTCTTTATGTAAGGGTTGATTGGTTGGGGTTTTTTTTTATGCTGTGAATTGAGTATCATTCTAGGCTGACAATACTGCAAGACTGTTTACGATAAGAAGTGGTTTTTTTACAACTATACATGGCAAAATTACCTTCAGAATCCACTCCTCTGCTTTTGGAATGCACTATTCTCTCATTAAAAAATGATGGAGATGGTATTTTTACACGATTTTTTTCTGACTTCTAGTTTGGTTCATAACAACGATGAATATTGACATTTTGGAGTTGATTAGCTTTGGTTCACTAGCTTTATAAAATATACTTCACATTCTGTGTTTTTGTAATAGGTATTTCTTTCATTTAATAGTTTATTCAGCAAATGCTATTAGAGGTTGTACTGTAGCTACCTGCAGCTACAGTAGATAACCTTAAAATTATTGGTCTTGTTGCATTAAGTTTCAAATGTTTTTTTAATATAAATAGTAAGAAGAATGGTTAGCTAAATACTCAAGTATGTATATCTTTTTTCTTTCCACCCCCTACACCTTCCAGAAACAGACATGTTCTTTTTAGCTATCAGTATGGTTGGAACAGACTTCTCCTTGATTGGTCGGCTGTTTCCTCATAGAGCCAGAGCAGAAATTAAGGTAAAAATTAAAGTGCTCAGTAAAGCAATTAAAGATCTGGTTTTACTTTTCTATTTTTATTTGCTACTCCTATGCTTCCTCTATTAGAATTGATAATTTTGATGTTAATTGGTACTGGTAGCAGTGCATTTTTCAAGATGATACTTACTATCTGAAATGTTAATATGCTCGGTTAAATTCTAATCAGTATCTGGTAAAAATATCATACCTAGACACTGGTTGTCTCAAATTCATTTTAATTGAAGAACGCTCATGAGCCTAAGTGCTAATGGCATCCTGGGGTGAGTCAAGAAGAGTGTAGTAGACAGGTTGAGGAAGCTGCTTTTCCCCGTCTACCATAATGAGGCTGCATTGGGAGCACTTTGTCCAATTCTGGGCTCTCCAGTTCAACTGAGAACAAAGAACTACTGGTGAGAGTCTAGTGGAGAGCCATAAAGATGATTGGTGGATTGGAGGATCTCCTTTAAAAAGAAGGGCTGAGAGACCTGTGAATCTAGTGTGGAGAAGACTGAGAAGGGCCTTCATCAGCACTTTACATATCTGAAGGGCAGACTATGGGGCCAGACTCTTCATAGTAGCACCCAGTGACAGAGCAAGGAGCAACAAACACAAATTGGAATACAAGTGGTTCCACCTAAAATTAAGGAAAAACTTGTTTACCTTGGGAGTGGCAGAACACTGGAAGAGGCTGCCCACAGAGTTTGTGGAGTTTGTGTCTTTGGAGACGTTCAAAACCCACCTGGACATGTTCCCTTGTGACCTTCCTTAGGTGATTCTGCATTTGGCTGGGGGGGTTGGACTAGATGGTCTCCAGAGGTCCCAACCAAACCCTACATATCTATATGATACTGTGATAAGTGGATGTTTGGTCAGGATATTCCATGTTGCCTCTCTCATGGTATCCACTGGAAATATTTTTGATATTTCAAACCCTGCCTAGGTTGTAAGGAAGAAAAAAAGTGCTGAAAATAATAACATATGATATTCCATATTTAAAAATTAATTACAAACTTGTGCTTGGTGACTGTCCTTGTGAGTTTTTACAACTTTAGTAGGTAGAAAATTTTGTTGCGTTGAAGAGGGCTAATCTCAATCTGCCCTTTTGTACAATATATTTTTGCATTTGTTGCTTACTGAAAAAGATAAATACACCTTTGCTTTTAGAACAAGTTCAAACGTGAGGAAAAAGCTAATGGATGGAGGATAGACAAAGCTTTCAGTAAGTAAAGTAAATGTACCCCACCCTACAATGAGTCATTAAGTTAATAAGAAAAGGTTTATGCTCATAGGTCAGTTCAGAAGCTGGTACACATAGGTTCTCATAACAAGCTTGGTTCACAGTAAAGATCTTTAGGTGATGTATATGTCACCTACAGATATATGTCTATATGTCTGATAATTGTGATTAAACTTCCCTATATTTATATGTATTCGGTTGAAGATTATTCTGATGCATGGGAATTCCTAGTACCATTACTTATTGAACTGCTTTGAGAATCCTTACTGTCTTTGTGGTTGTTTGAACGAGCTACGTAACTCCTAAAGTAACATTACTCGATACGATGGTAAAATGTAAGTGTTTGTCACTTCTTAAATTTTCTATAACACTGTACCTGTTTCCTGTTCCAGTTCTAAAAAGGTGCTCCGTACATGTGTCAGTTGCTCAAGTGATACTCAAGAAAATATTTTCAGAAAGTTATCTGTTTGAATATAAATAACCTTTGCATTTTAATATCATAACATGTAGCACTGACTACTTTATGAATTAGAAGCTTGGAAGAATTATCAACATTGAAATATTTTCTTACTTCTTTAATATCACAGAAGAAAAGCGGCCCTTTGATTTTGAATTCTTTGCCCGGCTGCTTGAGAAGGTGTTAGCTGATGAGGAAAAAAGGAAGCAAAAGAATGTCAAAAGCCACAAGCCAAAGGAAAAGAAGCCATCAAGGCCTCGGAAGAAGCCAAAAGGTATTTCAAAAGGATGCTTATGACAGCATTACAGAAGACTGGTCAGTAATGTGTTTCTAGCAGAGGAAAATTCAGATAGGAAATCTTGTCCCTCTCTGTTGTGGACAGCACAAGAGGATCCTGACCTCGAAGCATAGTTTTTTTAGGTTACTGATGTGTGGAATTGTAATAGTACGTAGCAGTCATTTTCCTGAGGTGTGTTTTCTCTGGGCAGTAATGAGAGACCATAGTCTTTGAGATTAGTTCTCATCCGCAATCTGAAGCACTGATATTTTGAATTGGAAATTGAAATGACGCTATTTATCTCACTGAGTTGCTGACAAAATAACTTCTACAATCTTTGCACCAAAACCATATTTTTGGCAACCCATTCTGTGACTTTAAAAATAATTTTTAAAAAAACTTTAAAACCTTCTTCTTTTAAGAGTTCTCATTCTCTTTTATTTATAGTTTGACTCCGTAAGTCTGAAGGGAGCGATTCTTTTCAGGGAGTCTTGTAAAAGCTGTTTTTAGTTTTCTGGTCTATTAAAAATAAAGGTAAATATAATATTTAATTACTGCTGATCACCATATAGTGTCTTATTACCTCAGCACCCATGAAAGTAGCTTTCACAGACATACTTAAGTGGAAAAGTTGTACTGACACCATTTCATAACTTCCCTGCTAATTCTATGAGGTTACTAACTTGTTTGTTCCACAAGGAGCCATTGTATTATGCAACAAGCAACTGAACAGAGGGAATGCTAACTAGGAAGCAACATAACTGTTTAGTGCTTAGAATTGACAGAGTTGCTGCTTACCAACAGTCTTGTTTTCATCCAGCCTATCGAGACTTAAAGCCACATAGAGAAACTGTTTGTAAACTTAAATGGTAGGTTAAAGATACCTGATCTGTGAAACAGTTCTACTTCTCTTGTGTTTTTGATTTCTTAATTACAGGGGAACAGGTTTCTGTAAGAGTAATGAAAGGACAGGGAAGGGTTTGTGGTTGATGTTCTGCATAAATACAAGATCAAGACAATGTTTCTAAAAGTAGGAAGGGAATTGTAAAAATGCATTAAACCCTGACAAGAGTTTGTGGAATATTAGCTACAGAATAATTAACAATGACCATCTGTTTGCCAGAATTAACCTTTTCGTAGCTACTATGGTAGCATCTGCTACTGTCATCTTTTTCTGCAGAGATAGACTAATTCTTTTCAGGAATAGCAATGCCTATTTTTCCTGGATTGAAAAGTGTTAGATAACCTGATAAGGAATTAGGAACAAGAATATTTACCAAATTTGCATTACATCCTAAATTGACTTTACCAGGTGTTGTCCCACAAACACAATGTGTTTTGCATTTAATGTTAATCTATGCTGAAGCTTTTCTTTTAAGTCAGTGACTGCACATCTCATGGTCCAGCTCATAGGCCTGGCAGTATATTGACAGTGATGTATGAACTTACAAGATGTTGCTAGTGAAAATACCTTTGCATATTATGGATCCTAATACTCCACCAGTCTATTAACCAGAAATCATATTGTCTCAGTAGCAAAAGCTGCCAGCACAGAAGCCGCTAGTGATCCAGATGATCTTCAGGAAGCCAGAGTTTCTGATGCAGAAACAGAAGCAGATGCTGTCTTGGCTGAGAAAGAAAATGAGGAATCTTTGGGCATTTCTGAACAGACAGAAGAGCAGGTTTCATTAGAGTCAGTGTTGGCAAAAAAGAAGAAAAAGAGGAAGAAAAAAGATGAACAGGAAGTTGAGAATCATCCAGGAGAAATGTGTGTCCCTTCAAAAATTGCCAAAGAAGGGAAATCGTCTAAAAGTAAGATGCAAAAATGCTCACTTTCAAATGTTCAGATATAAACTATGGATTACATCACATTCGTATTACTGATCTGCCTTGGAAGGTTGTGGAACAATGCCTTTCAAAATAAGCTTTCTTACTGAAAACTATTTTATCTGAGTGTTCTTTTAAATCTTAGTACTTCGGCATATCATACTGGAGTTTTTTGTTTTAAATTAACTCTAGCCTCACTGTAGCTTGAGAATTGGAATTCTGATGTGTTGCCTGGAATGTCCAAATTGTTTTAATTCTTATTCAGCAGCAGAAAAAAAAGTGGTATGTGATGCCAACAATGGTGATGATAATGCTACCTGTAGAGAAGAATGGGATACTGTTGAGACTGCTGTTACAGAGGAAGAGAGATCAGAGTCCTGTCTACCAGTGGATGATGTAACAGAGAGAGAAAGCAGTGACAATTTATGCAGGTAATGTTTACAATAGAAAGCTTAGGCAAAATGAAAAATAGGTTTGAAGTTTTAATATTGCCTTCACTTATTCGTGCTTACCAGTGTGGTAACTAGCACAAGATGGGCAGAGTTTTGGTTTCTGAGGACTACACTGGGTTTTAGTAAGTTGTTTTTAATTTATACTCTCGATACATTCTTTTCTTGGAGGGCTGCCCTTGTAAAGTTAACTTATATTAATACTAAAATCCCACCCAAAACTGCTTTCAAGTGTTTATTTTTAGAATTGTTCATGAAGACTATTGGCTTATGCTGCCTCTGAATATTTGTCTCAGAGCACTGCTTGGTCTTGTTGCTAATTAGTAGTGCTGTTTGCTTGGAATCTTATATCAGTTTTTAATAAGGTGGTTCTTATGAGAAAGGAATGTTGTTTGAACTTTATTTGTGCAGAACCTGGTTGTGAGGCAAGGTTTTGGCTTTAGTTTTGGGCATTGCTATACTAGAAAGAAGGTGAATGGTTGTTTTATAAAACCTATAGTATAGGAGTGTGATAAATCTAAAAAGCTATTACAAAGCTTAGTGCTTCATCTAAATTTTGCCTGTTAATTCTTGTATTTAGCTGCATTATAGTTGTTTGCTTTTTTTTGTAGATTCCTGGAAGCTTTTATGTGCTTTAATACCTCATTGGAAGCATACGCAGGAACAGTGTTGTCTCAACATAGATTGCTACAGAAGATTAGGGGAAAAGAAACTTATGCGTGTAGTTTTTGTATCAATAAAGTCTGTTTTAAGAAACTATGTAGTCTGGAATAGTCAGATGGTATTTTTAAGTTGTATTGTAATAGTATAGCAAAAATATAAAATTTCTTTTAAATGACCTGCAAATAACCCCAAAACTTTTCAGATTCTTTGTAACTCGTGTAGTTATTTAATGGCAAATTTGTATGAGACTTGATCTGTCTGTAAACAATAATAACCTTTTTATTTAAAATACACTAATATTTTTGTATGCTTTTATTGATTTCAGCTTTGAAAATAGGGATAATGTTATACTGGAAGTGGAATCTGCTAAACTGAGAGCCCTGGATGCTAGAGATGATACATTACAAGAAAGCCAGATTTTGGAGTCACCAGTTTCAGAAATTACAAGCAAAGAAAATCAACCTGAAGAAATTACAGAGGCAAAGGTATTTTATTTTTTATGTAGGTCTTAACTTTAGAAGATCTTCCTTTTTATCATGTAAAGTTTTTTTTTAAATAAAAACAATTATTTGGTTATATATGGGATAGCTGTACCACTAGGTAGAAAAAGGCCTTAAAACGTAACTAAAATACAAATGCTATCCATTTATTTTGCTTTAATGCATTAACAGTATGGTGTGCATGCCTGACAGAACCCACAGACAAAACAGCTCAACAGTTTAGTTATCCGAAGGTACAATATCAACAGTAAGACTTTGGAGAAAGATTTTGTTTATGTGTGCTTACTGTTGCAACATGGGAAACTGATTTGAGCAGGAGGAGCATTGGCTTTTTCATGCTGCGTCAGAACGCAGGTACTGGCTGCCGTGAGGAGTTTCAGGAAAGGTTCAAGAAACTGGATGAAGATTGAATGATCTTTCTTCAGCCGTATTCTAGTCAGATCCAGCAGTTTAGAAATTTCCTGAGATTGCATCTGGTTCTTTGAAGCCCTTGGTGTACATCATCTTACTTGTAAGTTTGTTCTAGCTGCTTTTTTTTTGCCTCTGTCTGTACCTTGGTGATGAATTGCGTAGTACAGCTGAGAGTTCATGCCTTTAATTATTCTCTTAACAAGGAAAGCATGTTCTTTGGATTATTGTAAGCCTGATTGTGGGTCATTTAGAATGCACTCTATTTCCACTATTGTGTTCCTGTTTGTCATCTCTAAGCTATTCTTGTTTATAACACCACTTTTTTCCTCTTTCCAGTATTAGTGTTTTTGAGCTGAAGAGTCCTAACTAGTTCTTCTCATACAGATAAAGTTCCATTCATTTGATAATCATTCTATTCTCGCATCACTGTAATTTTTTGAACCTGATTTCTTGCTGTTTAAATACTTGTGCTGAAAGGGAATAGATTATTTTTTTTTTGTGCTTTCCAAGATGAAGATCTTGGAGTTTGGTGAGAGATTAGAAAATTCTAAGTGTTAATGTTTCCCAGCTGTGGCAGGCAAATTAATAATCTTTTTGCATTTAGCTTAGATTCTGTTACCTAAAATAATGTCTCAATCTTGGTGGAAAATTAGCCACTTGGGATCTTTTCAAATACTAAATGCCTATACTTGGAAATGTTACAATACAATCTACTGATTTTAGCAGGAATAGTATTGATAAAAATCAATAAATTGTACAGGGCAGTGTGCTGCATACACCAGCCTATTATAGCAGTGTCAGTAGCCTTAGTAACTAAGCTCTCTGGCTGATGAATTATGGCTGTTCAAAATGAGAATAAGGCATAAAAATCTCTGTAACTGATAATTCCAATTATGTCAGTTCTGATTCTCTTGCTCTGCTGCGGTTAATTGACTTTGAAAGTATATCAAAGTATATTACATTTACTTTTTAAAATATATTAAAGTGTATTTACTTTGAAAGTATATCACTGACCTAAAACTAGAAGCATCCAAACAATCAGTGATGTGAATCATGATTCTACTAATATAGTTAGTGAGAGCTGCATGGTGCATTTCCCTGGCAGTTCAGTAGCACCTCTCTCTCGGATAGTGCAGATGGCCAGTCACCCGCCCAGACACGTGGGAGTTAAAAACTCTAGACAAAAGATAACTGTGTTCTTTGGAGATTGATGGTCTGAATTCACAGCTAGGTGCAGCAGCAGATGACACAGAGGGTAAAAGAAAAGATCTTTATTGCTTTGCGTTAAGCCTTTTCATACTATTCCACATCTGCAAGATTAATAAGCAAGCAAGCAGAGTTTCATATTTTACAACCCTTTTTTAACCCCCTATGCCCAGGTCCCAAGCAGTTAAAATCTTCACTTGTACCTTCTTTTCTTCTTCTAATCTTGTCTCCATGGCAGTGCATTTCTTCACTTCAACTTTCCCATGGCTTATGTTTTATTAGGCCTAACATGACCAGGAGTTCTGTATCAACTACTTCTTCAGTATTTCATTCTCCAGTAGTAGGCTAGTTAAATCAGTGCAAATGGAAAAATCAAATACTTCTGGAGTACAAATGTTTGCACTGGATGTATATAAACATACAAAGGCATTTTTCATATAAAGAGAATTGCTGATATTTATTCTTTATATTACTCATTTTGCTCTTTAGAGTGTTGTACTTCACTTCCAGCTTCAGTGAGCAGTCAAGTAAGATGTGCAGCAGTGCAAGGTCTGTACCTGTTATGGTGGATCAGACTTGTCCTGTCGCCTTGCAGGGTTATCTTGATGTGGCAGTTGTAAAGAAAGGACAGATATTTCCCAACAGCAGCAGGAGTGTTCACTTGTGTGCTAACAAGATGTTCCAAGTCATATCAATTAGTATTGTATCCTAAGCACAAATACAGACTGGGCTAAGTATAAATTGAGATCAGTAGGGACAAGATAATCTTTAAGGTCCATTAGAACCCAAATCATTCTATGATTCTGATATTGTTAAAGAAGTAAATACAGTAATGTTTTAAATTATTTTAATATTAGATCTGAAAAGTAATGGTAGCTGAAACTGCCTAAGGAGGCTGTTATCAGCTTCACTGAATAAAAAGACAAATGGGTTGACAGAAACATCATGAACTTCAATAAGGGCAGGTGCAAAGTTATGCACAGTCTCAAGGGCCACCAGATGCTGGAGCCACCCAAATGGAAAGCAGGTTTGCAGAGAAGGACCTGGACATTCTGGTGGACATCAAGTTGAAAATGAGTCAGCACTGTCCTCTGACTGAAAAAAAAGGCTAATGATATCCAAGGCTGCATTAAAAGCAGCACTGTCAGCAGGTCGAGGGAGGTGATCCTTGTACCTCTTCAGTGCTGCTGAGCCTTCTGGAGTACTGTGGTCAGTTCCAGCTCCCTGAAGCTCAAAAGAAAGGGGACAGTGCAGCCTGGAGAAGACTTAAGGGGGGTCTCTTTAGTGTCTTTGTAAAAAATGTTAAGGACAGGTACAAAGAGGGTAGAGCCAAGCTCTTTGTGGTGCCCAGTGACAGAACAAGAGGCAGTGAGCATAAAATGAAACACAGGAAGTTCCTTCTGAACATCAGCAAAGATGTTTCTCTGTAAGGATGACAGAACCACAGGCACAGGTTACCTAGAGACACTATGGAGTCTCCATCCTGGACATCTAGCTGTATTCAAAAGCCTTTTGGACATGGTATTGGACAGCCTGCTCTAGGTGCTCCTGCTTGAGCAAACAGGTGACCTCCAGAGATTTCTTCTACTCTCAGCTGGTCAGAATCTTGTTTTGTTTCTGCTTGACTTTCCATTACAGCTAAGAGCTCCACATCTATAATTTCCTTCCTACATTTTGTCTTTTTCTTTTTTTCGTTACACAGAAGAAGGAGTTGGATGACTTATGTAGACCAGTTGAAAAGCAGAGTGCATCAGAAAGTGATTCTCAGTCTGAATTGTGAGTAGAATTATTTCACATTATTGATCTGCATTTACTCAATTTGGGTATAATTCTCACTGATTGTAGTAAGTTGAACTAGATGGTAGATAACTTTATTATATATTAAATGAAAATTTTTAATAGAAATTTTGATCATTGAGGAGGAATGCATTAACCAGGATTTACAGTGTTATGTGGGAATGAGGAGGAAGATTTAAATAAATTTAGAAAAAACACTGTCCCCTCTACAATTAGTAAGGATGAGAGATTTCTCTGAAGAAGTTGTGCCATTTTGTGGGTGAACCTTGTTGTAAAATTTGATTTTTGTTTTTTTCTTTAGTAGAGCCTGACTATTATTTGAAATTTGCATTATCCATCACAGCTTATCAGCTGTACATGTTGTGTGCATGGTATGTTCATACCTTCCTAATTGGAAATTACTGCTCTGTGGAACTTGGTGCAAGAATCTAAGCTGAGATATACCTGTCTAAAAAAGACACTCCGAGTTATCTCAGTTCTGCCTGTGCTCCTTTACTAAGTTAGTTTTTGTGGCTATTTCTTATATTTACTGCTGTAACTGAGCAGTGGTTTTTAAAGAAGTCTGTGCCTTTCCATAAAAATGAAACTCCCTGATCAGTGACTTTCTATTCAGGGGTACAGTTTTTAAAGGCGGTTTAGGGATGTACTAAATTGTTTCATTCTTTGTTTTTCCTTTATTGAAGGGCAGCCCATTCTTATGAATGTAATCAAAGAAAAGGAAGTGATCCTGCTGGGGCAGGGGGATTGGACTAGATGATCTTTCGGGGTCCCTTCCAATCCCTAATGATTCTATGATTCCCAATCAGAAGACTATTGATAAGCTATAGGGCTCTGTCAAACAGCATGTGAATTCCAGGTCACACTATTGCTATGGGTACAGACACAGAGGCTGAAGTATGTACCTCATTCTACAATAAAGTATGGATGTTAATTGTAGGGCAGGGTGTTTCGAAACAGCACTGTGTAGTTCTGTGAGTGAAAGAGCTTTGAAAGAGAATGGAGGGACAGAAGTGCAGTGTTTTGTCATGTAAAGTCAGTCTGCTCTACCTTGGAGCTAATTTTTATGGTTTCTATTCAAAGCCTGTTTACTTTAATGGTGATTGTCAATCTCTAGATGAGTATTCCTATATTCATTAAAAAGCAAGAAACATTTAAAATATTTTGAGTATATTACACTGAAAGACAGTAAAATCTTTAAGGTTTATTTGACATTCTTTGCATTGAGTAGTAGTGTATCCTCAAGGATGTAGTATTTTTTCAAAGGTTTGTTGTTTTGCTGCATTACCTATGCAGTCTGTAGTGCTCTTAAAGTATACCTTGGACCATATAAGACCTCAGGTTTCACTTTGGTAATAATATATATAATTTTTTTTCTGTATTTTAAGGAAAACAAAAAAGTCATCACACAGATGGTGCTTGCAAAAACCTAAACCAAATCTAGTGGGATCATCTGGAAGGAGAGAAGCAGCACCCCAAGAGAAAATGGATGCTGAGACTTCCTCTCCAAAACTTGTGAATGCAGATGAAAAGGTCAGAGAGAGAAGTGTAGCTTAATATGCTATGCCTTTGATGCTGTATGTGCTGATACTGTGGACCAGCTACAGTAGTATTCTGAGAACTGCTTCTGAGGTATCTGCACACTTGTCTAAGAGTAATATTCCTTTCCTCAATTTCAGAGCTCTGAGGAAGACGGTAAAAGAAACAGAAATGAAGCTGCAGAAGTAGAGAACATGGATTTGGATACTAAATCTGAGTAAGTATTGAGATAACTTTTCCAGTCTCCTGGAATTAACTGACTATAAGTGTTAATTTATTCTACATAGACCTCTTATAAAAAGACAACAGTAAATGTGAAGTTTTAATATAAATCTTAAATTTTACTTCGGCGTTTTCTTGGGGGATGCCACGTGATCACAGAATGACAATGACACTAATATAGGAGATAGGTGTTTCTTTTCTGGAATGTTCATGAAAGCATGAATTTATGAAGTACCAGCTATGCTTGGAACTGAAAAGGAGAAAGGGGTGAAGTGCTGTGCCTTCTTCTCACCCTCAGATGCCACCCAATGCCAGCACTTCTGACACAGTGGCTATGTTGTGGAGTCTAGTTAGATTCCCCCCATGCGATAACTTCATATGTTTTTAGTGGGTAAACAAATTGAGTTTCCATGCTCTGTAGGACTAAATAAATTTTGGTTCTCATTTGAAGAACTTTCCATAACTTTGTGCAAATCCTTTCAAAGACAACCTCATTCCAGTGAAGAATGCAAGTGCAAGTCGTTGAATGTCACATAGGCTTGAGTATGACAGAGTAAGTGTCCAGTTTTGTGGATCCTTCATGCAGGCAATCTGAAGAGACTGTAGCAGCAAAGAAAGTAGTCAGAGGATGTCGACAGAGATTCAAACCCAGTATTACAAGAGCGTCTGTAAGGAAAGAAGACCCTGAAAAAGGTGCAACAAACAATAACGTGTCCCTTCCAGAGCCTAAGGGGAAAACTGAAATGGTATGTAGCAAAGTAAGCTACAACACTGCTGGATGCAACAGCAATGTTATCCTTGACTTTTTTTGTTCTTTTCTTTTTTACCCCTGAGTATGACCAGGAATCAGCTACTTACTTACTTGCAGTGATAGTGTGATACTGTTTAGAGTCCTCGGCTAAGCTTTGAGTGTATCACACAAACAGTCAATGCAAATAATCTTTCATATTCTACAGCAGATACTGCCTTAGTTTTTTCATCTATATTTTACTGAACCTTTCTGTCTACATGAAATGTACCCTGTAATTGTCTCTGTCTGTCATAAGCAATCCATTTTGCATTCTATTATGTAGAGTTACCTCATCTGTTATTAATGATGTACAGTATTACCTGTGTGAGAGTTAATGTCTTGACGTTCCATTTCTATTCAGAACAGTGACCAAAAGAATAGATCTGATGGTACCAGTGCAGAAGCTGCAGAAAAAGATGATAAAGTCATGGAGACAGTGCCTCAGTAAGTATGTCAAGAACAAGATGACCCTCTAGCAGTTTGTCATCCCTCTCACTTCTGATAGTATTAGACAGTGCGATAATTATATAAGTTTCTGAAGAAACTTCTGCAATGAGGCAGAAATTCAGGGTAGAATAGGAATCCTTTAATATATGGAACACTTTGAACTTTTTAGAGTTTAAAGCAGTGCTTTTTAATTAGATGTCAGTTGTGATAAATGCAAAAGAAGTTGAAAAGTTAGTCCCTTGAAAACTGAAAGAACTCTTCTCTTCTAGCTTTTATACTGAAATAAATCAGTTTTACTAATTAAGTATTTAAACAGTAGGAATGTTTGTGCTTTAAGTACTGTTCTTAGGTGTCTGGTTTTAGTAGAAAAAAATTATACATGTAAGTATAATATGTGTGTTAATTAAGAAGTGTTTCTTGTCTTTTCAGAGGAGAAATGTAGTCTAAAAGAAGGAATATCTTTTATAGGAGAAATTATTAAAAAACCAAACAAACCACGAAATAACTAACTAAAAAATCCAACACTCCCCCAAAACACCCTAACCCAAAACTAAAGCAAGAACAACAACATAAAACCCCTTTTCTTAAAGGTATATAGTTGAAGAGGATAGAATCAGTGAACTGGGTTTGGTAATCTGCTAGAAAAACACTTCAGTAATTATTTCTTTCATTAATGTGCTGTGTATCTTGGTGCCTAAAGTAAAAAAAGCATAAAAAGATCTGACAGTTGTAATAATGAGCATCTCATATTTTTATCTTAGTAAGAGTATGAAGTTACTTATGTATTTTCTGAAGGTTTGTGATTTTTTTTGTAACCCCTCATTACATTAGGTCCATCTGCCTCTAGACCAGATTGAAATATGAGAAGAGCCATTATGGGTCATGATGTCTAGTCTAGTGAGGTATCCTGTCTTCCGTGGGAAAAGGAAAAGATCAGGGCAAACTAAACTTGTCAGGTACTTTTCTAGTATCTAGCCAGATACATTTTTAACTTAATTGTTTCATGAAGTTAATAATGCATAGCTCCAGTTTAGGTAAGCATGTCTTAATAACAATTTAAAAAAAAAGGTGGAAAACCAGAATGTCTCCAAGACTGTGACTCTTCCCACTTTCATATGTACACATGATCTTACGTATTTTTCCAGGTCGAATGAAGCAGCTGGTTTACAACAAGACAGTGAACAGAGTGTGCTGAAACCAGCACCACTAAAGAGAGGCAGAAAGCAGAGACCAAAACCGAATCTAGGAAGAACTGTTGCAAGACAGAAAGACCTGACAGATGAAAAGGATCCTGAAGAGGAGAAGAGTGAAGGTGGCAAAGCAGAAAAAGGTGTGATACACCATAGGAATGGAAACAGTGATCCATGCCTGAAAAAGGTAAGTTTTTTGGGCAGTTACTTTGGCAGACAGTTTTGCTGGGTCTCAAGTATAAGCCTTTAGTAACAAAGATATAGATGCATACATGCATAACCTGTAAGCACAGACTTTCCATGGTTTGGATGTTCTTTCATAATAAAATTTCATCATTCTTTTGGTTGGATTCTGTTTTCCTTGACAGACGGATTTTTGACTCACTTTGATCTGAAAAGAGAAGTGCAGTGAAAAAAGGTCTGCTGGAAGAGAGACTGCTTGAGATACAAAGTATAGAAAAATAACAGATCTTTGCGTTCAAAGTATCTACTGGTATTAATTGGATGAACAGGAAGCAAGAGAGATCTTTCTGAGTGATTTTTCTAAGACATAATAAAATAAAATTATTCTTTTCCCTTGCTTTTCTAGAAAAGAGATCAAGCAAATCTTTCATCTTACAGTGAAACTTTCATTCCTTTTAGGACATGAAGATTCATGAGGACACTCAGCCATGCAGTGTCATGTTAGATCCTGAGACGACAATGCATGCAAGGCAGTGTTCTCAAGAACAGTCCTCAGAACCAGAAAGATGTGAAAGTGAAAAGACATTGTCAATTATCGTGAAGCAATTTTCAGATTTCAATACAGGGTAAGGTTATTTCTAACATGGAGAAACGGTGGTTCAAAACCATCTATGTCCCTGCCTATTCTACATTTCTACAATCCGGCATTAAAATCAAGTTCTTGATTTTAATCAAGAGATTAAAATCAAGATGTTTCAAGACAATACTAAACTTAAAGAAAACTTGGAGAGCTCAAGAGCACTGATGGATGTTAATTTGATCTTTAGAATGTAAGCCTATTTTTCAAATAAATTCTCTAATGCTTAGTTCCTGTGGTTATCTTCTCTGTGTTGGTCCTGTGTGCTAATGCAGATCCTTGAGATTAGAGTTTTCTTATTTAAGTGTCCTTAAACAAAAAGAACTGTGTTGTAAACCTACTGAGTAGTTTACACTGAGTAGTACTTACTGTGTTTACTACTGAGTAAACTCATCTTCACTCATGTATTTGTAAGATACACCTTTTTTTTGTTGATACTCAGTGTGCCTTTATTGGATCTTTTTTCACAATATCAACAACTTTGTTATTGCTCTCAGCTGAGAATTTTAATACTTGGTTTCCATATTGAAGGGAGCTACATGCAAGAATGTAATTTACGACTTGGAGAACTACTGTTGTCCTATGCCTTCTATTATTCTTTTGTTTGTTTTTTGCAGGGAGTCTTGTCCTCAGAAGGAAGAGGAGAAAAATGTCGAATCATCAGCTCGTCTTCTAAGGAGTTGGTTCCAGAAACCAAAGCCAAATTTAAGAACTAGTAGAAAGGAAGTGCTGGATGTAAATAGTAAAGGTGTATCACAGAAAGATACCAACAAGGAAGAAAGTGTTACTGAGTGTGACAGTGAATTTAATATCTTGCCTGATACAGATGTAAGGCACTTTTTTTTTCTGTAGTTATATTTGAGCATTTTGGTTTGTGATGTACTGATGATTTAAGAAATAGTTAATCATTTTTGAAACCATTTATTCAAAAGCTGACATTTTGTATATGAAACTCTTGTACTTTCTACTTGGTTATATGTGAGGAGAAAAAAGATTACATCCATTCTGTATCTCATTATGTGTTAAGATGTCTTTCTAACCTGAGCTGGGCTTGTAGACTTGACAGAGAAGTAAAATTATTCACAGAAGATGGCAAAGAATAAATCTAGATTTCAAGCTATTTTGCTTAAAATACACAAATGTGGTTTTGCCCTGGAAAAACAAGAAAATTATCAGTGAGCACTTTTTGCAGGAAACACTTCAGAGAGGGCTTTGTACTGAACTTCATGGACATGATAATGTTTATTTTGACTTATTACCATGATGGGGAGTTAGTTATGGTGTCTACTTATTTTAGAAAGCAAGAAAAGATGAATCCCTGCAACCACTGGAACTCTTCCAAAAGGAGAAGTCACTTGGCTCTCAGGGTGTGTCTGAGAGTCTAAGTTTTAAGTCCCCAAATATAAATTCAAGACCAGAGGATGGTGAACTTAAGTTTTGTCTACCTGAAAATAAACATGACACCTCAGCTACTAATGATGGGTAAGGGCTGAGCTACTTTTATTTCTTTCCTGTAATGGTCAAATTATTTGAAAGGAAGTTGTCATGCTAATTGATTGCTAACTAGCAAAGAAAATCCAATAAAAATACTGAATAATCAGTTTTTGTAGTTTTGACATGAGTGATAACTAAAATTCTGTTTATTATTTATTAATGAGAATTTGTTTTAAGACTGTTTCATCCTCTGAAACATGAGATTCATGATGGGTAAGTAAAGGAATAGTAGTGAATACCATGTGAAAATTACTTTTAACTTCACAGTAATAAGCAGACAGTAAGTTAGTGCCTCCAGTGACTTAAGTCTGTTATGGAAGTAGTTGGGAGACCAGCGCTTTGAAATTTTTGCCAAAAAAAATTCTTGGTTTGTAAAAACCAAGCATAACATGGTTTATGTGATTTCTTCCAAAGACTATTGCTTCTTATAGGTAAGTGTAATAAACTTGTGTTACTGACGTGCTTTATTATTACATAGGTGCAAGCCCAACTTGGTAAAAGCTGTTGGAAGGAAGGAATTACAAGTATCAGAAAAGGAGAGGGAGAAAAAGCCTGAAGCAGAGCAGTTCGTATTACAAAAAGATGAGCCTGCCTGTACTGCCATTGTAAGTATTAAGAATAAGCACTTTGCCTTCAGAAATATGGTTCCAAGTTCTGTTTTATGATTTTAAATTAGAACATTTAACTTGCATTCCTAAAAGCCATTACCATACTAGATGAAAAATACCCTCAAAATCTGCTATGTTGAGGCACTGCAGGTATGAAATATGTCTACAACTTCAACCGTTAATGTCTTCTGAAAAATGAAGATGTGATTTTCATGGGATTGCGTTATGTAAAGGAATATGCACATTTAAGATAAACTCTAGACAACTCATTTTGTCTCCTCTGCTTCAATGAATCAACTCTGTGTTGAGGAATCTGATACAGACTATCAAAAGAGAAGGAAGAAGAGGATAGCTATTTTTCTGTTAAAAATAAAAGGTTTTATTAATTTGGTGAGCTTTGACTGGCTTTAGCACTACGGGACCTGTCAATTCACAGGTGAATTGTGTCATTCACTTGCACTGTGCATCCCCACAGACACTTCGTTGTAAAAGGTGTTGAAATCCTAGAAGGTCATTGTAATGACTTTTCTGTATAATGAACTCTCTGTAACCATTTTGTGCATGTCTTATGAATCATGGACGTAAGCATGTCTGTATGGACTTGCTTATGATCGTAAACATAGCTAAGCTTTGTGAAAGTGACTAATCTTTTGAAGTCACTACAGCTGGGTTCCATAGCTTCTGAATCTGGGGATACGTTACAGTAGCTTGGTTGTGTCTGCTGTGCTCTGCAGTGTCCACTTTTCAAAGCTTTTTGTATTTGCTAAAGTGGTTTGTTTCTGTAGCCAACAGAAAACATGTTATGCATGTGCTTGGGTATGAATATAGTATTTAAGAACCTAACTCTAGGTGGTCCAGGACAAAGATGCTATTCCTGCTAATAATTGATAATATCTTTCCTATAATTTGAGTTACGTGCTCGGGCAGATTACTCTCAATAACTATAATGAAGTTCTTTCCTTAATTCAGGTTGGTAAAATAGCAGAGAGATTTGTAATTTGGTTTGGTTTTGGGTTGTTTTTTGTTTTATAAAATACATGTATGTTTTAAAAACCTAAAAGCCTCTTCATACTTTTCTTACTGCAAATTAAAGGATGAAAATGAAGCTGTGTTGCATCAAGCAGATGTATCCAGCAAAGAGGAACAGGAACAGAAAAGGGCATTTCAAGTGCCCTCTATTTCTGAAAACACACCATGTGAACAAAACAGGTAAGGTTAGAGTTTAGCAAAACTGTGCTTGAAAAGCTTTAATTTGCTACATGAAACATCTTTGCTAATGTTAGGTTTTTTGTTCCTTATCATCTTTGTTTCTCTAATGTCTGATTTTCACTGCCTACAGGCAGCTTATTCCAGTGTTTTCAAACCACATGTTTAGTTGGGCTGAACTGTTTTTCTCGGACGTGCTTGATTTGTATGAGCTCACTGCTCTTTTTGACCAAGGTTTATTTTGTTTGGTTTGTATTTCCATATACAGAGAACATACACATAGCAGATACAAATTTTGCAAAATACCAGAGCTCCATCTTTCATTGATCCTGGTGTGGTCTTCTGTTTCACTGGTCTTCTTGTTAACGGAAGATCTTGGGCACATACTAAGCTGCAGATGTTTCATACTTACGGCTGATAAGTTTTTTTTGTGATACTAAAGCCACAAAGAAATCTTGATACTCCTCAACATGTGTTAAATGCTCTGAATGGGAAATGTATATTTGAAAAGATAATCTTCTGATTTTAAGCAAAAAAGTCTATGAGTTTCAAAACTTAGTGAGTGCAGAATTGCTTTTTTTTCTCCTCCCAACCAAGGTTAAATTACTTAACTTTTTGTTGTGATGTTTTGTTTCGGTTTTTTGCTTTAAATTCACCAGTGCTGAAAAATCCACCTCCCAAGAAGGCAAGGTGGGCGCTCTGCGACCAGGACGATTCATAAGGAGTGAATCTCTGAGAACTAGACCAAACCTGAAAAGAGCACGCAGAGAGGAAGAATATCCAGTGGCACAAAATCTTGCTGCTCCAGTTGAGAGGAAAGTGAACAGAGGGAAGAATCTACCTGTGGCAGCAGAATTTGAGGAATCACTTTCCTCAAAAGTGAGAATTGTGTTCAGATATAATTCTGACCATACTTTGATCCTTGGTTCTGCACAATCTCCTTTTAAGACAGCAAATAAGCTGGTTTAAGTGCATAAATCAGTTTTGGACTAGTAAGAATTACATTCTTGTTTAATGTTTGCTTCCTAATATGAGGTCTTCTAAAATTCTGTTAATGACACATTGGTAATATATAGCTTTTTGCTAACAAACCTCAGGTCTTCACTTTGACATTTCAGTCATGGTGAATGAATAGTTACTTGCATACCATTTATCTGTTGCTTGGTTTTTTCTAACTCCTTGGTGTTAATGGTGTAATGTCTCAGGTTAATGTCTTGACCGTAAGTTGCAATACTTGATTTTGCAGATGATGCTTTCTCGGATTATACTTTTGAGCTGATTGTTCTTGTTTTTTCCTCAAATATAAGGATGACATGGAGGGAAATTTGGCCAACAATGATGATCTGGGCACAAATCCAGAAAGTATGGAGTCAGAAGTACTCTGTTCTAAAAAATCACCTAACTGCCACAGCAAGGGAGAACAAGAAGAATGTCTGTCTACAAGTGCTATAGGAGGCAATCAGGATCCTACAGAAAGGTAAAATTCCTTCTTGACAAAGTAAAAACTTACTGGATTTGTCCAGCTGTTTTCAAACAGCACTTGCATTTTGCAGTGTAGGCTCTGAGCTGTATGCGTTGTTACATGGCACGTGCTGTGACGGTCACTAGGTGGCATCCTTAAATAACAAAAGTGATTTCAACAGGCTCTCTCAAGGCTTGTTAAAAGTATTTTGCAGGTGAGAGTAGGGACAAGTAATCAGAGCATAGTTGTCTGAATGTTCAGTAGTAGTTTCTTAAGTGCAGCACACTATGAATATGGACCATTGCAAGGAAGACTGCGCAATGCCTTTTGCATTCAGTTATAACTGAGAAGTGGTGAGTAACATAAAATCAGCTTGCTATCTTAAATGTATTCTGAGTCTCTTCACTTTTTCTTTCCAGAAGAAGTTCCTGCAACGATGTGCAGTGTCCTGATTCTTTGGTGGAGGGGATGCTTTTGATGTATGTGCCACATGAGACAGCTAGTGCCATTACTGTGTAACAGTTCTGGGTTATGTTATGAACTACCTTTTGCTCAATCTTAACAGATACAAAACAGCCTGAAAACTATTTACTCTTGCTGTTTTCTGAAATTGCCTTCTGTTTTCTGTCTGTCACTAAGCCTCTGCTTCAAATCTCTTCTATAACTTACATTGAAATCATGTCCTAGAGTCTTTGTGGTAACAAGACAAGGGCCTTGCCTTACAGTCTTCTTGGCTTCTGTAATGGTAGAATTTCACAGAATCACAGAATGGCTGAGGCTGGAAGGGATCTCTGGAAGTCAACTCATTCAGCCCCTGCTTAAGCAGGAGGCTGTCCAGTACCATGTCCAAAAGGCTTTTGAATATGGCTAGATGTCCAGGATGGAGACTCCATAGTCTCTCTGGGCAACCTGTGCCAGTGATTCTGCCACCCTCACAGAGAAATAGTCTTTGCTGATGTTCAGAAGGAACTTCCTGTGTCTTATTTTGTGCCTACTGCTTCTTGTCCTGTCATTGGGCGCTGCTGCAAAGAGCCTGGCTCCGTCTGTCTTTACACCTGCTTGATTAAATTTCCACACCTCCTCCCATCAGCCTTCGCTTCTCCAGGCTGAATTGTCCCCATTCTTTTCAACCTTTACTCTTAAGAAAGGTGCTTCAAGCTCTTCATCATCTTTGTAGCCCTTTGATGAATTCAATCCAGTATGGCCATGTCTCTCCTCTAATCAGTTCTGGGTGCCCCAGTGCAGTGCCTCAGCGGCACTGAACAGGGGTAAGAATGACCTTCCTCAGCCTGCTGATGGTGCTGCTTCTAATACAGCCCTGGATACTGTTAGCCCTTTCTTACAGCCAGGGCACATAGCTGGCTCATGTTCAACTTGATGTCCACCAGAATGCCATCATGTGCTGGTGCTTGAGGCTGTTCCTCCCCAGGTGCATGACTTTGCACTTGCCCTGATTGAAGTCCATGAGGTTCCTCAGCCTGTTTCTCCTGCCAGTCCAGGTCCCTCTGGTTGGCAATGTGACCCTTTGGTGTATGAGCCCTTCCTCCCAGCTCTGCATCATCTGCACACTTGAGGAGAGTACAGCCTGCCACGTCACCCAAATCGTTAAGAAGATGTTGAACAGGATTGGATACAGTATTAACCCATAAGTACATTTCTAGTTACCAGCCTCTAGCTAGACTTTGTGCCTCTGATCACCAACCTCTTGAGCCTGGCCATTCAATTAGTTTTCATTGCGTCTCCTTGTCTGTTCATGCAGCTCATACTTCCTCAGCTCCCCTACAAGGCTGTTAGGGGAAGTAGTTAGAAGCCTTGCTGAAGTCAAGACTATCTACTGCTATCTTTTCATCCTCATAAATGGTTATCAGGTTGGTTAAGTATGGTTTACCCATTGTGAATCCATCCTGACCACTGAAGTCACCTTCCAGTTTATCGTGTGTCTGGAAGGGTTTTCCAGGATTACTTGTTCCATCATTTTCCAGGGAGCTCAGGTGAGGCTCACTGTCCTCTCGTTCTCTGTATCCTTCTTCTTGCTGTTTCTGGAGACATGAGTTTAAAAGCCCAACAATTCTGTTTTACAGACTTGAATGGGCTTGAACAGTTGTAAGAATGTTATCTTGCTTAAAAGCAGCAGTAACTTGAGCGCTGGAATTAATGAGTATAGTCTTTCTACATTTGCTCAATCTCAGGAACCTATCACAGTATAGCTGAAACTTTCTGTTGTACCTGAATTCTCAGTGTTTTCCTTTCAAAAGAATTTTCCAAAAGTAATCAGAAAGGCCTGCTACTGTAGAAAAGCAGATTTTTCAAACTTTGACTAGAAAAATATTATGCAGATCACTGAAATTAATTTCTAGACAGAAGTACTGAATATTTGATAGTAAGCCAAGCTTGTAGAGTACACATTATAATTCCTGGGAAGTAAAAGTTGGAAAATATTTTTGCAGGTTCAATGAAAAATTGCATTTAGGAGAAGAAAGTAAACAGAATGATACAAAATCTTTGCATCAACTGAAGGCACCCCACTGGATCCCAAAGCGAGACCGAATGAGGGTTCCTAGAAAAAGAAGTTATCCTGAAGCGTGTGAAAACAGAGAAGAGGACAACGCTAGTAACAGAAGTGCTCAAAATTGTTTGGTGTTAGAAAAAACAGATGTATCAATGGTAAGTGCTGATCATGAGTTTTAGGCCAATTTATACTTCATTCGTGTGTTTAATTTTTTATAATCATAGATGGTACAGCAGTTCAGTGTATGGCTGAGAAAGGTTAATGTGATTCTTTTGTATTTTTTAAAAAAATTGACTATTGTGCATTATACTGAATAAACAGAATCTGTGCGAATATTTAATGTTCATCATTATATTAAGTTTTACAATTTATGTTGTCAAATATAAATATATACAAGTATATAAAATATAAACAAATGCTAGTTTTGTCACCAACTAATTTGATGTCTGTTACTAGTTGAACAGTGAAAATTAAGGCAGTTGTCTAACATCAGATGCTACCTGAAATCTGTACAAATATAGTTACAAGTTGAAAAGTATGTGAATAAAATTCAGACTTTCTGCTTAAATTTGCTCAACTGACCTAACCTAGCCCAGACTAGTTCCTTCTCTGTCTAAAGTGGTGATGCCTGAATCAAGTCTGTTGCTCCTTACCTTCTAGATGGACTACTAAAATCTTCTATTTAACATTTTAACATTGTTTTAGCCAATATTGTTGGCTGTTAGTGGTTTTACCTGTATGTGACAGAACTGTGCTTATTGATGGTTTGTATGCTCTCATATGTATTTCTTTCTTAGTGTTTTCTGAATAGTATTCAAATGCTGTTCTGTAAACCATGGTTGGTTTTTCTTCCTTATTTATTACCAAGGCAGGAAAAAAAAATTTTCTTCCCTAAAATGTTCTTTAAATTAATAGGCATTTTTAGAAAATTATTAATTTTTTATCTTCTGAAGAATTGGTGCTTCTAATAAATTGGCCATGTCATTCTTCTGTTAATCACAGTGAGGATGACAGAGCACTGGAACAGGCTGCCCAGGGAGGGCTGTGGAGGCTCCTTCTCTGGAGATGTTTAAAACCTGCCTGGATATGTTCCTGTGCCACTTGGTCTAGGTGATCCTGCTGTGGTAGGAGGATTGGACTAGACAATCTTTCGAGGTCCTTTTCAATCCCTAATGTTCTGTTTTTCTGTAATTAATTAGCAGTAGCCCTGGGAAGACAGGCATCACAGATAATGTAATGCTATAGAGTCTAAAATTAAAGAAAATGGGGAAGAATGTCCTAAGCTATCAGACATGATTGCTGGGCATATTTGTAACAGCATCAGACTTATTTATTTGTTTTTTTAACCAAAACCAGTTTAAAATGTTTAGCACTTAATATGTTAGTAATTGTCTCTTCCGTTTAGCAGCACTCTAGTGACATAGAAGTTGCATCCTTCTCAGAGGCTACAAGAGAAAACAGTTCTACAGACTCTGAAGAGCCTTGTAAAAGAGCTAGGCAGAACAACAGGCTTCAGTCTCCAGAGATATCATCAGAGAGCAACAGTCAAGTAGAACAAGAAGATTCTCAGTCTCCAGAGATACCATCAGAGAGCGACAGTCAAGTAGAGCAATATGACTCTCAGTCTCCAGAGGTATCATCAGAGAGTGACAGTCAAGTAAAGCAAGATGATTCTCAGCTTTCTACCTCTGGGGAAACAAGTTCTGACTGTCTAACAAGGTCAGAATCCTAATTTTTGGCTTGTAAACTCAACTTACTGCTATGGGCTTTTGTTTAAAAATGTAATTATTAGTCATAGCTCTTCAGTGAGTTATGTGAGTGCATACAGATGCCAGTCCTTGTGCCTCCCTTCCAAACTCCGCCAGATGCACACAGAGATCCATAATGTCGCTTACCATACATGGACTCATAAAATGAACACAGTCATCACTCCCAGCAGTGTCTTCTTTGGGATGGACCCACCAGGTCCATCTTTGGTTTCAGTGGAAATTCCTGATTTTAAAGGAAAGGTATTTGAAGTAGCTGTATAGAGGGCACAGGAGTTAACCTAAACAGAAACACCACCATAGAAGTATCCTCTGCTGCTCTTTGTTTCCCTCACTGTTAGCAATTAACAGTCCTAGTTTCTGGGCATTAGTCTAATCAACTATAGTATCATAGTTTGGCACTCCTAGTATAACTTAAGCAAAAGAGAACCGTGAATTTCCTGTGACGTTAAAAAGTATGTGACTTCCACATATCTCATTTTCTACTAAAAGAATTCTCGGTCTTATAGAATTTAATTGTGCAACTTTTCAACACTCTGAAGCTACTTAATACTCATTTAGAATCAGTACTTTGTGCATACATGAGGAAATTAGGATTTCTGATGAAATGGGATTTGCATGCATTTTTGTCATACATGTTAGAGCTTAAAATACTGTATAGCTGGTCATGATGATCTGCTTTTATTTACTATCCTTTGATGTGTGGTACCCCTTTTTTGGAATGTCTTGGACTCTTCTTTTAAATATGTTTTTGTTCTGTACTTTAGAAGGCAGTCCAGAAGATTGTCCAAGTGGATGGCACAGACCAAACATGCCTCAGAGGTAGGAACTTCTTCTACCTCTGAATATGAGGCTGATTACAGTGATGAGGAGAGTCAAAGTCAAGAAGTTAAGCTGAGTGTTTCTAGAGGCAAACATTTGAAAACTAAACATAGAATGAAATATGAGAAGGAGCACAGAAGTTCAAAGGTGACCTTGGTGACCCTCCGGCCTTCTCAAGAAGAGGAAGAGGAAGAGGAGGCAGATGACTTTGAGCCTGAATGTGAAGATGTATGCTTTGCACCGGAGGAAGTAAACAAAGCTCCAGTGTTTATTCCATTAAGTCTTCGCTATCCAAAACCTGCTCGTGTTCAGATAGAGGAAACGGTGGAGGAGGTATCACATACCTGGGTTCTGCATATGTAACTGTTTTGATTGTTTAAATAGCTTTTATTATAATTACAGTTCCAAGTACTTGGATTTTATTCAAATTTAATTTAATTCATTAATTATGGTGCAGAGACTATCAGGAATGTTACTTGGCACATGTACTTGGTTTTCAACAGAGTGCTACGTCAGTTTAAGGTCCAGTTATATTGAGATACTGTGTATAGGTCTGCAGTGTGCTCACCAGTTTGTTTATTGAGATTGAATGTAGGCACAAACTTAAAATGCTTACTACAGGTTTTGAGGTCCAAATGGAACAAACAAAGCATTTCAATTTCACATCTGAATGTAATGAAATGAGGGAGATGTTCCTGTATGTTACATCCTCCTCACGAAGAAACTTCAAAAGTGTGGTAGGGTTACCCTGACCAGTGGCCAGTTACACACACTGCTGTCTCCTGTGAGACAAGTGAAAAATAGAATTGATAGGATTGATATAAATAGGATTGATATAAAGACAGTTAAGTAGATGAAGCAAAAGCTGCATGCAAAACCAAAACTAAACAAGGAATTTATTCACTGCTTTCCATTGACAGCCCACTTCCTGGAAAGCAGACTCAGCTTGAACAAGAGTTACTCTGGAAGACAAATCCCGTAACCACAATTCTTCTTTCCTTTGTCTTTTACCGCTGAGGATAACATCATACAATGATGGAATATCCATCTGCTTTTTCCAATTTGGGTCAAGTATCCCAGCTGAGTATTCTCCTGACCTCTTGCCTACTCTCAGCCTACTTGCTAGGGCAAATCACTGGGGCAGTGACACTGTACAAGCAGTACTGTAGTTATAGATCTGACAGCACCATGTGGGTGCTGCTGTGTTATTCCTAGCTATGCTCAGTAGAATCTTCACCCTTTATTTTGTACCATTTGTGTCATGCTCAGGTTCTACACTATCCAGTACTTCCTTATTAACCACTGTTTCTCTTACTGTACTTAAATATGTACATATACATATCATTCTGTTGGTCTGTGGGCTGCCCCCTAAAATGTCCCTCAGGTGGCCCTGGAGTGCATTATGTGGCTGCTCAGAAAGGCCATGTATCAAGTTGAGATTTTGGGTACCGAAGCCAGGTCAGGTTGGTCATCACTTGCTTGGTTTTTTTGTGAAGCTTGTATTCCCTTGGTTCAAAGTTCTTGCTATGTTGTTTATGGTAGCGTAGAAATCAGTAGCTCAACAAAAGTTTGAGCATATATCCATTAAAATATGTAACACTTGTCCCTTTGGTTCAGTCTGTGGAGTTCAGCATTGCAATGGACTCCAGTTCTTGACTGTGCTCCAACATGGGTGTCCCATGGGCTGCCATCTATTCAGGGATGTTCCAACTCTGTCTGGCCTAGAAAGTTCCATGGGCTTCAGTCCCTGCTGCTGTCGGTGAGAGACTGTCTACATCTTGGCCAGTTTTGACTCTTCTGACCATTCACAGAGTTGGAAATGTTAATCTTAGAATGCAGGCTCATGTTTTAATTATTCTCTTAGACTAGAATAAAACTTGATACTATAAGACTGTAGCAATACTTGGTATTACATCTACCAAGACCAGACACTACAGAGGAAATGTCATACTTCTTTGGTGTTAGGCAACTGATGATGATTGGGAACAATAGATTCTGTTCAAGGCCTTGAAGGGGATTGTCTTCAAAGGTCTAAACGTTTTTCTGTATTTTTTCCTATAATTCAACGTGACAATTTTACTTTTTCTTTGTCCCTTCTGTCTTATCTCAGTGATATTGTTCCAAATCTATCTGACCTGTTCCATTTATGCCTCAGATCTCCATCACTGCTGCATCACTGCTTTTTTCTATTTGCTCTGATTCTTTTTCTTTAGTAATACTAGTCATCTCACTCTCTCATACCATTCAAATCCTGTTTCTTTGTCTCCTGAATTAGTCATACTTTTTCTTTCTTTGGGCAAAGTAGCAAGATTATTTAAAGCTCAGTTAAAACACTGAGGGAAGACTTTAAAACAATAATGGACAGCAAAGTTTTTGCATGGAAAGTTTTGCTGAATCCCTTTGTTTCAGAGAATATATATTACATGTGGGGATGGCGGTCAGGTTTCCTGGTTCAACACACAGGAGCCATGCCTACTAGTAGCATATAGGGTTAGTTACCTGAGGACTCAATTGTTGTCTAGTTTAAATACATCAGTGGAAAATACCCATAAAAGTGCAGCCCTAAAAAGTTACCCAAATCGAACAGTGTTTTCATAAGAATCTCAGTAAAAATTTTCTGCCAGTTTAAGTCCTTGTTTCTGAAAAGGTCAAATGTCCAAGGTTCTTAGTGAAAAAACTGTTAAAGAAGAAAAAAATTACAGGTAAAGTGGTCTGTGCATGTGTCTGTGTGTAAGTATCCATGCTGCCTAGTTTTACTAGTAAAAAGGCTGAACTGGTTTTCCTCTCTGAAGACTTAAAAAGCAGAACAAGTGTGAAAACTGGCAAAACCCATTTGAAGTAAACAGACATGATGAGGGATCCTGGATGCATAACTTACTGTGATGGAGTGATAAGCTAAGTCACTAGAAACAAGGTCTTAGGTTGTCTGATGCTTCCAGTTAGTTACAAGTGGTACTACCAGTTCTGCCTCCCATACCTACAAAAGGAATGTAGTGTAAGACTTTATTTTTGAGAATGATCCCACTGAATATTCAGGATCTGATAAGTGTATGTGGTTTATAAAATCTGCATTTGACAATTTCCTTTCTGGGCTCATGAACTGAAATGCTTTTAAAATTATTTTTACAGCTGGAAATATTTATGAATGTACCAGATGTGCCAGTGGTTCCTGATGTTGAAAGTCTCTCTCGTGCATCTGTTCAGCCAGTGGTACAGATGGAGCAATATGTAAGTATCTCAGCAGCTGTAAGGATGTCTTTTTTGTTTGTTCCACAACACATACAGAGCTATGTGTATGGTATCTTGTTGCCACATCTGCTTGTAGTGGTAAATCTTAATACATTCTTACCTGTCCTACGCAAATATAAGTGACACAGCTAGGAGAAAATGGTGTTAAGTAAATATTCCTGGCCCTTTCAAAGCTTGGATAACCTTTGAGCACAGAATTTACCTGTAAAGATTACATGAAACTTGTGGACTCATTTTATATAGATCTTTGATACTGTTTTTCTTTTTATTTAAGGAAACAACCGTACCTGAAAGTCCAAAGGTAGACAAAGGTATATGTGAAACAATCTTCTTCCTGTCTTTCCCATTAACTTACTACTAATGTAGTTACTCTTGCTGGAAATTTGGAGTTTTATGTCTTAGAAAAGAAACCGCTCATGAGATACTAGGTACTTTATATGTTTTGGAGGAGATTAAATTAATTTTATTACTTGTCCTGCCCTATCAAGTAAGGGGACAAAACATTGCCAAGTTGTTTTCTGGGATCAGAATGTTCCTTTTGTGTATCCCATCTGTCACTTTCCCATGTTGTGGTTAGTTGTGCTGGGAGAAGAGGAAACTTTGCAAGTGCTTGCTTACAGCTTGCTTGACATGTGGCTAAGCAATACAAAGACTGGGTGGATTCATACCTTTGTAATCTCTGTGGTCTCTCACTTTTATGTCCTAAACTGTTAAAACATTATGTGTAACCAACTGTGATCACAGTCTTTCAGAAGTAATTATTCTTTGCATGTGAGATGTGTTATGAACTTTTATGAGTCTATTAATTTTTAGAATAGCTATCACTTTGAATCACAATAACATTTAGGTTGAAAAAGACCTGTAAGGTCTAACTCTTATCTTTGTCACTCCTAAAATGTATCTTTAAGCACCTCATCTATAAGACTTTTAAACACATCAAGGAATGATGACTCAACCACCTCCCTGGGCAGCCCATTCCAGTGCCTCACAACCCAATCACAGACAAAATTTTTCCTGAGCCTCAACCTCTCTTGATGCAGCTTTAGGCCATTCCCTCTAGTGCTATCTTGGTTCAATTGTGAGAAGAGGCCAGTAATCGCCTCTCTACAGTGCCCTTTCAGATAATGGCAATGTAAAGACATTCTCAGTACCCTTTCCTAGGATGCATTGGAAATTGAGTGGGTAACTTAGTTGGAGAGGAGGCCTACTTTGTTCTTTTGATTTATTTCAGTACAATAGCTTTGGAAGTTGGAAATGTTTTGTAGGATGTGGCTAGTTGATGATAGACAAAGGTGTGTATTCTGGATAGAGATTAGTAATCAGGAGTCTAAACTGGATCAACACCACAGGTTATAGATTTCTGTGGTTAAACTGTTACCTCTTTCTTTTCTATTTGTGGTGAGTTGACTTTGCCTGGCTGCTCTCCTACTCCTAGGTTGAGAGGAGAAATAAAATGACAAAGCTACTGAGCTGAGACAAAGACAAGGAGATCACTTAGTGAAACAGACTCTACTAGGAAAAATGTAATGTATAGCTAGGTAAAATAAATCGGTTGGTGAGAAGCATATAAGCTAAACCACTTTCCCTGCCCCACCTTCTTAGTCTCAACTTCATTTGTCACTCTTTTGCCCCCTCCCACAAGCAGCATTTAATGTCTGCTGCTGCTTCATCCTAACACTTTTCCCTGGCTTCAGTGCTGGAGTCTTTCACATAGGGTATCATCCCTCAGGGTAAGTCTGCTCCACCACGGGTCCCCTACAGGGTACCATCACTTAAGTGAGTATCTGCCTGCTCCACCAAGTTCTTCTCCACAGGTCATACAGGAATCTCTGCTCCCACACATGGACCGCCTCCTTTCATTCCTTTCTTACTGACCTTGGTGTTCACAGGGCTGTTTCTTACACTTTTTCCCTCCTTCTTTTCTTCTGTACTCTTTCTTAAATGTTCCCCAAAGATGCCAGCATCTTGGCTGACAGACTCAGCCGTGTCCTGCAGTAGGTCATTTGGAACCGTTACAGGGGATAATGTTGCTGCTCAGTGTTTTTACAATTTTAATTTAGTGGATGCTGTCTGTGTACAAGCATCTTGATCCATGAATGGCAACAATTATTTAAGTTTAAATAATGCATCACTGCACTGATGATAGCATCAGATGATTTTTGAATATGGGTAAGCGGATTTATGGTTAACGTGCTCATGACCTTTAACACACGTGAACAACTTTGCAGGAATTAATGACGGAAGCACTGAAGCAGCCATGACTTTACTTGCAATGGGTGATCCAATGTTCCAGTTAAAAACAAGCACTGAAGGTATGAAATACAAGCCTTGCATGTACTTTAAGTTCAGAGAAAGGAGGGATGGAGCAGTGGGTGCAAAGCTCTCCTACATGCTGCTGCATAGCAGGACATCAAAAACATTTTATGCTTTTAGTCCTGCTGAACTGCAATGCCCAGTGAGACTAGGTTGTGCAGTTTGGACGGAAAAAATAAAGCACCTTACTGGATACTGCCAACTGCATCCCTGGGATAGAAAGGTGTTTCTAAGACCTCTTTCCTTCAGGAAGGACATGTTTGAATTAATCTGGTCATACAAGTTGGACAAAAGGATGTAGTTCAGCCCAAGTGTATGTAACTAAAAGCCTGTCTCTACAGGCTTTTAATGTGAAAGCATAGTTTTTTCCAGCTAACTAGGTAATCCTAACCTAACTTGAAATTACTAGGGTTTAGTCTAGTTTTTTTTATAAACCTTAATTTAGAATTTATTACCTGCTTTCATTGGTTGAATGCTAGCTTCTGCGTTCTTACTATCAAAAGTGTGATCTTAGGATTGCATTTACCTGGGATTTGATTTTGCTTTTTTGGAGTGCAGACTTTTCATCAAATAAGATTTCCAGTTGAACATCTGTCAAGTAGCTTTTATGTACATGCCAAACCTGACTCTTTTAAATAATGCCTTTCTATTCTGTTCATTGTTCTAATCAGAACGGACTCACGTGTTACCTGGTCAAGATGAGTTGGACATGACGAGTAGCCTTGAAACCCACACCTACTCCCAACAAAATAGAACTTCTAGTCAGTATTTACTTTCTCCAGGTTCTTCTGCCAAGGAATTTGTCCCTTCTGAGGATGGAAGCAACGTTAATGTAGAGGATCAGAGTGCTGTCACAAGAATAGATGTCGAAGAATATTTTGAGAAAAATGCTGCAGATACCAGGTTAATTTACCACTTCATTGTCTTTAGGGAGAGAGATACCTGAGAATGCTTACTTTTACTAGGTTTGTTATGGGATTTCTACTGAACTGCAAGCAGTCTTGCTTTAGCAAAGGTTTCTAAGTAGTTTGGCAGGCAATCTGGAAAACCCCTCTTCTTGTCTCTTTCTTACAACTCACATGAGATGTTGGTGTGTAATTTTGGGGATGTAGAACTTCTTCACTCCTAAAGTTAACTTTACCTGGGTGGGGAAGTAAATGGTATTAGTTGGTATGGATCACTATTAATTACTAATTTTTCTAAAGTACTTTACAGCTAATCACACCAAGGCAAACTGGTGATTGCATCCACTGTGGGATGCAGAACAAATATAAGAAGAGTCAAGGAACTAGTTGATCTTTTTTAAATTTTGTTCAAGCACTTGAGAATATTGAAACAGCTTGATGGAATACCTTCTCAGAGGAAAACTACTGGTGGTCATGTTGTATTAATTAAAACACATTTGTGATTGCTTCAACAAACTATCAGATTATTATCCTCTGGAAATAGTAATCAAAGAATACTTTAAGTCTAGTAGTTCTTTTATTAGATTATTAACCAGAACTTACTACCGTGTGATCAGTGTTAGATTTCTTATCTTACTGTTTTTTGAATATTTCTATTATTATTTTATTTTCTGTAAGTAGGGAACATCTTAATTTGCAATACACCTGCCTGTTCTGATTCCCAGATGATCTTCATTTTTTGTTCTGCCACATAGATTTCTGTCTATCCTGCCAACTATAGCCTGTATTTCAGCCAGTCTCATCTGTTCCATCTGATTTTCCTATGCATTAACTCTCAAAAATCAATAACTATATTGATGACATTTTTCCTTTTTACTTGCAGCAGTAGCTCTTTGACTGGAGTGAATACTGTGAGATTGACAGGAGGCAGCCTTCTGACTCCTGAGCCAGTCTTCGGGGTGTTGAGGTCTGATGAAAATACAATGCAGAAGTCACTCGATACAAATGTGTTTGTAGAACAGCTAAAACAAGTTCAAATTGGTAAGCCTGTTTCTTATCCTAGGATTCTGAAAAAAGTTTCTTCTGGTGGAAACATCTCTTTAGGAAATTAACTAAGCTGAAAGTTTTTTCTTTCTGTTTGTATTCACAAATGATGCATCACCACGGTAATGTAGGGCGTCCATTTATGGTATAGTGTTATGCATCAGGATAACTTTTTAGTATAAAATTAATGAAATAGCAGGGGGTTTGTGCAGGTCTTAAATTACCTGGAAAGCCCTTATGTTACTGGACCACTAATTACAGAAATACAGAACAATACACAGGGTACTTCTTCCTGTTATTACTGTCTTTCTCTTCTATTAAAACCAAAGGGGTAGATAGACATTTGGCATTTTTAAGGCAGGTGCAAAAAAAGATGGTCTTTACACTCTTAGTTATCTTCATAACTGGCAAACATGTATCTTCATACTGGCACAATGTATAACATACCAACAGCCAGATGAGTTGTGTGTATAAATCTTATTTATGTAAGATGTAAATATATATGTGTCCATATGCAATGAAATGGTTAACACTTTTGTAGTGTTTATATATACACATCTACGTGTATATATAGGCATATAAAAGCTCATGTAAAAATAACCTGCATGTATATGTACACACATGAAAAACCTTTCAAATTTATTCTTTTATGTCTTAGCATCTGCAACTCCAGATACCCCAGAAATGCAGTATTTGGCATCAAACCACACCAGACCAGCTGGTGGTGATTCTTCAGTTCTTCATGATTTAGCAACTGGAAGTATGGAACCTATCAAGCAAGCAGACAAAACCAAGAGGTAAGAAGAATCATTAGTTAATACAGACTTTATTCCTAAAGTCTCATGTAGTATGTATCTATCATGGAAACAGTGTGCTTAAATATACTGTGTGTGTTTAGGCACATAAGTGTACAGTTTAGATGTTAAGGTTTTTCTCCCTTGCATGTTGTCCTACAGCTTGTGGAGGTAAACCACTAACTTCTATTTGCTGCTTCAGAACTTAGTAATTGCCTTGTTGCTTAATTGCAACTGCATCTGAAAGGAAATGTTAAGGAGCTGATCAATGTGGAAATGTTAAAGGGCTTGTAATGCTTCCTGCCTGATCATGCTTTTAGGAGTAAAGTCTCAATTAGTGGTCTAAGGGAAGCTTTTCCCTGAAATAATTTATGTAGACTTGTTGAAAGATGATTTGCATTCTGTTTAGTAGAATGATGTCACTTTTAAACCAGTGCTCTTTTCTCTGTAGCTGCTTAATTTTCATATTAAATAAATAATTATGCATAATTTAGCCCATGCACAGGGTATCAAATTAACAGTGTCTGTACCTTACAGAACGGAAAAGGAGGTGATAAATTCCTGTGGAAATTTAGGAGACTTAAGACCTGCAACTGCATCACTAGAACCTGAAAAATCTCACCCTGAATTAGAGGATTGTCCCAATCAAAGTTCTGTGGGTGGAATTCCTGAGCAAAATTGTTGTCCTTCTCCGCACAATATATGCACAATCCACTTCACTCAGGTAAAGAAAGTACAATATAGAAATTCCTGATTTCTGAAATTTTGTAAAGGAAGTGGTTTTCATTGCAAATGTTCTCTTCTTTTTAAAGACCTTTACTTCAGCTTGTGAATGAAACTGCTTTTTTCTGCAAGGTCATAGCCAAATTTAACCTTTCAGATAAACTTACTTTTTGCAAGCCTTGGTTTATAGCATTTCAGTAATAAGTGATGTATCTTAGCAATTTTTAAAAGAGTTTTGATGGAGGAAGTTAATTAGGGTTCATGTATCCATTCAGTCTGACATCTTACTGCTAGACTTGTGAGTTAGGATGACACTGCTGGATGCAGCATTTTCTTTTTCTCCTCCATTTGCTTTGCTAAAAACAAGCTTTATCCTTTGCTATTCTCTTTTGCATTTATTTCAAAACCCAAGAGTTTTTACATATCATAGAATCATAGTATTACCAGGGTTGGAAGGGACCTAATAGATCATCAAGTCCAACCCTTACCACAGAGCTCAAGGCTAGAC
>JAOXOE010000874.1:38881413-38908773 GCA_028565055.1 Phoeniculus purpureus
AGGTGATCCTGCTCTGGCAGGGGGATTGGACTAGATGATCTTTCGAGGTCCCTTCCAATCCCTAATGTTCTGTGAATAAGATGCCCGGATAGGTGGTGGAGTCCCAATCCCTGGAGGTGTCTAAGGACAGACTGGATGTGGCACTTAGTGCCATGGTCTATGTGATTGTGGTGATGTTAGGTCATAGGCTGGGCTGGATGATGTCAGAGCTCTTTTCCAGCCTCAATAATTCAGTAATTTCAGAATGTACTAACCAGTATGGTCTGATTTAAACATTTTTGCTTTTCCGGCCTGAAGTGGCTCCAAAACACCCAGAGAATCCGATGGTTAATTTATACAAATGCTGTACAAAGAGTGATTTTTGCCATGTGGTAGATAAACCTCTAGAGCCCTTTAGCCACACGCTGCCATTTAGCTGAATTTCTAAGCTCATTTGTTTGGAAGCATTGCACTGCAGGAAAAAGTTGGATGATGTTCTTTCAGACAGAAGTAGAGATTTGATTTGAGACGATGGGAATGTTGTTAGTAACAAAATGCTTCTAGTTTTGGTAAAGGTTTCATCTGATTAGACACAAGTCAAGCAAGAAATGGGATGGATTTACTTAACAAAACTGGCAATGAGAAGTCGGGAAGAAGAAAGTTCTAACTTCATGAATCACATACTTGTGTGCGAGTGCTGTAGATGATGCTGGCATTGCTCATGCAACAGATGTAGTAGAAAATAGCAAAAAATATAGTAGTGTGTAAAGTTAGGAGAAATGCTAACGCAAGGCAGAGGGATACCCGTGTACACATGTGTGTGAGTGAGTACATTTGTGTGCAGGGAGTCCGAATCTGCCTCCTGAGGGGTCCTTGTACTGCCTTTCTGATGGAGCAGCAAAGGGAGACTGCAGATGCCGGCTTTCAAATGATTAAATGATTCATAACACAGAATCACAGAACATTAGAGATTGGAAGGGACTTCGAAAGATCATCCAGTCCAATCCCCCTGCCACAGAAGGATCACCTAGACCAAGTCATACAGGAACATATCCAGGTGGGGTTTAAGTGTCTCCAGGGAAGAGCTCCACAACCTCCCTGGGCAGCCTGTTCCAGTGCTCCACCACCCTCACTGTGAAGAAGTTCCTTCTTATATTTTTGTGGAACCTCCTGTGTTCCAGCTGAGACCCATTGCCCCTAGTCCTATCACTAAATGACACTGAGAAGAGCCTGGCTCCATCTTCCTGATACCCACCCTTTCCATAATTATCAACATTAATGAGGTCACCCCTCAGGCTCCTCTTCTCCAAGCTCAAGAGACCCAGCTCCCTCAGCCTCTCCTCATAAGGAAGGTGCTCCACTGCCTTCATCATCTTTGTGGCTCTGCGCTGGACTCTCTCCAGCAGCTCCACATCCCTCTTGAACTGAGGGGCCCAGAACTGGACACAATACTCCAGATGTGGTTTCATCAGGGCAAAGCAGAAGGGGAGAAGAACCTCTCTCGATTTGCTAACCACAACTCTTCTGATCCACCCCAGGATGTTGGCCCTCTCAGCCACAAGGGCCCATTGCTGGCTCATAGTAATCCTTCTGTCCACCAGGACCCCCAGGTCCCTTTCTCCTACACTGCTCTCCAAGTGCTCAGTCCCCAACCTACACTGGTACCTGGGGTTGTTCTTGCCCAGATGACAGACTCTACACTTGCCCTTGTTATAGTTCATTAAATTTCTCCATGCCCAGCTCTCCAACCTGCTGGAGTGTTGGCCACTCATCCCAGCTTTAATCCCAGCGCACTTTAATTCCTCATCCAAGCCATGAATGAACAGATTGAATAGGACTGGTCCCAGTACCGACACTTGGGGAACTCCACTAGATACAGGTCTCCAGCTAGACTCTGTCCCATTGACCACTACTCTCTGGCTTCTCTCCTGAAGCCAGTTCACCTTCCACCTGATCATCCATCACCTTCCACCTCATTACTTGATCATCCAGAGCACACTGCCTCAGTCTGGCTGTGAGGACTCAGTGGAAGACTGTATCAAATGCTTTCCTGAAGTAAGATAGACCACATCCACAGCTTTGCCATCATCTAAGGCACCTGGTTATGCCCTCATCAAAGGCTGTGAGGTTGGTCTATCATGACTTCCTTTTGTTGAAGCCATGCTGACTGTCCTTAATGACCCTCCTGTCCTTGATGAGCCTAGAGACAGTGCCAAGGATATTGTTCCATCACCTTTTCCGGGATGGAGATGAGGCTGACTGGTCTATACTTACTTGTGACCTCCTTCTTACCCTTTTAGAAGGTTGGAGTCAAACAGCAATTAGTAAAACATACCAAAAAAATCCCCAACACTTAAAGTAACCTAATGGAGGTTAATTTTTCTCTTCCTGAATAATCTTTTGCTCTTCTCTGTTGTTGAGTCACTATTTCCTTTGCTCTTCATACCCAGAACTCACAAAATAAAGAGTATCTTAACTTATGAAGTGAAATAATGCAGATGTTAGGCCAAATTACAAGCAAACTTTTAGTTTCTTTTGGTCCTGGCACTCTAGGACAAAAGGACCCCATCTTCTTCCTCACTTGCAGATAAGATGGATGGAAGAGGAGCAATCTAAAGCTCTCTTTAATTTTAGTAGCACCTCTCTATTTCCTTAAGTGCAATTTAAGCAACGTAAAGCACTAAAAAGCCATTTTCTTTGGCCTTGGTTGGTTGGCAGAGGTGCAGCTACAGCACAGGTGAACAAGCAGAGTTGACAGCAGATGAAACAAAAGTTTGGGTTAAGGCTCCTAATTAACCTGAATCATTGTGCTGTATTCCAATCCTTCAAATGTTGTCACTACCACTTTGTTACTACAGGTACTCGGTCTCAAGTTACCTATTGGGTATTTAGGGGGAAATTCTGGCCAGCAGTGTCAATGGAAATTTTGCCACTGACTTCATTTACAGCCTGGATCTCACTCACAGCTTGTCAAATCACCGAGGTGTTTTTACTGAGTTGTGCAAATGATAAGATACCAGATAACCTTTGTATTCTATTTGCAGGACTAGTGCTTTTTCTGAATTAAAGTTCCCTGTTGATCTGCCTAAATGGGTATAAACAAAAAAGATGAGGGAAGAATAGGTTCAGAAGTTTTAAAAGCAAGCTCTGTACATCTTTTCCAGGTACAGAACAACAACGGGAAAAAATTGTACCAACAGAAAAGCACAATTTATGCTATGAACAGCTAAGTCTCAGAGGCTTTATACTTGATGTGTTGGAAGAGTACCTGAATGACACAACTTACCTATTAGTTTCAGGGAGGTAAATGCTAACCTCCCGTATTTACGTCTCTTCATGGGAGAAACTGATTTGCTGAAGGGAGTCTTGGAACAAGTGGCCTTTTGTGTTTTTCAATTAAAGTAAATAATAATCCTGTTTTCTACCTATGCTAATGATTTCCCTTGCCCAAAAAGACACTGGTTCTTTCTCTCTTTTTGTGGAGTTTGCTGAGAGGAATACTTTCTTAGCATTAGAAGCATGCATATTAGGATATTATCACAAAAGTTAAGATGTACTAAGATTCTTTAGGTACATTAGTCTACAAAATTATTGCTTCCTGACACTTAAGAATGAGCAATTTGGGAATCCTCCTTTGCCCAAAATCACAATTTCTGATTACATCTATTTTCTGTAGTCTTATCAGTATTTCCATTTTGCAAAGTAAGCATAACCCTGCTATGGTTTGTGTTACATTTGCATAGGTGCTAATGATGCTAATGATGTCAGGAGGCTGGAGCCAGGCTCTTCTAATTGTCATCTGGTGATAGAATGAGGAGCAATAGGTGTAACCTGGAACATAGGAGGTTCCACATAAGTATCAGAAGGAACTTCACAGTGAGGGTTATGGAGCACTGGAATGGGCTGCCCAGGGAGGTTGCGGAGTCTCCTTCTCTGGAGACATTTAAAACCTGCCTGGACATGTTCCTGCTTAACTTGGTCTAGGTGATCCTGCTGTGGCAGGGGGATTGGACTAGATGATCTTTCGAGATCCCTTCCAATCCCTAATGACTCTATGATTCTATGTGACAATTGAAACCACCCTATCTAGTTAGGTGGTTCACCTTTTAACACTCTAGGAAATGTGCTGAGCTGTAAAATTTTTGTCCTACTGTAGACAGAGGACAGAATGTGAAATCCTCAGCTGGGTGACCTGTGGGTGCAGGTCCACCTTTAATCAGGTGGCTGCATCAGAGGTATTATGTATTGATCCACAGTAAACTTTGGATGTCATCATATTCAAGTAGGTGAGCCTTTTGGACTGGGAAGAACTGATTGTGTGGTGAAAGACTTAGCAGTTTCTACAAAAAAAGAATAAAATATTTGTTTTCCCTGTTTGTATTCCTTTATTTTGTTGGACTCATGAGTACAGGACTCAAGAGTTTCCTCTACTCTCTATGTAATACTGATAAAGTAGCAGAGTCTTGTTGAAGATAGCCGTGCTGGATTCTTCCTCTTCGATTATGGCTAATATTCTGGGTAGATGAATATGAGGGAAAAATGCATATACATCCTCTGACACACACAGGAAATTAAGAATGCTCAAAACCTAATGCTAACACTCAGAGACATAGTAGCACACTTAAAAAGAAAAAGGACTATATACTGGGAAAAAAAAATCCAGCAGTATTATAAAAGTTCCTTCTCAAATTTGTTAACTTACTGTTCTGAAAGATATTACTCATAGTTTTAGTTTTGTCACTTGTCCAGGCCAACAGTTGCTTCAACAATACAAATATAACATATTTACTATTCCAAGAAGGAAACTGAATTTTCTCATGTTCTCCCAATCTTTGCAACCTCTACTATATTAAAAAACGTACAAACACAGAGGGTATATGTGAGAGGGTATATGTGAACAGAACTACATACTTATTTTCTTTTCAGTGCTTCTTCATGTCGTCTTTCTGTTACATCTTGCATAGGAAAACCCCTCGTCAAAATCCTGCCTGTGCTTTGATAAGTTGTTACGCAGATTAAAAGCATATTACAACTTTAAGCTAGAATCTTGTTTTCTATTTCTAGATACAACTTTAATTACTACATACTCACACACCATAATCAGCTTTTAATACGTCTTGTTTTTGTAGTGCAAATGCGTAACTGTATCATAAGCAGTGAGAAATTGGAAAATTAACAACTGCTGTTCCTGGAACAAAAAATATCTACAGTCATTAAAATATGTAGACTAAATAAATACCTGTCCTAGCAGATAGGGGGTTTTGATTTAGAATTGAAAGGCTTTATTCATAAGCCTTTCACTCATCTTTAATAGTCACTTAACCTTTCTTCATCTACTTATAAGCAAACCTAAGTTCTGAGGCAAACCCTTAAGTTCTTGGTTTTGCTTCCTTCACACTGCCACTTAAAAATTCTTCCCTATCTGTTTTAAAACTTGTGTATCACACCAGATGAGGTTTGTTGGATTATCTGTTGCCACCTCCACTTACAAAACATATTATCTGTTTGCACTGAAAAAACCTGCAAGCTCCTGGAACACAAAGAATACCATAAAAGTGTCAGCAGAAGTCACTGGAAGGATCTTCTGAAGACAGATATGGGTGTTCATTCAGCTTTGCAGACTGGCACAAGGATATCATATTTATGAGTCTATGATTAAAATATGAGCCACATTCAAATCTTTTGAATCATAATT
Source organism: Phoeniculus purpureus (assembly GCA_028565055.1). Classification (NCBI taxonomy): domain Eukaryota; kingdom Metazoa; phylum Chordata; class Aves; order Bucerotiformes; family Phoeniculidae; genus Phoeniculus; species Phoeniculus purpureus. The sequence goes on from JAOXOE010000874.1 coordinate 38,887,088, forward strand.
CAAAACACAAACACAGATATCTCTCTGGTGTCTTAGTCAGTACTGAGATAAACCCTAGTTACTTATTAAATTAGTGATAGCTACCTGTTTTACATCACTGTGATATATCTCATGGACTTTATAATATTCATTAGAGAGACTAACAATAAACAATTCAGCTTTAGGGGAGTTATCTAAGCAAATACTTAGAAAATATCTTTACAAGGGCCAGATGAGGAGACAACCAGAGAAATTACAGGAAGTTGAGTTAGAAAGTATGAGTCCGAAACACAAGCCTTAACACTGAGAAAGTGAGTGGGTTTTATTGGACATCAGTGTTCCATACTGGAATAACTATGATCAATCCATAAAAACAGGGCATAATCAATATTTTATGTTTTCTTTTCTCTTTTCCTTTCTTTCATTTTCCCTTTTTTCTTTTTTCTTTTATCCTTTCCTTCCCTCCCTCCCTTCCCTCCCTTCCTTTCCTTTTTTCCTTTACTTCTTTCCTCTCTCCCTTCCTTCCTTCCTTCCCTCCTGCCCTCCCTAACTTCGTAAGTTTTCCCCTAATATTTGCCTGTGGGATGTCCTAATTCATTCAAATGCATTAGTTTTTCTGACTGGACTTGCATTAGTGCTTTCATCTGGCAGAACAGCGTGATTTGGTAAAGAGTGCAGCACATGCTGGTTGCAATATCATGTCTCCTACCAGCCTTTTCTTTACTTCCTCACAGGCATTTGTCTTTGAAATGAGTGACAGCTGAATCTTGTTAGAAGAAGGTAACTAAAGCTGCAACAGGGACAAAGCCAAGTTTCCTCTTGGATTAACCTCTTCCTCCTGCTGTGCCTCATGTGGCTGGCAAAGCTTTGCCATTGTGGAACAACGGTTGCTGGAAATACATTCTTCTTAAGCAGACAGGCTTTTGTTCAGTTTTGACTTCAGGATCTGAGCCCAAATCTTGAGAAACTTGTGCTGAGAAAGCTCTGTGTGTCTGTCTAAGGCTAGTTTTTACAGGCTTCTAGTCTCAGCCAATTTGTAGTAAAGCGACCCATTTTCTGACAGACCATGTTCTGAGCAAAGGATCTTTGAATCTTCATCGGCAGTCTTAGCCTACCACATTCCCTGAAATTTCCATCAAATTAGACTTTAGATTTCTATTCAGATAAGACCATTCTTAGGTTTCTGTGTCTGTATTTGTGTATGCAGACTAGCTGGGAATCAATCTCTGAGCCATACCATGTTTTTGTCCACCTTGTGTACTGAGTATTTTTTCTGTACAAATGTGCACAATGAACAAAAAATGCATTTTTCTTTTCGAAAAGGGAGCATGTGATTCCACAATTTATTTTCTTTATGACACTGTTACATCATATGAAATACAAGGATGTTCTAAAATAGTCAGCAGTTACTCATTGTTTTGCAGACATGCAAAAGGCCAAATAATTTTGCAGGTTTTCCTGCTCCTTTTCCATTTCTCTTGTTACCACACCTAGAAACCAGCACCCAAAACACCTTTGTGTAAGTCTACAAACAGGCACTTTTAGAACCAAGGTTTTTTGGATGCACACTTATCAGCACAATATTGACAAAAGATTTTGTGTTACTGTTCAGAGAACATCCTTTTCTAATTTTCTTAGTGCTGATGGCAGGCAACCCCTCGTGTCTATCAGTTAGAGGATGTCATTAGCTGTCACCCAAGTACTGAGTATTTCTAGCCAGCTTTCATATGCTGCCTGCTTTTGTTGAATGTTCTGGTGAATCATATAAAAACTTTCACTTCTTTTGCAACTGAAAAGAGAAGAATGAGACTACCAAGTGGCAATGTTTCATCATCTAACTATAAGCCCCAAAATCTGGAATTGACATTTCTACATCCTATTCTATAGAATAGCAAGAAAATCTTACAACTGCCATGAGCTCCTGGGTAGCAGCATTGTTGTTCTTACTTCCAATTCCACTTAAGATGCTTTTCCTCTTAATATTTTTTTCCCCATTTTCACTCCACCTCAAGTAATACATTTGATTCTCTGTTACCTATGTGTGGTTATATGCTATGTGGGGTTCTTTCCTGGATTTATTTAATGGATGATCTTTGCCTAGACTTCATGTGTTACATATTGCCACACCCAGGCTTGGACTTCCATTTTTAAACACCTTGAAAATAGATTGCTTTTGCAGCTGTTTCTACTTTCTGAGATAATACCAAGAGTTCCAAGTATCTCAAAAGCAACAAAGCATACAGAACAAATGATAAAAACCACAAACCAAATTGACAGCTCATTCATGGCATATATGATTATTTTGCTTTTTAACATATGAACAACACTGCTGCTGTATTGGTTTTCTCTAGGTGGAAATGTGGAAACTAACTTTGTCTTAGATACTGATGATACTTGAGATATTAATGCTTATCTAGTATTGTTTAAATATTGGATGTCCTGTGTCATTTTACCCAAGATTAAGACTGGTTGTTTTGGAATCAGCAGACTACAGGTGATTTGCAAGACAGTGTACCAGATGGGTATCCTTATGCACTTGTATGAAGTTTGGTAGCATTTCCTACAGGAAATATTAAGAGTATCATGTCTATTAGAGAGCCAGTCATGCTAAAGGCTTTATTTATTCCATGGCTCGAAGTATGGCAGCAGAGGTAACACATTAACACACTCATTTTTCATTGTCTAACTGCATCCTGATTATGAATTACCAGGGTTACTGTGCATGGAGAAGAACAATTTGGGCACATAAGAGGAAAGAAAAATGCACAGAAGAATTTGCTTTCTTTTTAAAAGCCTGTCCAATATTTATAAGGCCACAATATTGCTTAAAATGTTTTAATTGAAGGAGCTTTTTAGAGGGAACAACATCTTTTATTAGATTGACTGCAGACAGTTGTACAGTGGATAATATTCATTAAGTGTTTTATAACCTACTATAAGCACTGTAAACACAAGGGCACATGTCCTTCATTATCAAAATTCAGCCATGAGTGGAAGAAAAAACAAATCCAAACAAAAGATTAGCCACTGAGAGAAGTATTGAGTGAAGGATGCCTGGATTCTTCAAATTCTTCACCTACAATCTCTCCAGGGCGTTGTTTGAGGTTCCTATCTACTTCATTGCAGCCAATATGTCACTGTCTGTCTCTTTCTGAGGTTTTTCAGCCCTTCCCCATGTCTCTCCCCTTCACCCAGTTCACTGAAATACAGATGCAGCCAGAGGACAGCCAGACTTGGCCTTCTGAACATACTGAGCTTAAAGAAATTGCAGGAACAGAGATAGTCCCTACTGTCTTCCCCCAGAGATACACGCTACATAACAGGGCTGGTGTGAGCACCTATCCTCAGCAACGACTGGGAGCTGTGAATGTTCATTACGCATGATTTCGTGGCTGTTGCTAAGAGCAGGCCATGATTGCCATGGCTATCAGAACACACTGACTCTTCCCATGGGGCAACATTTCTTCATTTCCCACGGAGCAGATTTTGCAGCTCCCTGCTCAGGACGTGGATGTTTCAAAGTTTCGCTGCTGGAGATCTCTATACACTGTATATAAGGAGCCCTGGTACTTAAAGTGATGTGCAGCTTTTGCCACTGGGCTGTAAGGCTGAACAGTGACAAAGCCTTGGGCATTGCATTGTACTCGGTTGAGCTTTGCCAGCATCGTGGATTGCCACTATTTATGTTTGTTGGCTTTGCTATATCTATTTACCAATACATTGAAAGCACCGAAGCAAAGAAAGCTCAGGCACGCAATATACTTTGAGTGAACGTGGAGGAGCACGAAGGAAAATTGTTGCGGCCAAGCGCTCCCTCTTGTGGGGAAGGGAAAGGGAAGGGAAAGGGAAGGGGAAGGGAAGGGGAAGGGAAGGGGAAGCGACCCGTCAAACAGATACTTTGAACCAGTTCTTAGCTATTTGAATATAAATATATGTATGTTTTTTTAAAAGTTTAATATTTAAGTACTGTGATTGAATACAGGTTCACAAATGCTTCTGGTCAGGAAGACTTGAGACTCTCCCTGCAAGACTGTACATGGGGTGTTTCAGAAGGTAAAAAAGGTCAGAACTTTGCCAGTCATCACCACACTGACCCTATGATGGCAAACTCCTCATACTACAGCAGCTCTAAACCTCTTCTACCATGCAGATGCACATGTGGAAATAGAATGAATGCTTAATTTGGGCTGCATCTTGATTTGCTTTTAATCTAAAACATTTATTTAGATTTGCTATTTTCTTGAGGTGTCCTCTCTGGATGCGTTTTGGTTTTTATATAATCAACCATCATGAGCACAGACAGTGGGGCACTGATTTCTTAGACACAAACAAGCTCATTTCTTGCTCACTGCGGTTTTGAAAACATGGGAACAGAGATTAGGAAATGCACTGAACCTTAAAAGAAAGTTTTAAGGTCTGGTGATTTTTTTCCTCCACAGCATGAGTTTGCACAAATCACACTAAAACTGTGGGATGAAACAGTGTTGGTTGTTAGTATACCTGATTGACTTTTCAGTGTTTTCTAAGTACAAAAATTGTTTAGGGCTGCTTCTAAATATGATGTATGGTAAAAAATAAAATTAATTTGCATTATAGCCTGACTGGCTTATTTTGGTAACTTTAACTTATCAAAAATTGAGCACTATGTTAGCAAGTAAGCACAAATTAGTAGCACTTGGGTCACACCAACACCTTAGGGAGAGTGACTGGAAAGCTGCTTGGCAGAAAGGCACCTGTGAGTATTGTTTGATAAACAACTAAATACAAGCCAGCAGTGAGCTTAAGTGGCCAAGAAGATCAATGGCATCTAGAGTTGTATTGCAAATAGTGTAGCCAGCAGGAGCAGAGAAGTGATTGTCTCCCTGCATTCAGCACTGGTGAGGTCACACTTGAGTACTGGATTCCGTTTTGGGCCACCCAGTACAAGTAAGATATTGAGGTGCTGGAGCCTGTCCAAAGAAGGGCAGCAAGGTAGGTGAAGGGTATGAAGAAAAAGCTTTTTGAGTAGCAGCTGAGGGAGCTGGAGCTATTTAGTCTGAAGAAAAGGAGGCTGAGACCTTATTGCTGTCTACAACTACCTGAAAGAAAGTTACAGAGAGGTGGGTATTGGTCTCTTCTCATACCTAAAAAGTGCTATAACAAAAAGAATCAGCCTCAAGTTGTTTGTGAAGCTTAAGTACATAAAATTGTGAAGTTTTACCATGTTAGTTGACTCTGAGTAGTGGCACAAAACATACCACAGAATATACTTTAAGCAAGAATAAAAAATAAAAATAGTAAAACGGAAGAACAGCTTTTTTTATTTTACTATTCAAATAGCAGGAAAAGTTATTTCAGTCATAAGATCTCATTTTATCAGCCTGAAATTACATCCTCACCTACAGTACCTAATATGAGCAGAAGGTCTCCAACTGCCTCAGGAGAAATACTAAGCCATGAAGAAGACATACAGACTATACAGACACCTGCTTCTCCTCTACTTTGCAGGTTTCTTTGGTCTGCAAAAGTGGACAAAAAGACAATAAAGACAATATGTGAAATGTAATGATTTTGCAAATGTAACAGCAGTACCAGCAATCTGATGAATATTTTTATTTCTTGTAAGGATTAACAATTAATAAGTGGCTAGATCAAGGAAAATAATTATGAAAGCAACTAGCACAAAGGCATATGTAATATTTTTCTAAAAGAGGAAAGCCCAGTTCCTTAGTGTAATAGATTAATACAGGTATTGCTGTGACTGTGTTTAGGAAATGCACAAATCAAGCCAGTTTCAGGCTTCAGAAGAAGTACATCAGTAGTACAGCAGTTTATGTTGCTAATAGAAAGCTCTTCATTACTATCAATTCTCCCTACATATACAAAACAATTATTATGTCATAAATATGCCCCAGATGAGCTGGAGCATGGTGGAGCTGATGCTACACTCTTTGGTGGTCATTTCACTAAGGCCAAGGTGATCAGGCTTGAGAGCTTCTTGCAGGCAGTTTGTCTTCGTTTTTGTTCACGTGATGTTTTCCACTCTCTGTCCCTGATCTGAAAGAAAAGGATCCCATCTGCTTTTCATAACTTATTGGATTGCGACATGCTGTGGGGTTTTGCTTATTCTGTAAGCACCAGCAGACACTTTTCTTGCCTGTTCTGCATTGACTGTCTTGGTTTTACCAGGCATCTTTCTCCTTCTGTCTTGTTGTTTGATATTTGTTGACAGGTTTCCAACTGTCAGTTCTTAAGTAAACTAGCTTTTGCCTATTTAGGTAGGCTTTAAGAAAATAGCTGGAAAGAGTGATCAAGGAAGCCATAAGCTGTACAGGATCACTTTTGTTGGTGTGAAAAACCGGAAGTGTAACTCTTGCCACATGAAGGGAAGGGTCTGCACAGTTCCTACAAACCCGTATGCACCTAGTTAAGTAAAATGGCTGAAGCTGCTTCCTATGGCACAGATACGTAATTTGCTTTTCACAGAATCACAGAATTATGGAAGCTGGAAAAGACCTCTGAGATTATCAAAACCAGCCTATGACTTAACATCACCACAACCCAGACCTGGGCACCAAATGCTCTGTCTAGCCTGTCCTTAAACACTTCCAGGAATGGGGACTCCACCACTGCCCTGGACAGTCCATTCAAGTGTCTGATCATCCTTTACATGAGGAAGTGCTTCCTAATATATCCAACCTAACCCTCTCCTGGCACAGATTCAGGCCCTGCCCTCTTGTCGTATCATCAGTTGCCTGGAATAAGAGCCTGATCTCCATTCGTCTACAACCACCCTTCAAGTAGCTGTAGAGAGACAGGTTCTCCTCCAGGCTGAACAAACCCAGCTCCCTCAGCCTCTCCTCATTAGACATACCCTCCAGTCCCTTTAACAGCCTCATCAATCTCCTCTGGACCCAATCCATCAACTCAGTATCTTTCTTGGATTGAGAAGCCCCAAACTGTCCTCAGTACTTGAGGTGAGGCCTCATTTGTGCTGAGTACAGGATAAGAATTATGTCCCTAGTCCTGCTGGCTGCTCTGTTCCTGACAAAAACAAGGATGCCATTGGTCTTTTGTACCACCTGTTCACACTGTTGGCTCATGTTCAGCCATGCTAGAAACACTTTCAATACTACAGAGGCAAAAAGTTTGTGAAGCATTGGAACGATTTATTTACAATGCAGTGCTGGGCCTGGCAAGGACATGGGACACCTTGTGAGTGCCAGTTAAAACAGATTGGGATAGTTTATATGGTTCCTAATTTACATATCTACTTGATTCATACATATCCTATTAATTCTAAACTCCCCTCCCCTCCCTCTGAAACTGGCAGAGTTCTGTTTTTCATCCTCTCATATAGGCCTTAAGGTTTGAGGCTTTCAATAACATGCCTCCCCTTCTCCCCCACCCCGGCTTTCTCCAACGATTTACAACCTACTTCAACAACCTACGACCCCACTTCACACATTTCTTCACTAATCTAAACATCACCCAATTAAGAAATTCCAATACACCACAATAATCTTCTTTCTTGTCTTCCTGGCTGTTTCTTTTATCTTCAGAGAGAGCAGCTTGTCAACAGAATTTCTCCTTCTTCTTCTTCTGGTCAAAGGAAAACTGTGCCAAGCAGTTAGATTGCAACATTCAAAGTTCATGAATTGTTTTATTATTCTATTACTCTTTAATAAAAATCTTCCCAACTCATCAGTCATTTCCCACAAGCCAGCTGTCAGCCAGTACTCCCAGGATAGCTTTTGCGGTATCTCTACAAGCCAACACTTAAACGCAACCTGAAACCTGTGTTTAAATGAAAACAAGAAAGATCTGCAGGTTAGCTGTAGGTGGGTATCCCCCTCAAAGGTGGGGTGTATGCTCAGTAAAGCATCTACTATGTAGACGCATCTTCAAGGTATGGCTTTTGGGAACTTCTGTCCTGTGAAACCTCAAGCAGATGCCTAGGCTTCTTACACTGGGCTGATGATGAAATTAATAGACTTTGCAAGCTAACTGAAGCAGCACCTAGAGACCAGAGCGCTACACAGTAGCCTCCCTGTACCATGCCTCTTTTGGCATGAGATGAGCTACTTCATGTGGCTTTTCCAGAGGGGTGGAATGGGATGCCAGACCTACCCACTTACTGATTTACTCCCCAGCCCAGGATAAACAAATTTTGGCTGGCTTTGTTTAGATTTGGACCTGTTTTCCCTACTTGGCCTGATTTACCACAAAACAATACAAGGATAGAGGTTATCTTTAGATTATTTTTTTTACTCTGTTCCAAGCAGTAAAAATAACTGGATATTTTTAGGAGTCGCACCTAAAGCCAACACTACTGCCGTCGGTGCGACAGCCTAACAGCTGTTCTTGATTTCTGGAGCTGGAAACCGTGTAACAGCTTCGGGGGCATAGCTCTGCAGACCTCGCGTCTCAGGGCTGGCAGCATCGAGGCCGCACCCCGCTGGGCTAACACTCTCACACTGCAGATCTCCATCGCTTCTCATGGGTCTCGGAGCCGCTGTCATCCCGGTCACTGCACCTCACCCGCATCAAACCTTTAGCCCCAACATCGCAGGAACCCCCCGAGGACTGTCCAAGGGGCTCCACACACTACTAGCAGCTTCACCCACCTCACTCCCCTCTGCTCCCCCTCCCTCACCCCAGCGCAGCCCCGCCTCTTCCCTCGCGACGGGGACCTAACCCGGAAACGTTCTGGAGGGCGCGGCCGCGCAGCGCTGGGAATTCGGGGCGCTTCCGGTTACTGCCGAGTTATTTCTGGTGCTTCCGGGTGCCGCGCGCTGCTTGCCAGGCCCCTGCGCCGCCTCCGCGACCCTCCCTCGCCTCCTCTCCATTCGCCGGGCAATGCCTCTGAGACGCTCCCGGGCCGCGGGGCCTTGCGGGCCTCTGCCACCCCCATTGCTGCTTCTGATAGCGGTCGCGGCCTGCGCCGCGTGGGCCTCCGAGATTACGTTCGAGCTGCCCGACAACGCGAAGCAGTGCTTTTACGAGGAGATCGCCCAGGGCACCAAATGCACCCTCGAGTTCCAGGTAGCCACGTCGATCCGCGGGGACCCCGGACGAAGCTGGGCCTTGGGCCCAGAGCCTGTACTGCCCCCGTGAGGGGGTACCCAGAGGCCGGTGCTGCCGGGGAGCTGCGCGGCCTCTTTCAGTTCCCGCTTCGGACATGCGCCAGGAAGCGGCGCATGAGAGGCCTTGGGCGGAGGCGGTGGCTCGGCTAAGGCGCCGCGTGCTGCCGTGCACCGCGCCGGAGTCGTTGGGCGGGGGGGGCGGTGAATGAGACGCACAAAGCTGGCCCTCGAAACTCAGCAGCGTGTGTTAACCCGCACACAGCCATGTAGCGTCTCGTGTCAATGCCGTGAAGACCTCCTAAAGCGCATCCATGCAGCAGGACGCCCGCAAAGGCTTTCCTTGTTTGTGAAGTATTTGAAGAACTAGGAGAAGGCTCTCAGGGAACCTTATACCAGCTTTCCCGTACTTGAAGGGGGCCTACGGGAAAGCTGGAGAGGGTCTTTTTTCGAGGGTCTCTAATAATCGGAAAAGGGGAATGATTTCAAACTGAAAAAAGGCAACTTTAGATTAGATCTCAGAAATAAGTTCCTTGATATGGGGACAGTGAGGCTCTGTAACACATTGCCCAGATAAGCTGTGGGTATCCCCTCCTTGAAAGTGGTCAGTGCCAAGCTGGATGGGACCTTGGGCCATCTGGTCTAGTGAGAGGCGTCTCTGCTTATGGCAGTGACTTGGAACTGGATGATCTCTGAGGTCCCTTCCAGTCTAAGCTGTTCTATGAGCCTGTGAGCTCGTATTTTTTCTCAGTGTATGGTTCAAATTGGGATCACATAGCAAACTGTAAGAAGTTTTGGAATAGGTATGCAGTAACAATGAAGTCTTCCAGCCATTCAGCAAGACAGGAGTCTTATAAAAAAATAAAACGCGGGCAACCAACAGCATATGAAAACCGTGTTTAATGTGTGTGTTAAGTGATGCTCTATAGCTTTGCTTTTCCTAGTTTGCAGCAGTTTGAACATGCAGCTGTCATGACAGAGCACATTGTTCAGCTTTGAGATGTATAGATCAAAGTGCTCTGGCACTTTGAATGTATTTGGTGCCTTTGAATGTATTGATGAACCTTTCAGTCTGTCAGTTTAACTGGTGAAGTTGGAGAGCACAGCAGCAGCACAAGAAAGAAATCATCCTTGACCATGGAAGTCAGTTACATTTGGGGGCAGTTGAAGAATCTGTTCTTACATGGTCCAATGTTTCTTGAAATCCTGAGTTTTTTTCCTTTACCAGCTGCTTTTGGGGAGTGTTACTGACAAGTATTGGTCCATGGTACAATGTTCTTCTTGTTCTAGATGTACAGATCTGTACATGTCCTACACGTACAGATAGCTTTTTCTCTGCCTAAATGTTTCTGCCTAAATGTTACTGCCTGTTGCTTCCATAAAGTCTTTTCTGTGCAATACTTCAAAACAACCCTGTTTTTAAATAAGTATAAATGAGTATCATTGGAGGTTGCTGGACAGATGAGCCTGCTGTTGTCACTTTTGTCAGTGATCAGAAATGGCATTGTGAAAAGGAAAGTATGGGTTTGACTAACTGCTACTATGTCATTTGGCAGTAGGAAGGAATCCCAGAGGAATTCTAAAGCTCTAGCAAATTTTTCTAGATAAATGTTTATGTAACTGGCTCTTTCAGGTTGTGTGATACAACAGAATGTGGGTAACTTTCACGTAGTTGGTAAAAAGCATGACCCTGTCAAATTGGAGGTCATACTTCAGAAATGAGATACCATTTCATTGTAGAAAATCATACTTTTGTTTCCTCTTTCAACCAGATAAGCATTTGTGTAAGAAAAACTCAGGTAGATGCAGACATCCAGAATTATTTTTTTTCCTTTTAGTTGCCCATCATCACATTTTTGGAAAAAGTATAAAGATACTGGTTGTCCACTGAATATTTTTAAAACTTCCTCTTTGCAGAGCACTTACTGCTCACATCTCTTGTTATTTCAGTTGTACCATTAATGTTACAGTTTTGATAACTTGCTACCTAAGTAAACTGTCGTGAGTTTAACACTATGTGAACTGAAGTGCAGATACTCATATACTGAAGTGTTGCACTGATTTTTGCACATGTGTGAAAGGGATGTGCCTTAAGGTACAAGGCTCTCCTATATCAGCATGCTTTATTTGACGTGCAGAAAGTTTGCAGGCAGGATTGAGTGCAGAACTACTAGCCTAAGAGGCATCAGAACATCAAGTTATGAATACCTAGGCTGCTGATTTGTTTTTCTGTAGAGGTAAGATAGCTAGTCTGCAGAGCAATGTGCTGTAGACCAACAGTAATCGAAGCCTGAAAAAAAATCTTGAAACAATTGTGAAGTTTTGAGTCACTTGCGGATGTTGTCTTTCTGTTCTGGTTTGAGAAAGAATTGCTGTGGCTAACTGTGCAGGAGACGCCCAGAATATTGCTCTATCCACTAGCACAGGTGGAGATAACATGTTCTGCTGGTCGAATGCCATTGCTGAAGCCTGAGGCAGCTTGAGCTGTCACTGTAGTGTCACTGGTAGTGACAGTCTTTGGCCGCAAGACAGAAGCTGTCTTACTGTACTTAGCAGACTTGGCCAGTTGAATTTATTTATAACAAAGTAATTTAAATTGGTGATTTGAAAATGTGGTTGATGTCACAACTTCATGTTTAGCATAAAGCTGCATTTATTTCACATTAAATTTGTATTGAATTGTGTTCTGTGTGCCTTCTGTAAGAAAATCATTTTACATTTGCTTTAGCAGATTTTCGAATTAATGCATTGTATTTTAAAACATCTATTAAAGAAAAAAATTTGCAGTGACACTTGACAAATCATAGAAATCACACTTCTTTAAAGAAGAGTGTCTGTCTGTTTTCTTAAGTTTTTGCTTTTTGGTTCCAGGTGATCACTGGAGGGCATTATGATGTTGACTGTCGGTTGGAAGATCCTGATGGCACTGTGTTGTACAAAGAGATGAAGAAACAGTATGATAGCTTCACGTTTACTGCATCCAAGAACGGAACCTACAAATTCTGCTTCAGCAATGAATTCTCTACTTTCACACACAAAACTGTGTACTTCGATTTTCAAGTTGGAGAAGATCCACCGCTGTTTCCTAGTGAGAACAGAGTAACTGCACTTACCCAGGTAAAATGCTTTTGTGTTTGACAGCAGCTATTATGTGGAGGCAATGTGCTATTGCAAATCAGTGAATTTTTGGTGAAACACTGGAACAGAGAGGTGGTAGAGGCCCCATCCCTAGGAAGGTTCAGGGCAGACTGGATGAGGCTCTGAGCAACCTTATCTAGCTGAAGATGTCCCTTCTCACTGCAGGGAAGATGGACTAGATGACATTTACAGGTCTCTTCCAACCCAGTGCATTCTGTGATTCTTTGATTTTAAAAATATTCTGAATCAATAAGCTTTATTTCTGAAGATAGAATAGAGCTAAGAGGAATCATTGAATGTTTAGGAGAAACCATAAGTGCTTAGAATAGTAACTTAAAATGTAGTACAACTGCTTTTTATCTGATTTTTTTTTTTTTTTAAGGAAACTTCCTTTTAATGTCGCGATTACTTGCTTCTTCAAGTGTGGATTTCACAAACTAAGTATCAGTGGATTAGGTTTTTAAAAATTTCCGCACTTTGGGGAAATGTTGAGAATTGGTTTTATGTTTAAAATCACTGAGTCTTTTTGGAGGGAGGATTTAAGTTTACCTCTGCTGTAACTGCTGTCTCTAAAATGGAAAATAAAATTCTATCAAAATAAGCAAATTAACAAAATCAAAGATTTTTTTTAGCTGTCTTCTAGTTATTTGTCCTTTATAAGACACTACGAAGTGTCAGATCATTAGTATGTTTTCAGGGTTTTACAGTTTTGTGCCCCTTCTACCCAATATAAATCCATCAAAACTTCCCTTAGATCACTTGCTTCATAAGTTCCCATTCATGCTCGTACATTACAGCCGTCACCAAGCCTCACTTTAAACAACCTTGAAAGATTTGCTGGACATGGTTGCTGTTGTGCTATATAGATAGCACCTCCCAAATGCCAGTCTCCCTTCAGTGTATCCCACATAAACCTGCAGTAGCACAGTTCTGTGATGAGAAGATGACTTGCTGTGAATTCAACAGCTCTTTCCTCTTTATTCCTGTCACTCTTGTGTTTTATTTTGTAATCTAATTCTTGATCCTGCATCTTTTAATCTTTCTTTAGTCTTCCTTATGTTTGCTTCTTGTCTTCTGTCTGCCTTTTCTTTTGCTAACTCAGTGCCAGCAGAGGGATTTTGAGAATGCATAGCATGCAGTTCAGCCCCTCACAGCCTGTGGGACAAAACATAAAAGTACAGTTTATCACTGAGTTGTAGCATACACAAAGCAAATAATGTATTTTGGAAAGCCTCTTTTCAGAGTACGATAGATCTTTGGTAAGAAGGTTCTTATTGCAGTCTTCTTGAGGCTGGTAGCCTGACTAAATTTGTGCAGCCTTTCATGCCGTCAGTAAAAGGTAAATGACTAAAACCAGAGAGACTTTGTGTTCAAATCTCTTGTGCAGGCTCTGAGAGCTCTGTAGTTTGTCAGTGAAATCAATAGCAGAACTTGGTTTGAAAAACCTTTTCCTGAATTGTGTTGAGAAGAATATCTTGAATTTTTTCAGACAGATACCTGTCTTGAAAGTCTTCCCTTTGAAAAGATTGTTAGACACAGATATGAGTAGCTGATAGAGGTCTTATCAGGGTATGTAATATTTCCTTTTATAGTTGCTTGTTTTAATTGGTCTTTGGGAAATACTGATTTTTTTTAAGGCACAAAATAGAAAAACAAATTGTGAAAAATCAGATAGGGCTTGGAAAGGTGGAAATACTTTATTTTAAAATGAAAAATCACAAGTTGGGATATTTGTTTTATATTTGTTACATGACAAGTTGAGCAGTTTGTTGTGTATTTGTTACATGATTATGTTACGCAACCTTTGGGAACACTGAGATATGACAGAATTGTTCTTTCTGTAACCACTTTTTGTGTACGTAACTAAGGGAATAGTCTCTTGTGAAAAGAACACGTAGAGTTTAGTCAGGTAGATTTTATGGTGTTGTGAGAATTGTGCATTAAATAATGAAATACTTGAAAGACACAAACATTTAATATATGCCATGTGCTTCTTAATATTGTAAACATTATAACTTAATGCTGTAAGCTGCTTACTCCACTGGTATGTGTGGACTTCACAGGGGGATTTGAAATGCATTTCTTATGTTAATTTTTAACCCTAAGAGACATATACGTATATATAAACAAATAAATATACACAGGTATAATTTGTAATAATTCTCAGTCTCTCTCTGTAAGAGGCTGTTGTGCTTCTGGGTATAGTTTCATCAAGTTAAATTGTACTGAATTTACAAAATGACTGAGTTAACCCTTGACTTGCAAGGTTGCATTAATCTTTAAATATCAAACTGCAAAACATAACAGTAAAAGCATTAGAAGAGCTCTTAATTCAGTGGTGGTATGTATGTGTTTGCTTCTCTAGATGGAGTCTGCGTGTGTTTCGATTCATGAAGCTTTGAAGTCCGTCATCGATTATCAGACTCACTTCCGCCTGAGGGAAGCGCAGGGCCGCAGCAGAGCAGAGGATTTAAACACAAGAGTGGCCTATTGGTCAATAGGGGAGGCAATTATTCTTCTTGTTGTTAGTATTGGGCAGGTATTTCTTCTAAAAAGCTTCTTCTCGGATAAGAGAACCACTACCACCCGTGTTGGATCATAACTGGTAGTGGTAATACTTCAGGTTGTTGTGTGCTACTTACCTGTAAAAATTAACTGTTGTCTCATTAATTGTAGGTACAAAGAATCTGAATGTACGCAACATTCAAATGTGTCTAGCCCTCATCTGTCAAAAATCAAACCCAAAAAGTTTTAAAAGGGATTTCAAATACTTTAAAAATCCTTTGGAACTCAAGAGTTTTCTGATTCCTGTATTAGGTATGTGGCAGTGTCCAGCTTGTTTTTATTTATATTGACTCTGATCCAAATTGTTTGATTTCTACCAGTACGATTAGCCTTCTGCAATATAACACTTGAAAATAACCCAACACTCTAATGTCTGATATACTGTATGTGAAAATTTCATTTGATTTTCAGTCTGAGTGTATTAAATTCTAAAAACACAAATGAGGTGAACTGTAGTGCACTGTTTTGATTTGCAGTAAAAAAAAAAAATCCACTAGTACTTGTCGCTTATTTGTAAAGCTTCCAAGCTTGACACTACATCAAGGTGCAGATTCTTTTTCAACTTGGTGAGCCTCCCATCTTGAAAATTTGCTAAATTTTATACTAAATTTTATAAAATTTATGCTAAACTTTATCGAGTATATTTGCTTAAACAAACATTCTTTCATATTTGAATAAATTTATTTCTTCTTTTAACATGTTTGTTTTTCCTGAAAGAATTGTAATCTGAGACTACTCAGGAAACCCACTTCCTGTATTCAATAGTCAAAATCTCCTAGCATGCAATAAAGTAGGGAATCTTGTCACATTGTCACGGGAACTGTACAGTTTATGTACTCATAGAAGCCGTTGCTGCTTTTTCAATTTGAGGCCAGAAGTAGCTTGGTTTGTTCAGCAGCACAGCGCGTGCACTGGACAAGGCTATGTTTCGTGTTTGGCACATGCAAAGCTTTTTCTAAAGTGTTTCCATATTAAGAGGCCAATTTGATTCTGACACTGCATTGCACAAGTGCTGTATATTTTGTTTTCCTGTGTGTGGTGCACTGATTCATGATGGCCTTGTGCATCTAATTGCCACTCTTTTTTGCTAGTGGTCAGGAAATGTTTAAATATTTCAGGTTATCTTTTTGGTAAAGTTATAGTTGCATTGTTTCCACTGCTTATGTCTTCAGTAGCTTATGTACTGTAGAATCTTGTTCAATTTTAATGTGAAAGGTAGTAAGGATGTGTACATAGAAGCAACTTGAATGGAACTGGTTGTAATTAGGCTAAACTCTGTCAAACAGCTTTAGAATTATAAGCAGACTGACCAGTTTTTAAGTGCACACAAACTAAACTAAGGTGAAAATTTTGTCACATATTGTTAGGTGATTCAAAAGATACTTCTTAAACAAGTTCTCAATGATCAGAAAATGCTAAGCTCTTACTAATTGCCTGTATTATTTCCAGCAAAAAATTTGAAAATATATATTCAGGTGGCACTTCAACAGTCTGAAGAAGTGATGAAAGTTGTCTTGCTTTCAAAGTCTTGTGCACCTATTCTGTGTTGTGAACTGAACAACTGTTCTTTGGGAAACTGAACAAAAACCTCAAACAGCTCAAAAAATTCTAAAAGATCGTGGGGCTGTTAAAAATCTTAACACAGGTAAAATTCAGGATTATTTGTAATGTTTTTCTGTCCTGTAATGAACCTCAAATACAGCAGTCCCTTTCTGGAATGCAAGCTTCCCAAAAGTAGTTAGACCCACCAAGATTAGAAAAGAGAAAAAAGAAGCTAGTGCTTTCTTCTTACAATATGTTCTGCACACAATATTTTTGATTGTACCTGTGTTCTTTATTCTTATGCTTCACCAGCTGATAATACTTCTTGTGCTGAATTGAACAGAAAATAATGGAGTGGTACCCTTCATGTGCCAGTGTTGGATGAAAAAATGATTTAATTTTGATGGTGTCTACTATTACCTTCTGGAGTTTGAAAATCACTTAAATAGTTTTAATCGCTGCAAAAGCATTTGATTTTTGAAGATTGCAGTGTGTTGGCTTTTTTCACTTAGTTGTTCTGTGTGCTGTCAAAATTGATAAACAATGAGAAAAGACAGGTAATGGTCAGCCATCACATACTGGTCTCTGTTCTTTCACAATGTTAGAACGTGTGAAGTGGGGCTGTTCACCTTAATGTTACTCCCACTACAGAGATTTCATGGACTTCTGCATTTAAGTTAGGTACCCAAACCAATCCTCTGGTGTCCTGCTGCATGATGTGCAGCCATAGCTTAAAAATGCCTTTATTTTTGTGTTAGTAAAAACATGGCACAAATACACGTTTAAACGTAGTTGTACATAGTTTTTAAAATGTGATTGAATAGGTTATAAAGACACACATGTTAATGCGCAGTGGTGAAGAAGGTGCATTGTGACTTTTGGTTAAAGCTGTATCTTTTGGTTAATGGTTTCTGTACAAGCAAACGCCCTGCGTTAAAGGGGATATAACCATTTTTACTTGCTAAAAGCCCTGGGTTTCAGCTATTCCTTCTGTGTTTTTTGTTTACAGAACTTCTTTTCGTGTCCTGAAATGTCAGTTCTTCTTTAAGCTTGGGGGATATAAAAAATTTAGTTTGAATAAGACAAAAAGCAGACCCTGTGAATACTGTATGGGAAAATAAAAATTAATATATGAATGTGGTTTGACTGTTTTGTTTGCATGTGGAGGGAGGGGGAGCATTATTCTTCAGAAAAGCTTTGAATACTGATTTGAGTAGTTGACTTGTAGCACATTGCAGTCAATCTTCAACCTGACACTAGATCATTACTTCTGTTGCTGTACATCATGAACTGTGTTGGTTCGCTGCTGTTCATAATTAGGTGTGCTTTCAGGTCACAGGAAGAACCTGAGTTTCAGCAAGACAGTCTGATTACTGAGTCTTTGCTCAGTTGGCAATACAGGCAATAGTACTCAGAAATCCTGCTGGA
This sequence comes from Phoeniculus purpureus, assembly GCA_028565055.1. Classification (NCBI taxonomy): domain Eukaryota; kingdom Metazoa; phylum Chordata; class Aves; order Bucerotiformes; family Phoeniculidae; genus Phoeniculus; species Phoeniculus purpureus. The sequence continues at coordinate 38,904,802 of JAOXOE010000874.1, forward strand.
ATGGATTTCAAAGTGTTTGACTACAGATGCCAGGAATGACTTTAGACCTTTTGCATCTTTATTTTCATGTTAATTCTGTATTTACAAGTTTAATATGGGATAGACTAGAAAGTCACATCCAATTAGTGTTGTATATGTTATGTAGCAAATATGTAGTAACAAAATGTGTGATTGAAGATACTTTATGTTGTGCAGCTTGTTGCTGAATCTTAACATACACTAGTTAGGGTTTAAAAAAACCCAATAAAGCAGGAGCAGGCATAATTTCTTTGTGTGGGCACCTTCCAAAATTACTTTCTCTTGCTGTTTATGTTTCTCCTATGTTAGTTGCTGCACACTCAGGAGTTTTCAAGAATATTTACAGTACTTCAATTAAAAAAGCTCTTGTCCAAACATACGGCTAAACAAACATATGGCTAAATTGTCTTTCAGTGATTATGTTACAGTCAAGTAGCTGCCTCGTGTTTTTTTAGGTTCTTGACATCTGGGATTTGGAAATAACATAAATGGGTCTCAAGCACTTTTCTGACGGAAGCCGATCATGTTACAAAAATAAAAATAGTAACAGATACATTGGCAAAGTGAAAAGATGAGTCAGCATATCAGCTGCTTGTATGATGTTGAAGACTTATGAAGGAGGAAGTGGATGTGTGCTGTGGACTGTTCTGATCCATTTTAAACAGTTTCTCAGCCAGACTCTCTGAGCACACAAATGCTGCAAGGGTGCATCAACCTGGATTTTATATGACTTGTGCAATGGAAATTGAAATACATTTTTAAAGCCTGATCCTCCAGTTCATCAGGGAGTTCTGGTCTAACAAATCAGAGTGCAGAAAACTGGTATAGTATAGTGCACCAGGGTGCTCCAGGAGAGTTTCTGTGCTTGGTGTGCACATGAAGTTTTCTTTAAGCAGATCCTGGGCCAGTCTGGGTTGTGCTTGGTACTCCTGCTGAGCACATGTGCGAGTTGTAGAGAGACAAGTAAGGCTTGTCCTGGCGCTGGGTGGTGGTTTGGGGGCTGCTGTCATTGGTAGCTCCCAACGTTCATCCTAAAGCCATCTTCTGTGTTTCCTCGACTCTGCCTGCTTCAGACAGCCAGCACTGCAGAAAATGTTTGCAGCAGCAGAGGTGCGCTGTGCAAAGAAACATCTCCCTGGGGTGGTGAAGAGTGGGTGATGGGGCTTGGATAGCTCAAAGGGTCCTTCCCCAGGAGTCAGGGCAGTTCATCCTCCCATCCCATGTATTTTCCAGGACAGCGAATACACATGGCCTTTGTCCCTTTTGCAGCATCTGATACCTTTGGGCAGTTTGGGCATCAATGAGGCAGAGCAGCTCCTCATCTTCAGCCTTTTCTAAACCGCTAGAAGGCACAAACATTCCTACACACAGGAGCTGTTCCATCTGCTACAGTGTTCTGAAGAGCATGGCTTTTGTGTGGCTGGTTTGGTCACAGGATGGATGGGAACCCAACTGACCATCTCCCATGGTTTCCCATGACAGTCAATAAAAGGAACTGGGATGAGCTCTGCAACTTTGCTACCTTCAGCACCTAACTCTACACCCCACAAAGTGCAACAAAGCAGGAACCTCTCCAAAGTGGGCGTATGTTTGTCATGCTGGAGGTGTCTGTGACTGTACCAGAGGGGGGTGTGTGTGTGGGCAGAGCTCAGTTTCAGGAAGCAGTGAAGGCAGGTGCGTGAGGGAGTGACTGGCTAAGCCACAGGCTGAACAGTCCCATGAGTTGCCCTGCTTTTAATGTCTAGTTCAACAGCTGCCAACAGCACTGCTTATTTAGCACTGGCATCTGGCCTTCTAGTGCTGTCAAGTACCAGAGCCACCTACCTTGCAACACATGGCTTGTGGATTTGTGATGGTATAGTTGTGGAGAACTTTCACAAGAGAGTGCAGAGATCTTCCTACTGCTGATTTTAGCAGCTGACATGTCACTTGGTAGTAGGAATCGTGGCAATGTTCTGCTTTGTAGATGACTTTCATTTTGAACACTGTTTTACAATACAGACTCCTTTCTTTGGCTGTGTGTTAGTGTTTGGAGGAGCCCAGCTACTTTCATAGGACGTGTGAGCACACATTGCTACTAGATCTCATCCTAGCAAGGTGCAGAGAAGCAGTTCTCAAGACAAACCTGTGTTTACCCCCTGGGAAATGCTTTGTTGGCGTTCTGCCTACATCTCTGAGATAGTTCCGTTTAAGAAAGGCATGACCTGCAATCAAAAGGAAGTTCTGGCAGAGGAAGGACTTACAATTGTCCTCTATTTACACACCAGCTCACTCTAACCTTCCACCTGTGAGCTGAACTGCATGGAAAAAAACCTTCATGCATGTTTTCAGGAATGCAAGAATGCTTTCAGCGTAGGCAATATCTGAGGCTGAGACCTTCTTCCACAGTTCTGTTGTGTGTTTTTCTGGCCAAGGAGCAGATAGGTGCTTTGACTTCTACATCTCTGTCCCGAGGAACAGTTCAGCAGTTGACACAAACACACACATGCCTCATCATGATTACCACACCGAGGGCTGCTAGTTGTGTGGACAAGAAATGTTGGACAAGGAGATGTGCAGTTAAAGTCAACTCTCACTGTTCAAACTCCAGATCAGGGGCTTGCAAAGGCATTCTGAGTATCCTCCCAAATCCCTGGGACCAGCTGCTGCTTAGATTAAGGAAAACCTGTGTCCATGACAGGGATAGAAAAGGGATGGAAAAGATGATAGCCATATTGCTGCCTGTCTTCCCAAAACGTGACTTAGGGATCTGTTTTCCCAGTAAACCCCTGCACTTTACCCACTGTGTGTTACACATAGGGCTTTCACTTGCACTACCACCTTCTGCAGTGGAACAGGACAACCTTCTGACCCTGCCCTTTGCCTGTGTGTATTCAGTGCAGAGACACCGACTTCTGGCAACTGTACACATACATTTGAACAGCTATGATGGGCTGCAGGATGTCACTGTGTCTATACTCTCTACCTTCTTCCCAAGACAACTCCAGGGATTGGCAGGGTCATAAAACCATCTCTGCTTCAGCCACCATCAGCTGCACAGTGGATAAAAGGGCAACATCCCACAACTCTGTTCTCCCAGGCAAGAATCAAAGTTTGCTGCAAAAACTAGTGAGCAAAGATTTTCCAGGGTAAAATGTAAAATCAGGCATCTCGTAAGCATTGTACTTTCGGGCAAGAAAGGAATAGAAAGTTTCTGCATGCCCATGCTTTTCTCTTGGTTGTACAGCAGAGGGAAGCATGAGACCTATCGTGTGAGAAAGCACTGTGAAAACAGAAGAACTCTCTATTAGGGGCAGAACACTCTTCCATTTCCCACGGAAGTGAGTGGCAAAATCTAATACATATGGAAGAATGTATGTGTCATAAATGAATGGTGAATTTGAATCACTAGCAGTAACGCTGGGGTTTTCTTTTGGGGCTTTTTATCCCTGTAGCCCTGTGAACCGGGTGATAGTTTAATTGACAATTGTATTGCTAATCTAACGCTAAGAAAGAGTACCTATTGAAAGAATTTTGTTCTGCAGTCATTTCTTCGTGTACTCCAAAGCTTCTAGGATGTCCTTGTATCTCACTGCTGAGGAAACTGGTAATTACAATTTTGTCTGAATCTGTACAAAAACACTGACCCCAGTCTTTTATTCAAAGGAAGCTGGTGGATAACCTCAGCTATTGACAGGTATCACTAACATAATGCAAGAAGAGTAACCCTTGGGCAGTTTCCATTTTTCTTATAGGAAAGTTATGCTTGGAGTATGGTCAAAGTGCTAATATTATATTCAAGTTAAAGAACATGAGGGTTTTTTTGAAGCAAAATGAAAGCTTCATCTTCTTAGAGTGATATCACAGTATCACAGTATCACCAGGGTTGGAAGGGACTTAATAGATCATCAAGTCCAACCCTTACCACAGAGCTCAAGGCTAGACCATGGCACCAAGTGCCATGTCCAATCCTGC
>JAOXOE010000874.1:38915984-38970826 GCA_028565055.1 Phoeniculus purpureus
AGCCTTGAGCTCTGTGGTAGGGGTTGGACTTGATGATCTATTAGGTCCCTTCCAACCCTGGTAATACTATGATACTTATGTTAATGAAACACACTACAGGGTAGCAGCTTAAGACTACACAGCAAAGTATTCTGCAACTAAACATGGGTATCAAACTCCTTGTCACAAAACAATGGCAGCCTTTGGGTTCTTTAAGCTCAGAAGGCAATTTATAAATTGCTCTAACTCTTTCATACTTTTATCTTGTCTTCCAGAAACAGACAATGTATTTCAGACATGCTAGAAATCCTTATGACTTGTTATGAACATGATATCAGTTCAAAACACCCACTCATGGTCATTTGCATGTCACTGTCCACTCAAGGTTTCTTCCTGAAGAACATTCTGATTTTGAAACAGAGTTGGTTCCAAATGGTTATTACAGATACCTAACATACCATTTTTAGTCCAATTATAGTGATATTTCCTGTATCTTCCTTTCAGATATTCTGCTGTTGATGCAAAAAAAAATGTTCACAGATGGGTAAAGGTGACTGAACAGAAAGCAATACTAGCCACAAAATGCAACTGAAGGAATAAATTCTGCATATCTCTCAGTGGTTTTGGTATTAACCCAAGATGCAACAATGTTCTTTTTTAAATGAAAGATTCCTACAGTAAGAGCACTTCTGAAAACAAGATTAATTATTAAGACACTTGTTCCCAATAGCTGGCAATATTAAAGCAAAATTGCTTTTTAATAGTTGAAAAAAGGCAACAGCTGTTTTAGATTTAGAAGAATCAATAAGGTATTTAAATTAAATAATCACTGCCCTTGAAAAGAAACTGCCAGCCTTAATAGGAAAACTCCATAACAATTTCAGTTTGGAGTAATATCACACCCAACCATAAACAAAATAGAGTAAATTATTTCTAGAAAGTAAGTCCTACTGTCAAAATATTCAGCTGTCTCAAAATTCTGCAACTGTATGTGGTGTAACACTATGGAAATCTCCCACAATGTTTTATTTTTCCTAAGAAAGACATGTTCCATGACAGCTTTCAGGCCTTAAAAATTATGTTGATAGGAACTGTCCAGTTTCCACTGGCAATAAAACATAGTAAAAGAACCACTGCAGAGTTTAATACCAAGTATCAGTTAAACCAAACATTTTACTTGACAAGGAATACTACAGAAGCTCACAGTACCTTGTCTACATGGAAAATTAAGTCCAATTCACAGACATTTTCAAAACACTTGTCTAGTGTTTCCACAAATACCTATAAAGCAGAAAAAAAGAGCCAGAGGTCAAACTTTAACAGAAACTCTAGTTCCATTAGGTGTGGATTTTAAGGCATTAACAGCATCTATAGAAATGTGGTTAACATTATTATAACAGTATGTTATATGTAAAACTCTATGCACAATTCAGTTTAACTGTTAAAAGTCACACAGTTTTAAGCAGTAATTGCATCCTGAAAAAAAAGAACATCATTTGTGCTACAATCCTCTCAAACATGATTCCATGTTCCTTCTCATTTCATTAGAACCCAACTATTAACCTCAAATCAGATGGGGTTTTTTTTATCCTTTTTTTAAACAATTGCCAGATTGCAAGAGTCTACCAGTTAACAATATCTGTTAACTTTGCCATGAAAATATACGTGCAATGCAAACTGTCAGCATCATGCAAGTTTGTCAGCATATAGCTTCCAGCAACAAACAGTACAGCAGCTTTCACTTAGATCTACTGAATTTAAGCGGGACCAAGGACAGGCAGATGTCTTAGTGTCACATGTTTTGATCCCGTCAGGCATACCACCACATAAATTCACAAGAGCCCAGCACTTTGTACCCAGGAAAATAATCCCTTCTTGAATCTACAATTTAGGGTGCATAAAGCAGAAAAATCCATCAGCTACCAGAGTACAGCAACTGATGACCTTTGCAAGATACGGACCATATGTTACCCTGTTACTTCTGTAATAGGTTCCTTGATAATAACGGTAACCAGTTTTTGTGCACTAAGAGCATCCCAGCACCCAGTTAGGCCAGATAAGGAAAAGATTACTGTTCTAGCACTCCCAAAGCTGCTGAAAGCCAGTTACTTTGTAATTCCAAGCTGAATTTGTGTCTCTGCGAATGTGCACAACTAATTTGGACCTTTCTGCTTCCAGCTTCTTGTGGGGAGTGAGTTATGTGTTGTCTGGTTTTTATTCAGAGAGAGGCATGTGTCACTGGCCTGAACACTGCAGCCATCTTTCCAATGAAACATGGTGAATGAAGAGAGCACGAGTTTCAGAACCTCAGCAGAGGAAAGGTTTCACCTGAAATCCACTGTTCGCTGAAATAGAGTGTTTTCCTCGACTTGTGACCAGTAGGGGTCAGCACACTGGAAATGGAAGACTGGCTTGGAGGCACATAGACCAGAGACCCGGCCCTTAAAGAAGCAATTTGTGCTGAGGGATGTAAGCACAGACTGAAAGAACATCACATTTCAATACAGAACTGATATTTCTTCCTCCTGAGAGGGCAGAGACAGCAGGTCAGCCTAGTTACGTAAGAACATGGATTAATAAGAACATTAATTAATTAATGTCTTTGTGTTGGGGTTTTTATGCTGTCCAAATTAGATGTTTCTTGTTTTTCCCCAAATTGAGCTAGTCTTTGGTTCTGCATTCAAATTTATAAGAAGTGTTGAATCCTCCTTGTTGGTTTGGGTTTTTTGTTTTGGTCCATTAGCACATTAATTAAATTAACTGGTTAATCCCATCTCAGATTTGATCAACTGATCAATGAATAACAGTTTCAGAAATGTTTTGTCACAACATTCATTTAAAAGTATTAATATATCACAGTTACTATTTTTAATTCTAAACACAAACCCTAAAGCAGTAATAAGAAAAAAGTTAAAACACCTGGTTTTGAGTCTCTCTTTTCAAGAGATTTTATTAATCCCATCTTAGCCTTTCACAGGAAATGGATTTCAAACTTCCTGGTCTCAGAGAAACACGAATAAGAAGTCATGTTCTGCTGGCAAAAATAAAGTGGGTAAAAGGCCTCCTTCTGTAGATACATATTTATGTCCACACACCCAGCGAAACAGGGCTACTTCACATCAGCCCCTTCCAGTTGTCTACCTTGCACAGCAAGAAAGATGACGTATCTGAATACTCAGCCTCAGATTCTGCTTACACTATACAAGAGAAACTGCTGTCATCAATCTCCATATTAAAGTCAAACTACGCGTAAGTGATACGTATTTAGAACAAGGATTATTAATAGCAAATTACCAATTCACAGCTTAAACTAGGAACACAGAGTACTGTCACAGGCAGATTCAAGACCGAAAAGTTCACTGCCAGCAGTTAGCTAAGTAAATGAGGATGTTTCTGTTAAATTACTGAAGGTAAGCAAAGCACATCTTTTCCTTCAAGTAGTTGTTAATATGTTGTGATAGTAACAGTCTTCTATAAAGAAAGGATGCAAGGAAACATATATATATCAGAACAAACTACACAGCCCATAACTACATGCAGCAAGACAACTGACTAGTAACATTCTTACTTTTCTTGTACTTTAGGACAACATGGTTACAAGACCAGCACTGTTTGATATTAGCTGCAGGAAGAAGATTGCAAATGTAACCTTTACACAAAACTTTCACTTACAGGAGCCAAGAGTTTGACATTCTTTTTGAAAGAAAATAAAATATTCCTCAGAAACATCATGAGTTTGCACGTGAATTTACATACTCTGGCATTCATCTGTTCCTTGGAAAACAAAGGAACATATTAAAAACAAAACCAACTCAGAAATACTCAGAAAAGATCTCCAGAGACAGGGGTATTTAGTAGCAGTATGTATGCCCTCGCATTGACAAAATGTTTTATTTTTGTGACCCTTCAGTAACTGAATCCTTTCCTATAACAACACTCAATTCTCAGCTACAGTGAAACAGTAGCTTTTAAATTCTTAAAAACTTAAAACAGTTCAGAGAAACAGCCACTTTTACATTTTTACCCAAGGCACATCATCAATTTTTAATTGACACTGAGCATTCTTCAGAGAAATTTTTCACCAGCTAAGGATTTGTCATGAAAACTTTGGAAACCTCCTCATTTTTCCATTTCTGATAGTGACTTCACTTGAATTAACTCCAGTGCTGACAAAGTATACACCTATTATAAATAACTGTTCTTTCATAACATTAGTGTACAAACTAAACTACATTTTCCTCACTATACATTATTTGACCTATTTTAATACATCTTCAAATAATCAATACAGGATCTACAATTGGAGCTATTTTCATTGTAATTTTTATTGAGAGTCAAATGAATTGCTCATTATGGCAAATGGTGTTGGAATTTAAGTACCTTGGGAATTACTTCCAGTGCTGCATGCTTATAGATTAAAATAACCACTAGAGAAGACATACAAATTTTTCCAGTGGACACACATGTACCCTAAGCACACCCGTTCAAACAGACCTTGTACGGTTACTGCAAAATAAACGAGCCAAATAGGTGGAAAATAAGGATGCATGCACAATGCATGACTAGCTCCCCCTCGTGCTTATTTTTTGAACATCTAATCTTCTATAGTTCAAAGAAAAAAAATACATGCATAATTTCATACGAGTAAACAGGGCGTGGGGAGAAAGAAAAAGCCTCACGTTTCTTTTTTAGTAAATCTGATTCAATAAAGCCAGCCAGACACCTGAAACATGTATAAACATGAATCAAAATTACAATTTGGTATTGGATCTACACAAGCCAGGAGCTCCCTACACTCAGCAATATGCCAAAACCACAATACACCATCTTTACCATGAAGGGCTGCTTTTAAAAATAGGTAATTAAGACAGGAAATGCATAAAACATATTAAGAAAATCGACAAATCATTGTCACTCAATTTTTCCCCCTGGCAGTTTAGAGCTGATTATACTTTCTTATGTACTCTACTTCCATATGCTGTATCCTCACACTTCCCAAGTCAATGTGTCTGAAATAGCTATTTATAATTTACTCAATTCAAAGACTGCAAAGCCTACCAAAAACAGCACAGACGCTGACTGTCATGGTTTTAAAAACTAATCAGAATATGTAAGTTTCATTTGTACGTTTCCTGCAGAAAAGTTTGGGTTCAGACAAAGTGTCTGCCCCGCAACTTCCCTCCTCATTTTCTGGTTCTGTGACACGATCTTGAATTTTGTTTCATCTGAGTTCAGTGTGAGGACGCAGTGCCACTAAGAGGAAAGGAAATCTAAGCACCTACGAAGAGTTTCCATAGGAGGGAGCTTTATCTGAATTTTCACAGTCTGCTGCTTTTGGGAGTATTTTGTCTTTTATGTGGGTGTTTTTTTCTGGGGAGGTTGCTAAATTAAAATGTCTCATTGCCTTTTTTCCCCAAACTGAGTAAGTGGTTTTCTTTGACCCTTCCTTTATGTTTAGCATTTTAGCTTAAAATGCTTGTTAAACTTGGGGTTTTATAAAATAAATAAGCTTGTATTTGGGGTTTTCAACCCTAGACACTGACCTGTCTGCCATCCAGTTAATCAAAAACAATACACACAAACTCATGTTTGTGTTAAAGAAAGAAAATGAACAGAAATTAACTATGAATATATGCACAGTCAAGTTTGAACACAAAAAATCTGAAGCATAGTCCTGATTTGTAACACATACAGTGCATTCATTAACCCTAAGCCAAATGCCATGTACAAAACAGCTCTGACCAAATTGTGATACAAGTGGCCTTCACAAAGGTATCTTAAGTATTATAACACAGACTTTATGCTGAAATGAAATGCAGACTGTCACGTGTACTCTACTGTAGATTTATTCCATTCACCAGACAGAAAACTGTTAAGTGCTAGACTGAGTTCTAGATTCATCAGTTTCTTTCCACGAGATCACAAACTCCCTATGTTATTTAAACAATTTAGTACAATTCATAACAAACCCCAAATGTCTTATCTGAGTTGTCTCTTAAATATACTAAACAAACATGTATGAAAATGACTGATTTCACTTTTCAACAACAACAACAAAAAAGACTATATTGTCAGTTGGCACTGCCGGTCAGGTTGAGACGTACTATCAAACTTTCTGAGGAGTAAACAGATCCTTCTGGTGAGCCAGACTGTAATTTAAAGATATTTTATTAATTTGAGTACTTGGTTGAATTACAATGATTTAGAGAAATGGAAGTACTGAACAGCTGCAGGTACTGTGGTGAGACTATAACAAAGTCACATAGGCTAGAAAAGAGTAAATTGTTCTATAAATACAAACAACATTTTTATTACTTCTGATTCCTTCAAGTAATTATACTGGCATGTAATTAAAAACTGGGGTATAATGTTAAAAATGTGAAAAATGACTGAGAAATTGAAATCCATCTAAATACTTCTAGCACAAGAAGCAATACAATCTAGAGAAAAGTTTAAGACCTCCTTAATTTAGAGACCTTGAGGGCTACAAAGACTAAGGTAGTAGTAAGCTCAATGAATGTGCTTTAACAACCTAAACTAAAATTTAGGTTACACTGTGTAACCAGAAGCTAGCGATGTGACATTTTTAATATACTGTAATAAATAAAACTCTTATTTGAACTCATAGTGGCACTGCAAAATATAATAGGTCATGCTGATTGACCTATATAGTCTTTCCTGCCCTCACTATGTCATTAAACGTAATATCCACTTCTTCTGAAAAAACATCTATATGTCACAAGAACGCCCACGGTGGTGGTTTAGCCACCATTCCTGGATGCATTTAAAAGTCACTTAGATGTAGTGCTGGCGGATATGGTTTGGGGGTGAACTTGTAGATTAGAGTTGATGGTTGGACTCAATGATCCCAAGGGTCTTCTCCAACCTGAATTGTTCTATGATTCTGTGAAATATTAACAAGATTACTTTCTCAGTTCAAAAATATGCTAGTATTTCCAGGTAAGACGACACACTATGCACCAAACAACGAAGCTACTCCGCAGCAAACCTCTAAGAATAGATAAGGCCAATGAACATCTCACTCAGTAACTTGCACTGTTCAACAACCTAAACTAAAATTTAGGTTACACTGTTGTGAGTTTTCGGATGTGTTTTCCTTTTCCCTTATCTTAAATTGTGGTCTTGAACCCACCACAACTGTGTAACTGGAAGCTAGATATCCTATAATTTTCCTATGACCAAAACAGGTCATATCTGCTCCACTGGACTTGAAAAGCCTGTGTCTTACTAGTGTAATCTATCTCATAATGTATTCGGAAAACGATAGGTGGATCAAGGAGCGTAACAGTTTAATTCTGATCAAAAGACCAGTGTGTATTTTGGAGTTAGTAATCCATGTAATACTTCATCTACAGAGGCACAGGCTTGTACTGCACAAATTTCTTGGCTGTGGGATAAACTAAGACAGCTCACTGTAACAGAAGAGCCTGCAGGTAGCTCTTGCTTTCTATCAGTGATTAAGAGAACTGCATGGTTTTGCCTGGGCCTCAGAAAGCATAAACAAGTTTGCATGAGAATATCCTTTAGGAACAGAGTATTTTTGTTATCAGGAAATTATCGAAATTCAAAAAAAAGGAGAGCTTCTCCCCATGGACAGGTTCTAATACGCACAGCACACAGTAGGAAAATCCACCTGGGCTCTACTGGATGCCGCACGAACATCAAGATACCCAGTATCTTAAAGGTGTAGGATTTACTATTTATATTCCTGTTGTGGGTTGAAAGGCCTCAATCGGTCCTTTTGATTGGTGTTTGCATTCTTAAAAACACACAAACTGACTCTTGGGTAGCATCTACCAGGCAATTAAGAAAGTTTGGGTACAAGGAAAGATTTCTTTGTGTTGGGACCAACACCCAACACAAAGAAACTAAAAAATCCAAACAGCTGAACAAACAGAAACTGCCTCACCGCATTACACACATTCTGAGAAAATGAGAGAGAACTACATAGCTATGTTTGGCATCAGACAGGAGCGCCTGGTGGGGCATATGCTGCAGATAAATGGATGACCAACGCCACCTGTAGCCTCGTGGCTACAGGCACTGTGGTAGTGTAGGAGGTTGTCGCTCACCACTCCTGATGTCTGCAGGCACCCACCAATCAGATTTGCAGCTGTTCCTCTGCTTGCAGTCACCTATCTGTCTTGACATCACGAAACCCGCGTCTGCTGCTGCCTCAGTCAGCACAGCCTGTGGAGTCACACCTGCAGCAGCCTGGGAGGGCAGCCAGCAGCTTTGCCATCTGCCAACTATATGGCTGGCTCAGAAGAGACCTCCCTCCGGGACTCTCTCCCTCTGCTTAAAAAGGGTAGGCCCAGGTCACACGACTGGGCTCCCCTGACCATGGCTGCAGCTCCCCCTTGCAACTGGATGCTGGAACTGCAGCGCCACATGTGGGGGCTCCAAAAGAGACCTGTTTCCATGCAGAAAAGCACACTACTAGAAACCCGTGGTTTCAAACCACGACAATTCCTCTTCTTGTTGTTTTATTAAGCACTTATTTAAGCCTTTTTTTTTTTTCCAAGATACAGAAAGAGAGCTGCTACTGGTTCTTTCTCCTCACCTCTCCCCTCCTATCACCTCAGTACAGAACACACACCTAGGTAAGCATTTCTTCTCATTTTCTAAGGTGTATCTTGACAAAGAGCTCATAAGCTACAAAAAAAACCCAATCCTGTGAGTTTTTGGATGTGTTAATCACAGAACATTAGGGATTGAAAGGGACCTCAAAAGATCATCTAGTCCAATCCCCTTGCCACATGCTGTGAATAGATCTGTATATACATGTACACAGTGCTTTACGTATCATGGTTCTAATAATCTAAACTTCCTATACAATGTTTAAACTGCACCATTTTAACCTCGCTGCTAAAACAAGGCAGTAAAAAGCCACTGCTGATTGTTCAGTAGGTTCTAATCAAACTGCTTTCTTACTTTCCCATCAACTTGGGAAGAAAACTTTTTCAAAGTCCACAAAACTGCAAACTGTCTAAAAGTACTATTCATCACTTTGTGTACATTCACAGTACAGAAGCCATCTTCACTTCCAAATACTACAGAAAAAGACACAGCTAAATACCAACTCCTACTGTGCTTGAAATTCCACTTACACAAAAATACAAAGCAGCAAAACCAACTTACTTGTATGAGGTCTAAAATGCCAAGTTCACTTTCTGAAGAATCCACACAGAAGACAAAATACAAGGTGGCATAATGTCGGTAGATCAGTTTGTTATCAGATCCACCTATTAATCTAAACAAGAAAAAAACCAGGAAAGCTTAGTTAACATTTCATGATAAGCTGGGTAAAACTTCAGAGTTATTTCAGTAAACAGGAGGCCTATTGTTAGTGGCTGGCTGGAGCTTTCCCAAATCCAGCTATATCAGAACTTCTAATTTGTAACTTAATTATAATAGAGGAATACTAAGTACCAACACAGCCCAGGTTACATTTACCAAAAGCACAATTATTGTCATGCATATGGATAGAAATTATACCTATTTCACACTTTTTCATTAACACCAATTATGACAGATCATGCCGTTTCAGCAAAACGTGGTATTAAATTCACTTCAATTGCATACTAGTAGGTACTGTACAGGGATTAATCTGCTTTCAAGATTAACAGAGCATATGACTGTGAATCCTTTTCTGCTCTTCTCAGAGGAACATTAAAAAAAAAAAAAAGGCAGACTGGCATCCGGATTACAGAAAAAGCCTTAAATTTGGTTTACGGTCCACTTAATAACCAACAACTGGTTGCACTCCTGCTACAAAACATCAGATAACTTGATAAATAAGCTGTACTACAACCAGCAGTTTGTGATGCAATGTTAAAGTCAAAGAAGCTATTCAATTTTTATTGACTCAGAGATCATCACGTTACTGCGCAAGAACAGAATGGTCTAAACATTCTTTCCATTCTTCTGATTTAGCCTTCCCAAAGAAGGTACACAAATCTTAAGTTTTTCACATCATTAAGATTTGTTTTGATCAGTAGGAGGTCCATTCAAAGAGAAATGAAAATATTTTGTAGCCTGAACCTACAAAGGCTACAGACATAGCAACTGTCCCTTAATTCTGTACCAGAATTTAACATTCTATGATTCTATGTAAAATAAGTAAGAAATGTTTTAGACCACTTTTCCTTAAGCACATCACTTTGCATTATTGCTGGGATAGGGAAAAAGAAGATGGGAGGGATTCTTTTCCCCGAAAAGCAGAAACTACATTTCAGAAGAAATTTAGAAACAAGTAACAGTACACAAGCGTAGAGATAGTCTGGAATAGATTGCCCAAAGAACTTGTGAATGCCCCCACCCTGTATGTATTCAAGACCACATTTGATGAGGCCTTGAACAACCAAGTCTAATAGAGAGGTGTCCCTACTCATGGCAGAGAGGTTGGAGTAGACGAGCGATCTCTAAAGTCCCTTCCAACCTTAGGCATTCTACGATTCTATGATTGAAATGTGGGAGGGGAAATAAACAGAATTTAAAGTTTCCTCTTCTGTGCTTTTTTTACCCCATTCTTTCAACTACTTTAGTTCACAGGCTTAGTGCATATATACAAAAAGCATTGAGGCCTTTGGGCAAACTGCAAACTATAAAACAATCCCTATCCTGAAGAAAAAAAAAAAAGTAATGGAAAAAATATATTGAAATGGTAACTCTGGAGACAAGCAGTCGCAGAAAGCCAGAACTGAGTCCTCTGTCTTAAGTTTCTTTCTGCTGCTTGCTTTCTGATGTTGGTGGTTTGTTTTTTTTTTTTTTTTACAAAACTCCAAGGCTTTGTGGCTTTCACTTACAGAATTCAAGCCAGCATGTTTCCAGCTTGAAATCACCTCCATGAACCTAATGATAGAAACCACCAGTTGAGTAGCTGAAAAAGAACAATTTTAGTTCAAACAAAAAAAAAATAACTAGGGAAAAATCATAGCTGACATGGTACAGCCAAGTACTTAACTGACTGCAGAAAAACAGAAAAACTAGGTTTTAACATACTAACTCTTAGCAATCAGAAATTTCTGTAATTATAATATTCAGCAGGCTATGACAATCTATGTTTAAACTGGAGTATATGAGCTTACTCCAACAATTATAACATCTTTTTCTAGAAGATGGCTTTGTAACATTTACTCTTGACGACTAATATCCCAAAATAAGAGTGTTTTCCATTTCGGAATTTTTTCAACTAAAGCAAGACCATATTACAAAAACAACTGAGATGAATAAAGAAAGAATATTTTGTGGATGTTTTAAAGACAAAAGACCTAAGTAGCTTTCCTCCTACCTCTATTCATAAAAAAAGTTTGTTGAAACTGCATTACTTAGCACATTCAATATGCCTCACCTTTTTTAACTTACTGGTTTACATAGCAAGTCTGGACCCTGATAAAAAGGCTGAGAAATCCCACTACTACAGTTGTACACTCAGATTTTAGAAGTTCAAGGCAGAACAACAGCTATAAAATATTTTTTTACTGTGGGTTATGGGAAATGTCAATGCCTCTTCAAGTAAGACCAGAAATCTTTACCTTGACTGTGGGCAAACTGGTTAGCTATGTCTGCCTGTTTCTTGCACATCTTGTGTCTGAAACAATTAACAGCACAAGACACTATATATATATAGTATCAGTTCATCAAGATTAAGTAAACCTGGTGCAACTAAACAGTTTTTTTGTACAATTAAAATACCTCAAGAGACTTGGATTTTACATTACATTTTACACTGAAAAACTACAACAATATTTGCTACTCAGTAAGTATTGGGCACATTTAAAACTTGATACTTACAATCCTCCTTCTAGGAAATTACAGACATTTTCATCACGTTTGGACACTAAATGGAAAGTTTCTCTGATAATCTGTTGCTGTGTATCTTCACTCTACAAAAGAAAACATTTTGCTATCAAGCTAAAATGGACTAATTAACAATGCATAGCACATGCAGTTAATAAAGCAAAATCTGTATCAGCATGGTAAAGCCCCCTATTTTTGAAGGCTTAAATCTGCCAGTTAACAGGATGCATATTGTTTTTGTCATTTTGACACAACAAGACATTTTTAGACGTTGATGAAGCATAACATTACTTGAAAACAACTGTGGAAAAAAATCTAAGTAACTTCTAAGAATAAAATCTAAAAATATTTATTCAAGTAATAAGGAGGTCTTCCCTCAGGTATTGTTAATATTCTGTTATCTCCACCATGGGCCAAAGAACTACAAACATACTTTGAAACTACTTTTACCCATGAAATATCCATCCTTTACTGGATGCAGAGGGAAACATGGTGACAAAAGGACAAGGAAAAGACTGAGGTGCCCAATGCCTACTTTGCCTCATTCTTTAGCAATGAAACTAGCTGTTACCTGGCCCAACACTATGAGCTGGGAGACAGGGAAGAGAATCAGAATGAGGTGATCACAATTAAAGAGGACACGGTCAGTGACCTGCTATGCCACTCACATGCATATAAACCTATGGGACTGGATGGGTTACACCCAGTTGTACTGAAAAAGTTGACAGACGTGCTCACCGAGCCACTTTCCATTATATACCTGAAGTCCTGGCTAACTGGGGAGGTCCCAACAGACTGGAAGGTCGCAAATGTAACACCCACTACAAGACAGGCAGAAAAGAGGACCCAGGAAACTACAAACCTGTCAGTCTGACCTCTGTGGCAGGGAAGGTCATAGAAGAGATCATCTTGAGTGCCGTTACACTCCATATACAGGATAACCAAGGGACCAGGCCCAGTCAGCATGGGTTTATGAAAGGCAAGTCCTGCTTCATGAATCTGATCTTCTATGACAAAGTGACCCAACTATTGGACAAGGGAAAGGCTGTGGATATTGTTCTGCTAGAATTTCAAAAAGCCTTTGACACTGTTTCCCACAGAATTCTCATGGAAAAATGGCTGCTTAT
The DNA here is from genome assembly GCA_028565055.1 of Phoeniculus purpureus. Lineage (NCBI taxonomy): Eukaryota > Metazoa > Chordata > Aves > Bucerotiformes > Phoeniculidae > Phoeniculus > Phoeniculus purpureus. The sequence continues at coordinate 38,928,914 of JAOXOE010000874.1, forward strand.
AGCTTGGATGAATACACAATCTGGGGAATAAAGCACTGGCTGAATGGATGGGCTCAGAGAGTGGTGGTCAGTGGAGTCAAATCCATCTGGCAGCCTGTCTCAAGTGGTGTCCCTCAGAGGTCAGTGTTGGGATCATGTTTGTCTTTATTAATGATCTCAATAAGGACATGGAATGTATCATCAATAAGTTCACAAATGATGCCAAATTAGCTGGGAGTGTTGATCTACACAAGGGCAGGGAGGCTTTACAGATCTTCGATAGATTGGAGCAATAGGCCAAGGTTAACGGCATGAGCTTCAACAAGGCTAAGTGTCAGGTCCTGCCCTTGGGCCACAATCCTGTGAAGCACTACAGGATTGGGGAGGTGTGGCTGGAGAGCTGTCTGGCAGAAAGGGATCTAGGTGTCTAATGGACAAGTGGCTAAATATGAAGCAGTAGTGTGGCCAAGAAACCAAATGGCATTCTGGCTTTTAATGGAAATAGTGTGTGGCCAGCATGAGTAGGGAGGTGACATTCCCTCTGTATTCAGCACTGGTGCAGCCACACCTTCAGTACTCTGTCCAGTTTTGGGCACCTCAGTGTAAGAGATACTGAGGTGCTGGAGCGAGTACAGAGGAAAGCAACAAAGCTGGTGAAGTGCCTGGCGAATAAGTCTTATGAGTAGCAACTGAATGAGCTGGGGCTGTTTAGGTTGAAGAAAAAGAGGCTGATTGGATACCTCATCATTCTCTACAGCTACATGAAAGGACACTGTAGAGAGGTGGGTACTGGTCTCTTCTCACATATGATAAGCAATAAAACAAGAGGAAATGGCTTTGAACTACAGCAGGGTAGGTTTGGACTTGATATTAAGAAAAAAGTTTTTCTCAGAAAGAGTAGTCAAACATCAGAATAGCCTACCAAGGGAGGTGGTTGAGTCACCATCCCTGGATGTGTTTAAAGGTGTTGGGGAGTATGGTTTGGAGGTGAACTTTGCAAAGCAGGGTTGATGGTTGGGCTTGATGATACCAAGGGTCTTTTCCAACCAGAATGATTCAATGATTTGATGAACAGGAAGGAAAGTCTCAAAAGCTTCAAGAGGTGGGGAAGCTAAAAATCCCACAAAACACAACTCCTTCAGAAACAGTTTAAAATGCAACAGCGTTGTGAGCAACAGGATCTCTGAAGTGTGTAAGTTGCCTTCCAGACTGTCAGAAACAGCACTTTCAAGTTTGAATTCACTTGTCCCTTTCCAAGTGCTCACTGCAATTCCATCATTCCTGAGTAGCTTTTGCTACTGTTCTCTAGCAGCAGACTCCTCTCTTACAAGTCTGTGCTTTCACAGTAAAAAAAACCCAAAACAACACAATTCCTAAAACCCTGCATTTGTTTTATGAAATGGAACCCTACATTTATGAAAGATAGATAGTCCCAATCCCTGCCCAAGCAACGTAAGTCAGCATTTTACACCATTATATGAACACTCTTAATACACTTGTGCACTAGCTTAAAGTAATTTCAGTTATGTCACGACGTGCAGAACCCCAAAGAACAGTACAGCTACACAAAATCTGGCATTCTTGTCATCTACATTCAACACCTTAAACTACTGTGTTATTTTACAAGCAACCTCTAGAATCCACAAAGACATCAGTAAAATGCTACAGTAGATGTAAATTGCTCCATAAAACACAGAAAGAAGGGTTCCACTACTTCTGTAGTTTGTCCTTAAATAACTTCCTCTGCTGCAGTTAATTACTGCCTTCATATTTTCTATGGCAGCAGGCAATTTTTTTCTTAAGAAAATGAGATACTAATTATTTAAACTAATTGTTTTCAGAATCTACTCTTTTTGAGAAATATGTACAGAAATTTATTTTTAACTTCTAAATTATGGCCACAGGTCTATCTTCTGAAACACAAAAACCATGCAACATGTATCTTCCAATTTAATTCTCAAGAATTATTCTTCTCCAACCTAATTGCAAAGGATTACTAACTTAGCTTTATGCAGTAGAAGGTCTTTCCATTCTAATAATATATATAAAATAAACAAGGAAACAATTTGCATGGTTCATAAATTTTGGTATAATGAAGCAAATAAATCTGTCTGTCAAAGATCAGACTAAGTTAATCTCTCTAGAAAGCAGGAAATGTTTCCACTTGGCGAAGACAAACACACACAAAAGAAAGACATTTGCCACCAGTACCGATCCTATCAGTATTTAAGTATAGGTAAGTTTTAAAAAGCCCACGCATAAGCCTGTCTTATTGTAGTTGCAGACAAAAAAAACACCCAAGACAGTTGCTTGGTTCTGAACACCACAAATGTTTCAGGAAATCACCTAATCACATAATTTCCTGGAGTGATTTGCTATTCATGTTTTCAAAATGTCAAGATGTTCTTTTCATACATATCATAGACTGCTTTAGTCCCTGGAGGATTTGTTCTAATGGTCAGTACAATGGTCAGGTTGGACAGAGCTTTGAGCAGCCTCATCTAGCTAAAGATGTCCCTACTCACTGCAGTGGGGTAGGACTAGATGATTTTTAAGAGTCCACACAGCCCAATGCATTGAAATGAAAAATCTGGTACCCTCCTGACATTCCTTCCTCTCCTTCCCCTGCTTCTTCTCCTCCTAGGACTTGTGATTACAAAACAGTAACAGAAGACACAAAAACGTAACTTCATTTGAATTGAAAACAAAAATGAATGTTAGTATTTTATCTACCTATTTATTACTTGCACAGTGACAAGAAAAAAAAGAAGAAAATGACAAGAAACTTCTTTAGCAAGTTACTGTAGCTCTGTGATGTTATGAAGAAGAGAGTCAGGATGTACACAAGAGGAATGGAATGCTCAGCAACACGTGTAACGCACCTTGACTTTTAAATTAGTAGTACTAATTGAAAGACATCTGTTTGGCAACCAAGAACTGATTAGGAAGAATAAAAGAGGTTCACAAACATGCACCAGGATTTCCTATTACTGCCTTTCTAAGGAGCGATCAAATTCAGTCATGCACAGCAATGACCTGTATCAGTTACACTCCTTTGATTAAAAGCTTTTCAATACAACAGAAACATCAGTCTTTTCTGCTGAGATGTAGAAGATATATCCCTTCCAATAAAATCAATGATGACTTCTGCAATAGCCAGACATACAGCCAGAAATACAGCCAGAAATACAAGCAAATAACAGAACTATCAAAAATTTTGTTTACGTAATTCTGGGAAGCATCAGTTGTATTCTTATGCTTTAATGCCCAAGGTCAGACTAAGTAGAATTTGGCCCATCTACTAGGAAGCAGTGTATGATCTAAATGTTATCTTAAAATCTCTTATCGTTTGGTTCACTGTTTCCACATTTATATTAATTACTTGTGGCTGCACTTCCTTTTAATTAAGAACAAGTGCTTATGCATATTTTCAGAGCAGCTTTACTACTACCATGTAAACAACATCACAAAAAAACCCCAGAACTTTCCTATTCCATGTCCTTTTCACACCAGCTTCTTTATAATATGCTGACACTTTCCAATGGCACAGGCTTCATCTTAAACCTGTAAATCCCCTAAAAGTCAACATTCCAATTCTAACACCTATGCCCCTGCACAGAGTGCAATCTTCAGTGCTGCTAATGGTTGCTCCCAGCAAATATCTAGTAACATTTGTTTGGTTAAAATCAGAATACATTTTCTTATTCTTCAGCAGGCCTGAGGACACAACACTGCTAGACTGAAACACAGGCAAGTTTACTACTTCTTGCACATTATTATACTACAAAAACCTGGTTATTCACAACGGTACAACCACACTAGTTATGGAAAAGCTGTCTAAGCAACACCTCCCATCTCACTAGTGCCACAGGGACTTTAAAAAGGCACTGAGGCATGAAATCAAAGAACCCAGCAACTCAACTTTTGCAGTCATTTGCAGAGTCAGGATTACAGGGCCAGAGAATGCATCTGATAAAAGAATACCAACAAAACAGTAAAAATTTGACTTCGAATAAGCATTTTTACATTCACAACGCTTAAACGAGGTCTACATTCACAGGTATCCGCCACACAAGCACAACCGTTTCTGATCCTGCTGTGGCAGTGGGCTTGGACTAGACAATCTATGGAGGTCCCTTCCAATCCCTAATGTGATTCTGTTGCATCTCGCTAAACCGCAGCCAGCGAACGCACTGACGGTTCCTACAAGGTCTCAGCTCCCCGCACTTCCCTACACCCACAGTCAGGACCATGCAGGGTAATTCTCGTGAGCAAACCACCATCCACCGGGCCGCTCCCCGCCCCGCCCCAGGCCGCGCCCTGCCCGTACATAGCGCTGGTAGAACTTGGAGAGCCGCGGCTTGCCGTGGTTGTTGAAGATCAGGATGGCTTTAATCATGGTGGGGTGGAGGGCGGCGGCTGCCTCAGGATCGCTCGGCTGCGCCCCTCCTTCCCCTCCTCCCGCTTCTCCCCCTGCAGCTCTGGGGCGGCTGCGGCACCTGGGCGGGCCCGTGCACCACCACTCCACGAGCGGCGGAACGGCTCCTGCGCGACACGTGACGCGTCTCCAGTCACGCGGCAGGAAGGCGGCGTCCCGCGAAGGACAAAAAGCATCGGCCGGATGCGTCCTCCCGCGGTGTCACTTCCGACCTTCACGTCCCGATCAAGCCGCAAGCAACATGGCGGAAGCGGAGGAACTGGCGGCAGCCTCGCCGCAGAGCGAGGGCGCAGAGGTGGGCGGGGCGGCGGCGGGGATCGCTGAGCCAGGCCCCTCTGAGCCGAGCTTGCCTTCTGCCGGCTCGCCGACCACCGAAGAGCCCGCCAGCGATACTAAAAAGAAAAGTAATAGGGCGAGCGGTGGCGGGCAGCTACTCTGGCCAGTCGGCGGGGAGGGGGCGGGAGCCTCTGGCCAATTGGGAGGAGTGGGGAGGGTGCTCTGCTACGTGTGGCTTTAACGTGTTTCCTTCACGCTGCAGTTGACGTGCTGCTGAAGGCTGTGGGCGATACCCCCATCATGAAGACCAAGAAGTGGGCAGTGGAGCGGACCCGCACCATCCAGGGGCTCGTGGACTTTATCAAGAAGTTCCTTAAGCTGATGGCCTCTGAGCAGCTGGTAGGGCTCGGCGCCGGGTGGCGACCTGCACAGCACAGGGGAGGCCAGGAGCTTTGTGAAATCTAGGCCGAGGCTTCTAGCCAGAAGCTTGGCATAAAGACACCAGTAAAATCGTTCACCACAGTGTAACATTGAGTCATAGCAGTGCAGTTTGGCTGTGCTCACATGCTCAGATCCAACCTTTGGCCTTTTTGCAATTTGTTCTCTGTCAAGTGTTGACGTGCAGAGAGCTGCATGGATGATGTGCAGCAATGCAGCTTCTTGAGAGGAGTTCATGGACATGTGGGTGTTGATCTGTTCTCTCAGGCAACAAGTGATAGGAAAAGGGGAAATGTCTTCAGATTGTGCCAGGGGAAATTTAGACTTTGGTAAAACTTCTTCATTAAAAAGGTCATCAGTCAGTGGAACATGTTGTCCAGAGAGATGGTTGAGTCATCATACCTGGTTGTGTTCAAAAGTCTTGTAGATAGGGAGATAAGGACATGGTTTAGAGGTGGTCTTTACAATGCTAGAATAATGGTTGGTCTTAATGGTCTTAAAGGTCTTTTCCAACCAATTCTATGATTTCAGTGAAAGGTTTGTGTGTGCAGTATAACTAGAAATAATAGGGGAAAAGTCCAAAGTGGTTGAAATTGACTTTCTGAATATTGGTCTGTTTACTTCAGAACTTGCTTTCCATAGAGTTTAATTAATAGGACTGATACCTCCTTTAAAACAGGTAGCTTGCAAATGTTCATAGTTTCACGCCAGTGTTACTTATGTATTCTTACTCTCAAAGCCCAAGTGGCTTTCTGATGACACTGGAAGAGCTGGAAAAGACTCAGAAAGGCAATAATTTTGTGACAAGCAGTAAACTTTTAACATTCAGAGTTTTCATTTAAGATACAAAGTTAAATCTAGACTCATTAAAACAGTCACATATGTAGCTAAAGTGTAAATTAAATCACTCTCTTCTTGACTCTTATTTAAGCTTACAGGTGTATATAGTTTTACTAGTCATCCCTTTCACATAGAAATCACAAATGTTTTTCTCAACACAGTAGCTCGGTGAAGAGTAATAATTCAGATACTTACTTACTTTTCATGGATATTTTCAACAGTTTAATTCCTTAACTGTCATCTCATTGTTTCAGGGAGAAAATACCAGGGCATGGAGGCTTCCAGTCTGGTTTAAGCTTAATGCAATACTTTTTCAGGAATAGTGCCCTAGGAATTTTAGAACTCTTACCTGGAAGTAATACATGGTACCCTGCAATGCTTTCTTGCACTTCAGATCCCAAGGCCACCTCTAACATTATGGTCTAGCTACTACATTTCCACATATGTTTATATCAGGAAGTGAGAACGACCATTTTTAAAAAAAAAAAAAAAAAAGCAAAATCATTTCAGTGACCTCTGTTCTAACTGAGCAAATGAGGAAATTTGGAATAGCAGGAATGGTCAAATACTTGAATTTAAGAACTAAAGCAGTGAGTTCAGTCTGTGCTGCTTTATGAGAAATGAATGGGTCAACTTGCAAAAGAAGAAACTGTCAGCATGCTTGCTTTGCCTTTGTCTGGCAAATGGTGAGAAGTTTACCCACCTCTGGCTGAGGAACGCTGCTTCTGTGTGATTTATGAGACCTGCGGTAGATCTCAATCTTCTCTTTCTTTTTCTTTCAGTTCATATATGTAAACCAGTCATTTGCCCCATCTCCAGACCAAGAAGTTGGGACCCTCTATGAGGTAACTTTTAAATACCCTTTCAGAATATGCTTAGCAGAATCTGTCAAACTTGTGGCATTTGAAATCTGTTACTACCCCTAGCTAAGCTAGTAATATCTTGCATTTAGTGTAACGTAGTTGATATTCAGAGATCTGTATGAATACGATTTAAAGAGACATAACTTCATCTAATCTCTGGAATTGCATTTGTTCACATGGGGTCTGTTGTCGTCCCTCATGTTATGGATGGCTTTGATATTGGTAACAGTGATTCATAACACAGTTATCTGGGTGGAGGCTTTTTTTGTTTCATTTGTATGCCAGTCCATGAATAATCTAACGGCTCTTGTTTTGAATTCTTCTTGCAGTGTTTCGGAAGTGATGGCAAGCTTGTACTGCATTACTGCAAAACTCAGGCATGGGGATGAAATTACAAGCAATGTAATTGTCTTCAAAAATAGGAAAGGGACTGGCTTGCCTCAAATAAACCTGTAAATGTGGAAAGAAGGATATTTGCATTTCTGCTTATGACTATACGCATAGGAAAAGGTAATGAGTAGCATAAAAGAAGAGCTACCTTGCCTATCTGATCATCTGCCTGCATCTGCCATCTGTAGAGTAGAGCCAGCACCACTCTTGCTGCTTGATATCTGAAGGGCTGGATGGCTCTGTCAATACATGCTGTACTGAAGATAGATGTTCCTTTTTTTTATTAAAAGAGATGTTTGTTGTACATATAGGCCGTGATTTTTGTTTACTTCTGATGTGTTGTACGTCTGTTATGTATATTCTGTTCTTTGCAAAGCCTTCACCTTGGCTATGAATTGTCTCGTGCCGTTTCAAGACAGTAATTTGTTATTTTTTCTCATAATTACTATGTAGGATTGATATATAATCATTTCACCTTGTGCTTTAATTGTGTTGGTAATGCACGTGCCTCACTTATGTGGTACAGCTTAATGATAGGACTCAGAAGTACTCTATTCCTACCCAAACTATAGTAATTTGTTGAAGGCTGAACACTTCAGCAGCTGCCAAGGTCTTTCTTACGGGACTAGCGCTATTAGTTGAATGGTGCAACTAACTGTTGCATTTTCCATTAATGATGAAATAGTCATGTGGTGCTAAAAACCTACTCTGTATTCTCCTTTTGGCCACCGTTATTTTCCTGTTTTGTCAGCTGTGTAGTCCATCAATGCAATAAAACACATTTTATGTCTTTTTGCTAAATCATAACAAAGAGGATTTATTTTTCATCCTGGAGAGGACTTGTTGTCTTGACTAGGGTACTGACATTTGCTTTTATTTATTGTAGGGTTTTTGCGTGCTGGGTTGTTTTTGTGGATTTATTTTGAATGTACAGTCTTTTATATTTGTTTAAACTCAACTGAATTAAATATTAGCTGTTTGCTTGAAGAATGTTCTTGTACTGGGTGGTGGTTTTGGTCCCTCGTGATCTGCTTCATCACATACAGCCAAAATAGCCTGTTTTAGTTTAACACGTGCTTGTGAGATTGTGTAGTCTAGTTTGTTGCCTCTTCACACATAAGTGGTTCTTCTGTGGTCTCCTCACCCTGTTTATCATTTTTCACACTCTTGGGGGCATTCTGGAAAACAGAATAGCTTAACTTACTGATGTTGCTACAGTTTGCTTGCAGGCTGTGAGTGTGGCACAGAAACACACACATGCCCTGGACACTTGGTATAAGAGTAGCCTGGTACATTTTGCCATTTTTCAAGTGGAAAACCTGAATTCATTGGATTAAGCTAACAAGGCAGAATTGGTTGTTAACTTAAACACTTCAAATAATATGTACTTTTGCCTGGTCAGAACCCTGATTGCATGAATGTGTGTTTATTTAAGAGAACTATTGAAGGGGTAAACATTGATTTTTGTCTTACTGGGGAAATTACCTGCTCAGTTATTGTGAGGTCAGTAACCCTGTGCAGCCAGCAGAGGGTATACAAGGACAAAAGTATTTTCATAGTGCTTCCTAGGTTAAATTTTTTTTCAGTCTTTTTTGTAATATGTCCATTTCCCAGCCTTACAAATACAGGTAGTTTGTTTTCCTGTATGGCAATATGTTTACCTAAGATAAGCTACTAGTCTGGCTCTTTAAAGTATGTTCTGTTGATGCCTTTTACCTCATTTGATCTTAACGATTAAAACAACTCCAAATGTGATGGAAGCAGGTTGATTTGTGTCTGTAGTTTTTGCTGGGTTTTGTGTTTTGTTTTTTTTTTTAAAAAAAAAAAAGAAACCAAATTAGTAGATCTCAAGACGAGAAAGAACTATAGGTCATTGTACCTTGCCAGATAATGGTAGACTGTTATCCTTCATGTTGAATCTATAGAAAATTTATATCCTCTGAAGCTGAAACATACATTTGCCTCAATTCCTTCAAAGGTGGTGATTGAGTAATAATGAAACCCACAGTAATGATTTGGTTTTCTTTTTCTCGCCACATGTATTGTTGAACTTGGATAGCTTACTAATGCAGATAGGAACTATTTATTTATTATTCTGCTTGTTTCTATAATATTTATTTATTACTGTTAGCCTCAGCATTTCCTGCTACCTCAAGTAATTAGGTCTAGTTTACCAGTATATGGTGACTAACCTTATCTTGCTTTCTGTTTCCTGAATGTTTTAATTCGTTGACTTTATTGTGTTCCTTTCCTTTGAGCAATTGACAGTTTAAATTCTAATAATTCCCTGTGTAACTTCTGTACCTTCTTTACATAAAGAGTCTTCATTTTTTTGACTTTACCCTGTAATTTTCTACCTCCTCACATCATGGAAGTAGTCAGCAGTTGTTTATCTCTGGTAACCCCTTAATAACTCTGGGCTTTCTCTGGAGTCAGCATATGTTTTTATTCTTTTTAGGTAGCAGAAACTTTTCCTTATATATGATTAAGACAATAGATTAGACTGCAAGCACTGACATGCAGAGAATGTATTGGGTAAACAAACAAATTATTAACAGCCTCTCACTTGTAAAGTTTGCAAAAAGTATCTTAGATTGTGTACATTAAAAAGAGACTCCGCATGTAAGATTATTAATAGAGGATCCTGGAATGCTTTGAAATGTATGTACTTGTACTTATCTCTTTGAAAATAATCATTCCAGTAAATTGGAAATATCAGAAGCTTAGGTAGAACATGAAATACATTCTCTGTATTTAGTATGCCTTGAGCTGAAGTGTTGACAATAGTTTAAGTGACTTAAATTGCTACAGCAGAATCAAAAATTATATGAAAGATAAGTCTGACCTTTTGGGCAGGTCTCTGAAAGTTGTGCGAGACAAAAGAAATGTAGACTTAGTTAAGAATATTGTGTTCCACCCAGACATGCTACAGTATTGAGCTGCCAATATTCGTAGTATAATGTAATTCTCTTGACTTTATGTAACTGAATTGACAGAATAGGCAAATGGGAAAAATTTGATAAATAATTGTTTTTGAAGATGGAGAAAATTCCTGAAAAGAGAAATTACTGTTCTGTTTTTATGAAAGAGTACTTCCTAACATCCTGATACAAAGAAGTAGTGCTATGCAAAATACAGTTATCTTACTTCCAAGTTAACAATCACCAAGTTCAAACCCTCTAAACGTGGAGGTGTTGTTTATCTGAATTACTGTTCAGATAATGGTTTAAAAATGACTACTACTAGTAGTAGTAACTACAGATTTCTAATTTGTAGCTTGAATTACCCGTAAAAGCATGTGGAAAACATGAACAAGAGAAGTGAGACTCAAGTTACCTCAAGAGTAAAATGTTAAAACATGTACACGTTACCCATGCAAATATTGACCAAATGTAATCTCTCTAAGTTTTGAGGAATTACTGCTAAGGTATTAATAGAAAATGTGATAATTATTCCCACAACATAATCCTAAATATACTGATCTGGAGTAAATTCAAGGGGATGGGCTGGAAATTCACACACCTGTTCTCCGAACTTACCAAGTCTAAAGCAGCTTCTCTTTATTCATTGCTGCTGTCACTTAGCAGATCAAATTCTGCCTCTGTTTGCACAAGATTTATGCTTACACTGTTTTTGACTGAAGTTGTAATTACTCTTCAGAGATGTTGTACAAAGGTTACTCTGGATATTCATTATGATTATGACTGTATTACAAGCTTGAATAAAATGCTATGTGCACTAGAAAGTGTTCTCAGCCTCGTTTTGCCTCGGTTTTTATGGGATCATCAAGAGAAGAACATTTTAGAAGAAGGCATATTCGTTTGTTAGCTCTTACTTGCAGAGACACTGCTTCAGCTTTGCTAGCATCATACTTAATATGCTCCCAAGGTAAACATAATAAAGTTCTACATACTTTTCTCATCCCTGATTTGCCTTTGCTTCAGTAGCCACAATGCTGTATGATGTCAGGTGTATCCCACTGCATTTTAGTGAGAAAACTTTTGGCTTGATGCCAAAAATGTCTAGAGAAACAAAAACTCATTTAGAGGTTGTTTTATTGTAAATGGGTAGTTAGGAAAAGTTTAATGAATCACATTATTGACTAAAGACAAACCAAAATAAATATGTTAAAAGCTCAGCATTAAGCCAGTCACACCACATTAACGTCACTAGGGTCAGCAGTGCCAGATTTTCAGGGGCGCTGTAGCTCAGTTATCTGTACAGTTAGGAGGTAGAACAGCTGTTGGCATAGATTTTGGCCTGTGCACAACTCAGGAGCTGGCAACACATCATTGCTTGTGGGCACTTTGGACATGATCAGCCTGTTCTGGAGGTTAAAAGGTAAATTATGTGTACACACACTGTTCTTTTCAAGTTGGCCTCTGTGCCAGAGGGCAGTCCTTGGAATATGTATTAGTAAATACACGGTCCCGGTCTCAGATGAGATTATGTCCCTTATATGAACATTAAGAATGAAACTTCAGGAAAAGTATTACTTGTCCGTCGTCAAAATTCAGGACCAATCTCAACTTTTTTCGGGTAGTTCTCCAGGTTTCCCTCCATATAATCATCATACACATGCTTGCTCTAAATGCTTACAAATGACTAGGTTCTGCAACATAAAAATCTATGTATCAGTTTGACTGAGTGAATACAGTGTTAAAACGCAACTGCACTGAAGCCTTGAGCATAAAAAAAACCTGAAAAGGTTCAAGTTACATGTTCAAATTGCAAAAAGCAATGCACAACATTAAAACAGACAAAAATGCCTTTTTCTCAAGCCCTGTTTAGTATTGGAACTCGTAACTGTAGCAACTCTACAGAACTAAAACATATTAAGAGCTCTTCAGCTCTGAAACAGGAAATTTCAAAGAGGACTCCAAACAGAAAGCTACCCAGTAAATACTCTCAGTACAGAGAGGACCAGCCAGCACTTCAGCTTTAAAGACACAGAAACTTTACAGTGTTTATTCTCACAAAGAGAAGTGTCAGTATTTTCCATTTTATTTATAATGCATGCGAAGTGTGCTGACTTCCCACCAAAAGTAGATCTAAATTATTCCTTCCAGGAGTATTTTTCACAACTTTTCTGTGTGGTTAATTTTTCCTTCAGCAGTGAATATGCTATTTAGTAGTTGTTAGTGTTTTCAATGTATGGCATGACTTAGTATGTGGTGCCCTTGTTTCACTCCTTGATTACTATTGTGTAGTGAGGAATCAATCTCACTTTGCAGGTTATATGACTGAGAAATAGCTGCAGTGGTGTTCCGCATCCCTAAAAACGTCATCCTAAGGCTCCGTAGTCCTTTAACTTGGTCCTCTAGATCAGCATTTGAAAGCTACTGCTTTAGATGGTACATTGCTTCTGAGCAGCAATCTGAGTGACATCTGCAACAAACATTTTTATTTCGTCATTACCATAACCCAGAAGACCTCTTTCATGCAACTAGTCTTTCCAAGAGTTCAAAGATCTTCATGTCAAATAAAATGGACAGAAGTCTAGGCATCATAGACTGAGAAACACTTCAGGATGCAGTCCTTCTTAAATCATACAAAACTTGTTTTGTAATGCTTTGGGACTGCATAACACGATATTGTATTTCAGTTAAGTGATTTCCTTGGTGCAAGTTATTAACCTTTTGTCTGTATTATGATCTGTGTCACACAACATTCTCTTAAGCCTCCTCAGAGAGGTATTGCCTTTGAGTCACGTGGCCCCAAAACTTGCACAATAGCTCCAGATCCAGATTTTCTCTTAAAAATTTGCTCCCTGCAAACATAAAAGACCATAGACAGATAGAAGACAAATAGCAATGGTAAAGGGGTGAAAATTGTAGGAAGTGGAACAGATGTGAATGTTCAGTATTTGCTTGAATGCTGTCATCTGTGCGGGCTAACAGACTGCAGAGAGACAGTATGCTATTTAGTGCAGTAGTAAGAGGATCTAGACATTTTGAACTCCACTTTGGAATGACAAGATGTATTGTAAAGTCTGTAGTCCTAAGCTACATTCTTAGGCCAAATATATGGGTAGAGTGTCTAAAGCTGAAGTTAGTTAATTCATTCCCTCAGTCTTAATTGTTAAGATTTTCCTCATTAAGTCAAGAGAAAAACCTTGTGAGCTGTACCCCAAAAGGAGATCAGGTGCCAATATGTGCTTGAGCACTTCAGCTGTTAAGTCTCTTTTGGAGTTAGACTTCATGTTCAATGACTGCTTCAAGTGTTTACACCAGTCTTTTTGATAGTAGTCCAGCGGTTGGGCCTTTGTTCATAAAGCATATTTTCTATGGTTAAAACTCAAACTCCCATTTCCCAATACAAGTTTTTAACTCTCAGGATATGTGGAAGAATAGTTTGTTGGCTTCTTCTCTGAAGTTAAGTCATTATGAATGCATAAATTATTCGCTTTCTGTGTGAACTCTTGGAAGTTCTATGCTTTTCACAAGGTACACATAATGTGAAATACAGTAAGTCTTTAGAATTTTATGCTTCTTCCCTGAAGCTACATACTTTCTCTTTCTCCACAGTATAGAGAATTTATTTAATCTTTAGAGACTGCAATATTTGAAGACATGAGCATGGAGTACATGTGTGTCATCATACAGATGTGATAGCATCATACAGATTCAGAACAGCATGTGATTATGCGTCTCCTCCAAGAAACAGCAGAGTGTGCCATCATTAAGCAAAGCTCACTTATCAGAGAAACAAGATATGAGATTCTAATTACAGGAACTAGCAACTGTAATTCTCACAAAATTGTTTAATGGCATCATAGTGCTAAGTGTCCGATAATCATGGAAAAACAAGGTCTGAAAGAACTGGCACTGCAAAAAGAGAGGATGAGAGTTACAACTTGTGAGGCATGTTGATATAGTAGACTTTCTGATCAAAAAGTATTGGTTTTGTAGTTTTTTAAACTTCACTGGTGTGTGAATTTCTATTGGGATGTAAATACATGGTTTTCAGAAATCAGAGGAAATGCATAAGATACTGTACACTCCTTTATAAGAAACACAACTGACAATGTGAAGACAATTCCCATGTTCTATGGATTACAATACTCTTTTTTAAAATTTTCAGTGTCAGATACTGGAAGCAGTTAACTGCTGTGTGTGTTAAGATCCTTATTCATTTTCTACCAATGGGAATTAGCAAAGCACAGGCTAAGGAGCCACAAAAAAACTGTTCCTAGTGACTTCTGTGCAATTAAGCCATCTACTTACAGAAGTTTTCAAGATCAAGAACTAATGTGCAGTGATTCACAATGAAAAAAAAATATTTTTGATTATGAACAAATAATAGTACAAGGTTTTCTATTACTACCAGAGGAATTTCAGGTTTTGGTAATCAAGGAAAAACTTTCACAAATGGGTAGAAGAATACAGTTAAGATGTAAAAAGCAACAGCAGTTTTAAACTGCAACAGGTAGATCTAGCCTGATCCCTTAGTCATAACAGAGAAAGCAATAACATGTCCTTTTGCTTTTATGAACAGTATTTAGGAGCATCATTAATGATCACACCAACATTGTGGCAAAAGAATCAAAGTTCTCAGGTGTCTGGGATTAACAGCACAAGTATAATTCAGAGTGGGGTGTTTTTCTCTGGATATAAATATCAGAACATGAAAAAAACCACACAAGTGTACAAATAAGCATTTGTAATCAAATTTTGAAATGCTTTGAAAGAGCCAAAATGAGATCCAGAGAATATCTGAATAAAACAGAAAAGGTTTACTTTGATGCTCATTTCACAATCCATTTGGGTGATCCTTACAGCAACATATTTTTGTAGGATATTCTATTTATTCCTTTGGGCAGTGTTTCCAACAAGCTCTAAAATAAAAGACATGGGTTGTTTCGCACTAGTTCTAAATGTTGGCAACAGCAGTATTAATAGTACTCATAATGGAATACGCAAATACTAAAAAGTGCTACTTGCCCATAATCTTTTGACACCAGCTAACAGCTAAAATAGGCAGATTTCTTAGGAAATAAGACATTCATTTTCTAACTGTGAGTTTGAACAAGTTACCAAGGGATGTGATGTGTTTGTCCATTACCTGCAGTTCTCCCAAGAAGACTGTATGTTTTCTTCTTTAACCACATTGTTGTTGCCAGTGCTGGGGTATCCTTGTTCCTTTTCAGACTTTAAAGATCATGTTAGGTTCTTTCAGATCTTAAAAAAAGCCTGCGTGAAATCATCACAGTTCTCTTTCAAACACATGGCAAACACAAACACAAACTCAACTTGTTAAAATAGTAGCAATAAGGCTGGGACTGTTTTCTGTGTGCTGAGAGACGTTCTGGGCTTTTGCCTCACAATATACCTATTCAGTGCATTTGTTCATAATTCAGACTAGTGCACTAGATCCCAGACCCATTTAAATCACTGGGAATGTATTTCTTACTGCAATGGAGAGACAAATTAATCCAGCCTCTCAAGTCATTGCTACTGCATTAATTTTTCTTGCACCTACTTGATGTGTGCATCAAGAAGAGGAAAATGAATGCAGGCACATTAGTAATCCTGAAATGGAGCCGTCTCTAAGGGAACTAGAAAACTGCCAGTACTGTGAGCACCTTTAAGCCTCAGAGTTGTTGCAAACACAGCACTAATCTGTTTATTTCCAGTCCTGCAGTCATCAGGCAGACCAAAAGAGCTGAATTATGCGGGTTTTTTCAAAAAGAAAAGATGGATTTTTTAAAAGCACGATTCTGTGAAGTATAGTGAATTCCATTGCCAGAATTCACGACTAATAAACAGCCTATCAACAGTTCAGTGAGGATGGCTGGCATGGCATCTACTTGTTTTGCTGCCAAGCATATAGGTTTGACAGATCAGGGAGTGTGATCTTGTCATGTTAGCCTGGCCTTCACTGTCCCATTCATTACATTTCTGAGTGCTGAGGGTCGCAGCAGCCTTGGATGTGATTGCTCAAGCTCAGGGTGCTCAAGGAGCAAGCAGCTGCTTTCAACAGGCAAGCTGCAACATAACCTCCAGCAGAAATTTTCCCTGTGACCTAGAACTGTAAAATCGTTTCCGTTAGAAAAGATGTGTATGATTATCGGTTGACCCCAACTGTCAGATACAAACGTGTTTTATTTTGCTAATACTGGTTCTTTATGTACTTTTCTAAGGCCAGAATCAACACATAAGCAAAGCTAGCCGCGGTTACAGTACTTTCTAAGTCGCAGACCTTGTCCAAAGGGTGTGAAGATGCGCCTATCACGGAGCGGGAGAGCTACGACGAGACGGGAGGGATATGGGAGGGATACAGGAGATGCTTTCCGCCTGACGACCACAGCCCCTGCTCAACTCCGCATCCCCTCCTCGGGGTCACCGGAGCTCCGAGCCCTGCAGCTAGCGCGGCCCGGCGGCAGAGGCGGTGCAAGGCCCGAGCTGCCTCCGCCCGCCGGGGTCGGTGGCCCCGCTCCCGGGGACGGGCACGGCTGGCTGCGGTCCCGCCCGGCCCCTCCGCCCGCCGGGGCGGTGGTAAGCTCCCGCCGCGCTTACCGGCGCATAAAGGGAGGCGGCGGGGGCCGGCTGGGGGCAACGGGTGTTGGCCAGGATGGAGCAGCCGGTGCAGACGGAGACTTGGAAGGCTCAGAGCCTGGAGGAACTGATTCGCATCCTCCATCGGATATTCGCCGAGGACAAAGTCAGCGTGGAGGAGGTGCAGGCGCTGATGGAATCGTACGAGAGCAACCCCGACGAGTGGCTGCAGTACGCCAAGTTCGACCAGTACAGGTACTGATCAGCCTCGGCGCGGCGGGCCCCGAGTTCGGCGGAAGGACAGACCCCCGAACGGGGAGCCAGGACCGCCGGCACAACCTCCACCCTTCACCACCATCCAAAGGGGGACGAGGGGTAAAGTTTCCCCGGGGCTCCGCAGTGCTACATTGTAGAGGCAGCAAGGGCGGCTGCGGCGGACCCCGGCCCCGGCCTGCGGGGTAGGGACCCCTGACGCGCGGGGCAGACAGAAACGTGCTGGAGCAGCAGAAAAAGTTAAAAGATCGGGGGGAAGGAGCCCAAGAGCAGCACATCCACGGCAGAAACCGCCGGGCGGGGGTCGCCCCGGGGGCGGGGGGAACACACCGCTCCGAAGTTGGGGGCTAGGGCCCCAGCGCTGCCGCCCTTCTTTCACGGGGCAAGTGCTGTTCGAGGCTCTTTACTGCGCTTCAGGAGAAGGGAAGATACCTGTTAGGGTTCTGAGTCGGTCCTACTTTGCCAACAAGTGGTGGCTTCCCTCTCTTAAATTGCACTGTAAATAGTTTTTATTTGATCACTTTAATAATAACCCCCCCCCTCCTAAATGTTTCTTTTAACCTTGCTCCTTGCTGTCATGAAAGCATGTTTCGGCTTTTTATCGTCCTTTTCCCTCTTGTTGGCTGTCCTCCATTCAGAACAAATTACAGAATCTGTAGCAGAACACAGAGAATTAAGAATCAGAAAAGGAAAATGTGCTAACATTAGAAGTATGCACGGCAAGCCCTTAGGTTTTTACCCAGCCAGACCTGTTGTACAGCAATAATATCATTTGAAAAGTTCAGTCAAATGCCAGCATTGATTGCTTATGTTCTGATGTCACAGTAAAAATATGTATACCTGTTATATGTACAAATTGTGTGTGCAGTGAGAAGCATGGATTGATGTATGTGCTATGTTTTGAAAGTAATTTGTTATCAGCATCCTACCTTGAGTAAAATACAGTGGTCTTGTAGGGAAAGTATTTTAAAAATATTCAGTTCATATTGGTGCACTTTCTGTGTGCCCCTGCTTGCATCTTTTATGTGAGAGTGGGGCATCCTGTCACTGAGACAAGTACTCGACACAGTGAAGTGTGAATGATCATAACTAAAGCTAAAATGACATCAGAAGTAACCACTGGGTTACTTCCACCATAATAGTGCACACACCAGCCCTGGCTCAGAAAAGTCCCACTACAGAAGATAACATATAGAGCAGAATTCCAGCAGCTTCTCTAGTGAGCTCTCGAAGATAACAAGATGAGGTGCAGCTTAGGGGGAGGCTTGCAGCAGAGTGCAGGGGAGCTAGTGTAAGATGTTGCAATTAGATGTTTTCAACACCTGAAAGCAAATCAAGAGTCTTGAACATGCCTGTCAGTAGAAAGCCCTTAGAAGCAAGCTGCTTCTGTGACATCTAGAAGCACATGAAAAATAATTTTAAGAAATTTTGTGCTGATGAACTTTGTTTAGAAGTGGATGCTAGCAAGTTACTCCACAGTTGTTTTATCAGCACACAAATGCTGCCATTCAAGACATAGAACTTTCAGGAATAGAGTCAGAGGACCATATACAAAAACACTTTGGTTTTTTGGCTTTGTACAAATGACTGCTGCATAACCTAAGGAGGGCCAAGAATATCTGAAAAAGAACTGCAGAAGAATGTAACCATGTATTTTTCTTGTTTCATTGCAGTCTCCTGTTTCTAATTATAAGCCAGCTGCTGAAGTGACTTCATTCAATAACTATTTTGATTTGATCCTGCCTACCACACTAGTCCCAGACTCAGAGTTCCCAAACACTGATACTCTATGCTATTGAAAAGCAATATAATTATAAACTATTAAATATGTCCATGTTTTTTCTTCCCTGAAAAACAACAAAGAAGCTTAAAAATGTTTTGGTTTTTCAAAATAAATTTGACTTTCAAGAGTAAGAATGAGAAGGATTTTTATGTGTCACAACCTTCCTTCACAAATATGTCTGTATAATTTTGTCTTTTATAAATCTATTAGTACAGTAAAAGAGCAAACACTTTGTATTTCAGGTATACAAGAAATCTTGTGGACAAAGGAAATGGAAAGTTCAACTTGATGATCTTGTGCTGGGGTGAAGGGCATGGCAGGTTCGTATCCAAAGTCTATGGTTTTAGCAAACAGATATAAAGCCACCTTATCTTTCGCTGTCATACTAAAAGAGAAGTGTAATTAGACCTCTGTGAGCTATCAGGATGCATCTAGAAACTAAACAGTGCAGCATGCCTGTCAGTCCTGAACATCTGCTTTATCTTTTGCAAGTTTGTACCTTATGGACATTTTTAGAATACTCCCCGTTTTTCTACCAAATCTAAGCTTCTTTTCAGTCAGGAAAGATTTTTAGTCCTAAATACAGAGGGTCATGTACAATAGACCCATAAAATGCTTGGTTGCAGAAGCAGGACTTAGAGCAGTTTAAATGTTCTTTGTTCTGTCATGGTGTTTAAAACCCACCTCTGTGACAAGATGAGAAAATTAGATAGAACTGCAGGCTGTGAGGAAGCAGTCCCTTTCCAAGACTTGGCTCTCTTTTGGTTTGTTCATCCCATCTCAAAATGGACCACACTGCTGACGTCGCCTAGTGAGTTGTGTTCATAGACTCTGAGCTTGTGTAGTCCTATAGTTGTGAGAGCAGAATCTTAAAGAGTTTGTATTAGTACAAATATCTGTTTTATCCACCCAAAATTGGGCAACCATGAGGTCAACTTTTCCCACAGCTCTCGGAATCCCCACTCAGTTTTGTCTTGTGCTACTTGGTGAAAGATTTTAGACTGTTCCCAAATTTTCTGGATGTCCTAGTGAAAGGAATAAGGCTCCAATAAAACTGTGAAATCCAGTGTTACGTAATGGTTGCTCATTTGCTGGATTTTCTCCATACCCCTCTTACTTTGCCTCCCATGTTGTCCTTTCCGACCATTTGTAGCAGGGGAACTAGATGGCCCATAGTACATTCTCCTGTCCAATCTCTGGGTAGTTGCTTTCTGACTTTTAAGTCCCTGCACAACCACCAGTAACTGTCTGGTAGATTACAAGTGACATTTATGGCCAGGGAGATGTTGTAAGTTCTGCCCATTTTATTTCTTATGCTGTTTTGATGGTTTTCATATAATACAACTGGTATTTCCCCCGCCATAAGTATTTGCAATTTGCTGGCCCAAGTATTGAATCGTTTCACTAAAGGTATCTTGATCCACTCTCCCAAACTACTGATGTTTTCAAGTTTTCCCAATGACTCTCCTGAGGAGCTGTATTTCATGTGTGGGATGGAAGAGTTTACTAGCACCATTTGATACATCAGTTCCATCATGCTGTTTCCCTATCTGCAACTTTTTGAGGCATAATCAAGTAATTTGCATGGATCCAGCTTAGTCCATTTGCTAGCAGGGATTCCAAGGAATGGTGAGTTGAGACCATCTGCCTGCCCACATGCCCAGCAATTAGTAATGTTAGTAAGTTTTACAAGACTTCTTACAAAGACCACACAGGTATTCACATCAAAGGCAGCACTTGCCAGTCTGGAGTGGGTTAAGATCACAAATACCCAGATTAATGTCTTGAAGACGAAGCCTCAGCAGCCCAACAGATGTTGATTCTGATCGTGGTTTGGAGGTTTTCTTAACTCTGGAATGGTGGATCCAAGCATGTCTTTCCTTAAATTTTACAGCCGTATGATTAGTCAATGGTACTTGAAATGGTCCTTCCCACTTTGGTTCCAGGGTAGATTCTGAAAGAGACTTAACATACATGTAATCACCCAGTACAGTGTTATGTACTGGCCTGTCAAGCTCTCTAGCACGAGTGTCACACACAAGCTTCTCAATTTCTTGCAGCTGTTTTTCCAAAGAGATGAGGTAGCCATTTAGGGTTTCCTCAACAGTCTGCATTGAGATTCCCTGCTGTGTTGCATAGGGTCTTCCATATAGGATCTCAAAAGGGCTAATGCCTTCCTTTGCTCTGGGCTTAGTTCTTAGCCTTAATAATGCCAATGGCAGAGCCTGAGGCCAAGGGAGGCTGGCCTCTTGGCCCAATTTGACTATTTGCAATTTGATGAGATGATTCATTTTCTCTATCTGCCCACTTGCCTGGGGCTGATATGGGTTATGTAACTGCCCGTCAATCCCCAAGATTCGGCTAATTTGTTGTACTACTTTGTCACTAAAGTGCAGTCCCCGGTCTGATGATGTTGCTGGGACTCCAAACCTGGGTATTATCTCTTGCAGGAGAAACTTCACAACTTACCTCCCAGGCTTTATTAGTTCGGCAAGGGAAGGCTTCAGGCCACCCAGAGAATATGTCTGTGACTACCAATAGGTACTGGTACCCTCCTTTTCCGGAGAGTTCTGACAAATCTATTTGCCATTGCTGTCCAGGGATGTTTCCCTTGTCTATCTGACCCAACATGAGCTTATTCCCAGTTTTGAATTGTTTTGTAGACATATCTCACACTGCTGGGTTACCTGTCTCATGATTGTATATAAGTTCCTAGCAACTACACTTTTGGTTAAATACTGGTATAGTGCTTCAGCTCCCCAGTGGGCTTTTCTTTGTTCCACCATAATGAGAGCCCACAGCATCACTAAAGGTGTTATGATCTTTTCCTGCAGAGTACTAGCCCACTTGTCCTTTCCTACTTCTCTTTTCAGATCCCGAATGAGTTTTCTGTCCTCCTTTAGGAGGCCCCTTGTCGTGGTCTGTTTGGATCTTACCGTCTGTGACCAAAGATTGCATGCTTACTGAGCCTTCCTCCACCACTCTTTTAGCTTCTTGATCCGCTAAGGAATTCCTGATTTCATGAGCTTGTTTTCCTTTGGTGAGCCTTGCAGTGCATGACAGCTACCTTTCTGGCAGTTGCACTGCGTCCAAGAGCCTCAAAATTTCTTCTGCATGTTTTATGTGCTTTCCCTGAGTAGATAAAAGTCCCCTTTCTTTCTTCATGGCTCCATGAGCACGTACCACTCTGAAAGCATACTTTGCATCAGTCCAGATATTGATCTTCTTCCCTTTTGCCAGCTCCAGAGCTCGTGTAAGAGCTACTGTCTCTGCTTTCTGTGCAGAGGTATTAGAGGGGAGAGCCTTAGACTCTATTACCTGATCAGTTGTGTGATGGCATATCCTGCTTTCCGTTCACCTTGTTTGACGAAGCTGCTCCCATCTGTGTACCAGGATTCTTTGGCATCGTCCAATGGTTCCTCCTTTAGGTCCGGTCAGCTGGCATACACAGCTTTGATGGTTTGCAGGCAGCCATGGGTTACAGGTTCCCCTTTCGTCCTGCTAAGAAAAGAGGCGTCCAGGTGATTCACAGTTCTCTGGTCTGTCACTACCAGCAGGTCATCCACATACTGCAGCATGATTCCGTTTCCCGCTGGTCACTCCCAATGTTCTAGGTCTCCGGCCAGCTGATTCCCAAACAGGGTAGGGCGGTTTTTAAACCCTTGTGGTAGTACAGTCCAGATTAGCTGTGTTTTTCATCCAGAATCGGGATTCTCCCATTCAAAGGCAAACAGCATCTGGCTCTTGGCATCTAGTGGCAGGCGAAAGAATGCATCCTTCAGGTCCAGAATGGTAAACCAAGACAACTCACGAGTAAATTTAGTTAGCAAGGTGTAAGGTTTTGCTGCCACTGGGTGAATATCTTCTGTTATTCTATTAATGGCCCTCATGTCCTGTACTATCTTATAACTACCATCTGGTTTTCTTACTGGTAAAATAGGAGCGTTATATGTTGATTTACATTCCACCAGTAACCTGTGTTTGAGAAATTTCTCAATAATGGGTTTGATTCCCTTTCTATCTTCAGTTCTCAAAGGATATTGTTTGATTCTCACTGGCTGGGACCCCACCTTAATCTTTACCATTATTGGCAGAGCTGCTTTGGCTCTTCCTGGGACATCTGTGGACCACGTTCCAGGGAAAACCTGATCTAAAACCTCCTCAGGGATTGCTGTTTCTTCTGGGACATCTATCAAAGCCAAGCTCGATATTTCAATAAACTGATCTTCATTTACATTTTTTTCTATTCTCTCATTAGTAAATTTTATTTCTGCTCCCAAACACTCAAGTAGATCCCTGCCCAGCAATGGCTTTGATGAATTTGGCATGTATTCCAATTTTCTTTCCCAGTTTAAAATCCAAAGGTTTCAAAAAATATGCCCATTCACTTTGGCCAGTGGCTCCCTTTACCATCCCAAAATCTTTATCCAAAGGGGTTAAAGCCTGATTCAAGACCGAAAACGTGGCTCCAATATCTACCAAAAATTCTACTGATTTCTTTTTGTCCCCTATCTTAAGTATAACCAGTGGGTCTCCTAGAGTAGGACCCCCAGGTCCCTGTCAGTCCTCTTTAACCTGTGCTTGAATCTGCACCCATGGCTTCTCTCTCCATTTATCAAGACATTCATTTTTCCATTGCCCCTGTTTCTTACACCGAGGAACAAGTGCTTTCCTGTCTTTTCTGTCCCCCTCCTCTCTGTTTCTAAATACTCTCCAAGCTCACTCCAACAACCCCTCTAAGTTTTGGCCTTCTGGTGGATCAAGCTTTGGTAATTTCTTTCTTGTATCAGTGTCCGATTGTGCAATAAACAGTGACACTGTGATATCCCTGCTTCAGAGTCTGGGTCCATGGGTGTATATTTTCTCATGGCCTCTTGTGATTTGTCTAAAAAATCTGTAGGGGTTTTTCTTGGCCGCTGCTTAACTGGATAGAGCCATGCCCCATTAATTGCTTTTGGAATTGCCTTCTCAATCCCCCCAACCAACCAGTTCCTGTATGACTGCAACTGCTGCTCCAGCTGTGCCTGCTGTGCCTGCTGCACCTACTTCATTCCTTCTTGGGAGTGCCCCATAATGCTCAGGTAATTCTACATCTTCACTAACCTTTTCTGGGTTTATGCATCTTTGCCCTATACTGCAAGCTGAACAACACTGTTTCAACTTATTTCTTCCCATTCTCTCATTCTCCTTTTCTAATGCTAAGACATCGGATCTTGTGGAGGAGCCATTTCACAGTCTCTCTGATACTCTGGATGTTCTCTCAAAGAGAAAAACATATCCATATAGACTGCTTCCTTCCACCTCCCATGTCTTCTTAAAAAGTACATTAGCTAGATCTGGGTACTATACCTTAAAGATCGATTTAGTGACCACTTTTCAACGTCTTCCAGTTTATACAGTGGCCACCACCAGCTACAATATTTAATTAGGCTCTCTTTATTAACATTCCCTCCAGCCAGAACCCCTATCTCCTTCTGGTATGTTAAAATACATCCCGGGAGGCCTGGTTCACATTCTTCCTTACTCTGAGACCTTCTCACAACATACCACACGAATACTGTACCTGAAGCAACAGAGCACTGTGCCCATGGTGCGTGTAAAAGGAGCTCAGACTGTTCTGCAGACACTCACACTCCCTACCTTCCTGAAAAGAAAACGGTGTGCTTATGATAATGCAGACTAAGAACACGGCAGCTGCAACATAATAGACATACAGTTAATCAAACTATTGCCTCCAAAGCTATCCAGCTGCACAAATCAACCCCTGACCAGAGGAGTGCTTCGCAGACAGTTCTGCAACTCTCTCACTCACTCACTCACTCACTCACTCACTCACTCACTCACTCACTCACTCACACAGTTCTCTTAAACTCACACACAGTACATGTATAGCTAGCATCGAAAGCAAAACAATTAACCCACGGGTTGACCACCACTCACAGCCCAAAATTCTCCAACTAGAATCAAGATGTTACAAATTCAGAAGGGAATCACGGGACCAGACAAGTGAAGCTTTTGCGTTCACTAAAGCCTTTTTCCCACCAAACCAAACCCAGGTATACCCCAGGTATATCCCAGGGGTGAGCACAAGGCTCCAGTCCTGCATAGGACCATCTCACTACAACTTACGGGCTCCCCTCCTCACATACCTGTTTGTGCCTGGGCCAGTTCGTTACTGTTCCCGCGGTGGTCGATAGACTAGGGGAGTCCTCCAGGAGAAATTGTCCTGCGTACACCTTGAGGAGTCTCAGAGTCCCCAACCTCGGCGGTGGACAGGGACCTCTTGGCTGACTTGCCAACTGACACGTGGAAATGAACTCCAATTCACAGAGAGAGAGAGAGAGAGAGCGAGCAGGTATGCTTTATTGCAGCGCTGGGCACACAGGGGAAAATCCTCCAAATCATGTGCACTGAAATGCAGATTTCGTCAGGTTATACACAGTCTTTTCATACATCTGCATAAACAGGAGGGGATATTACAATTAATTATTATCATCCTGTTCACGTCTGCGCAGTTGTTCTTGGGGGTCTCAGGCATGGCCTTTTGAATGACACTGACCTTTTTGACAGTAACTTCAGCTTCTTGGCAAGAGTGCTATAGACTCAAGCCTGGGAAAATAACTTTGAACTTTTTATCCACCTAGTTCTGCTGTCTGCAGATTAGTTGTTCTCTTCTCTCCTCTTTATCCGTACTTCAAGGCTCGCAACCAGACACATTTGTTTTACTAACTCACCCCCATTCTTCTCAGCCAGTCTCAAAGCACATTCACATTCCCCTTTCTCCTTTAAAGCAAAACCATGTTTCACAGCACATCCCTTCACACAATTGTAACTGTCAGTCTCCTTATATCAAGCCTTTCACAAAATCTTGGCTAAAACAAAGTATGGAATAACAAAACTTGCAGGTTTTGACTGCTTGTTCTTATATAGAAAGAGAAAACCTACAGAGCTGTCATATCAGTTTTTTCTTTGTTTCAGCTGAGCATGCAGTTGAACATTTGCGGTGTTCTCTAGGAGATGCCATACATTATAATCAGAAGGGTAAAAGAACCAAGCCCACCACATCAATTCCTTCTGAGCTATTCCCACAAAGCCTGTAATTTATGTCAATCTGTGTTTCAGCTGGATAAGCATTTGCTAGAGCTAGACTGAGATCACAAGGTGGTTTTGCTTCCTGCATGATGAGGATCAGATGGTTTTCATGGCTTGTGGAAGTGGTGTGACAATGTGGCATTTGTGAACTGTTCTGTTCCTGAAGCAAGCTCTGCTTTCTTTACATGTTGATTTGTAAGAAACCCTGACATTATTTTACCGAAAACAGTTAACAAGCAAATATGAAGTCATTAATTGAAACTCAATAGCACTGTATTCTGGGAGTGTCAGATTCCATCTATTAACTCATGCCCATTGAATGGAGAGCTTTCCTTTAATCCCAATCCCATTGATTTCTGTAAAGTTAGTCTTCTATTTAAAACTAAATTAAATAAAAGCTAAATTACATACCTCGTCCACATATCTTTGAATGTAGCAATTAAAACATGCTTTGGAGCAAGGAGACCAATCAAGTGAGCAGACAAATCATACTTTATCCTGCTGTTTTGCTTACATTTTGCTGAACTAGTGAAATTAACATCTTATCTAGTTGTGCTTAGTAATATCAGAGTAAGAGGTACAGCACTATTTCTTCAACAAATACCTGTGCACCCCAGCAGTGAAGACCGCTGATCAGATCAATATCTGCCTCATCTCCAAAGTTCTGCTGCGTGTGAGCTTATCTCAACGCATTTCTAATGTGGCAGTTGTAATTAGTCACACTTCAGTCATTGTGGGTGATTCTTTTGTGCATGACACTTGTGCAGTGGCATTTCATTCTTGGGCGATGTCTGGACACGGTATGCTATGCTAGCTGTCCTGTTTGCTGTATTGAAACTAAATATGTGCATCACACTGAGTTTGGTCGTTCTTTTTACATATATAGCAGTATCCATGACCATACCGACTCTCACTGCTTTATGAAGATTCTCCAGGGAAATCTAAAGGAGACTCTATTCAGCTGGCCTGAGAAAAAAGGGAATGGTGAAATGACTAAGAAATCAGAACGAGTTTTGAGGGAAAATCAATGCGCCTACATTAATGGTAAGCTATTAAGCTTGTTTTGACAACTACTCATCCATGAGTCTTATTCTTGACAGAGGAGTTCGTCTGCTCCCTAGTCTCATACCTTACAACAGTGTAATACTAGTGGCTTTATGCACAGTTTAAGAGCATTGCTCTCTAGATACTGCATGTACCTGTATTAGATTCAGTAAAGGAGACAACCAAAAAAATGTCCTTTTAACTCACACTTACAACAATGCAGCTGATGCTTGGTACTTAAATATGCTGGGTATGTCTAATAGTTTTCAGCATTTTGTCCCTAATTACCGTCAGAAATTACCTGCAGACATAGAACTTAAAGAGTATTTTGTAAGAAATTAGGGAACCAAAGTTTAAAAAGTTGAATCACCCTGATATTTTTCAAAGCTATTTTGGTCACTCATGCAAATTCACGCGTAGAAAATGCACAGTAGGAGCTGTCTGTGGAATAAATTGGACAGGATCAGACATGGTCCTTAAACTACTTCCTGTCCCGGTCCACAAAAGACTCTAGTGCTGAAGTGCAGTGTCAGCAGAATATAAATGCCCAATTTAGCCAATACATGGAAACCTGCCTGACTATAGATACTGAGAAACTACTAAGCCTCCACCAGTCTCCCTAGGTACCTAGATCCATGCCATTGCTTGTGTCTGTAATATCAGCACCTTGTGCTGCGTTGGAGGCCATCCTGGAGTGGCCTGCTGAGTGTAGCATTCTGATGCTCTGAAAGACATTGCACATCACGCTGAACAACAATTTCAGCAGAACAAAGGCTGAGTGTCAGAGAACAGGGACATCTACCTTTTAAGGGATGAGTTAAAAACTGGAGCACCCACTATGGGTTTGATTTTGGGAACTTACCAGTCGGAGGGAGGCCCATGTTGGGTTATGGACTAAGCCAGGGAGAGGGTATTGGGAAAGAAAGCCTAGCGGTCTGCGGCTCTCTGTTGAGGTTACACCACAGTAAGTGAAGAGACAAAATCCATAGGACTGGTAATGCAAGAAGGAGCTTAATATGTTGCTGGTGTTCCTATTCCAGGAGTGTGGCACGCTAGTTTTTCCTATTTACAGGGTTCTTTTAGATTCAAGCACTTGCAACTGATCCTCTGTGCAACTGATCCTAAGCTTCCTCAATTGTGCTGAAAATTGACACCCATTTCACTGAGGCAGTTTGGATCTCTGCCATATTCTATAATGCCTGGTTTTGCTTAAAAGAAACAGCTAAAACAGATAGAAGGAAAACAGGTCATAGTATGGTGATTACTCCAGCAGTGAGTGACCTTCCCTTCATGTTTCTGTTCCATGCTTCTTGGTTGCTTTTGTTCTTAATTTTTAAAGTTAGAACCCACTAAAAAGTCTCTATCTGAATTTCCTACTAGAGAAGCACAGATTTAGGACGTTTTTACTCTGTGTCCTCTATTTAGATAAACTGTGTTAATGACACCTAGAGATTACACTTCCAGTGTATCAGAGTTAAGAAGGTACTCATGATTCTCGGAGTATCGTGCTTATGTTGCGCAATACAAGTCCAGGTATTATATAACATACTAAATCAAGTACAAAGGCCTGAGTTGTTTATTCAGCAGGGTCATAAATTTAAAATTCAAAGTATCTTATCAGTAACTAAAAAACTCCAGTGTAGAATGCAAATAGTTTGTTTTGTGGATGTGATTCTTCATACCTTACATTTTTATGGAACAGCTTGATTTCTGCTCCACCATCACAGAAAACGCCTTTACTTCTTTAGTAACCACACAACAGACAGAGCCTTGTTCTGTTACACGTTCAGTTATGCTTACTGTTCAGCAAGTCTGTGAGTACGCCAGTCACTGCTTATTTGTCACCTTGGCCAAGACGAATGAAAAGCCTGTTCTCAGAACTAAGGTTTTAAGGTATTAATTAGGAAACAGAAGCCTGCTGTAGAAGGCACTTATTTCTCTATCTTTAAGTTCATGCCTCACAAAAACATTTTCCCCTGTAAAATGTCATGTTACATTCTGGAAACATAAACCTTCCAGCTTCTGGTGCATGCTTTGGGAATGATAGCTAAAAAATTACTGATAGCATGTAAACTTAACTACTGATAGCATGTTAACTTAAACTTCTGTACATGTCTATTGGCCATTATCCCATAACAGATAAGCCAGAAATTATATGAATTGTGGAAGGCATTAAGGTATTTTCAATTACCAATATATTTAGGAATCTGTGCTAGAGAACTGCAGTCAGAATCCCTGTACTGAGTTACTTGTTGCCTTTAAAATTCAGACCATGCCTCTCCGGCTTGCACAAGTTTTGGTTTAGAAACATTTTTCCAGGCATCTGTGATCTTGTTAAATCTTCCCACTAACACCATTCCTTTCATGTCCTCCCTGATGTAGACTCCATTGGCCTTCACCGTGTGGAGAATATAAGCCACACAGAGCCTGCTGTCAGCCTGCATTTGTATAGCCCACCTTTTGACAGCTGCAACACCTTTGATCAGAGGACTGGACACAAGCACAAAGTCAAGATGACCTTCTACAGTGAGTTTGGAGAAAGGACTAACTATGTAAGTAGAAGATCACACATTCTTGCCCAGCCCATGGCTCTGAACCCCTGTGGGAGTGTGTGCTGCCCATTTGCCCACACAGGTCCAGCAGCCTACCTTTCCCGGGGCAACCCCTGCTAGGATCAGCATAAAACCTGTTTCCAAATACTACTCAATGTGCAATTCCAGCATGTGGAGTTTCCTGCTTCGTAGCTTTCCTCCCCTTCATCAGCAGGAGATGAGTGCAGAGCAAAGAGAGGGATTAATGAGAATTTTGCTACTAGCCTAAGCACCTTCATGCAGCAAATGACGGTAAATGCAACACAGCCAATGGAAAACTGAAGAGCAGCTGCGTTGTTTTGGCCAGCTTAAGTCATGTGTAATGCTTCTTGCCTAAACTGTTCTGCCAAAAAGCATCGCATTTCAAGTCAGTTGTTTTAAACCTTGTAGCTTACTGTAAAGAATTCTTTAATGTAATTCTTTCAAGTAAAAACTCTGACACAGAAAGACTTGCTCTGGAAGTCCGAGTAGGCTGGCTGGCTGTAGCCTGCATTCTTGAGCAACGGCATGAGATTTTATTTGGGTAGAAAAGAAATCTTAGGATTAGCTTTGAGGAACTAAGCAAGGGCATCTGGGAGAGTTTAATACAGTTCCTTTTAGCGCTCCTCCATGCATTGGGAGACATAACTACTTATATGTGGGGAAAAGACAGATTCTTGATGTTCAGCCACAGAGGTTCAAAGGCTGTTCGGTTTTGCCAGATGCAGAACACTTTCACCTTTCACTGAAGCCAGAAATTCAGTGCTCAGGAGTTTTCCTGGGCAATCCTGAAGTAAGTCCTTAGTAAGATCCAGTTAAATTCGTATAATCAACAATTTACCAAGTAAATTGTTTCTTTGAACTTTATCATATTATGTGATTACAACTTTGCCAAAGTGAAAGCTGAAACACAACTTGGACCTTCCCAATTTTGAAAGGTCCTTGAAAAAATAGAAAGTAGAATTTATAATTCAGATTTTAAGAGGAAGTTAGCATGGGAAAATGTACAATAAAATTCACACAAGAATTCAGTATTTGCTTGGGTTTTTTTAAATGTTTGCTGGGTACGTAAGACAGCAAGTTAGACTCGCTGTTTTGACTTGGGCTATTTTCCTACTCTTGGTGTGTAGCTATCTGGCAGTGTTTGCACCTTTTGTGGGCAACCAGATCTGGCTTAACAGCAAAGAGGTAATTTTACTTGTTTAGTCTCTTTCATGATTTCCTGTAAATGGATTTCCAGTGAAAGGGAAAGTGGTAGTGAGTGTAGGCCATCCAGCTGCCTGAAACTACTTCACACTACAAAAACCTTCTGGTATCAATGAGGGTTTCTGGAAGACTGACTGGAAAGTAAAAATTTTTCTGCTTACCAGATCTCAAAAGTATGTGGGAAGACCACTTTAAGTTAAAAATACCAAGAAAGTAATGTAAAGTATGCTTGTATATCTTCAAAGAGTGAGAAATTCTGCCTAGCTAAAGCACTTTCGAGGGGTTTTTTCTCCTGCAGATGAAAAGCAGGTAAATCCCTAACAGTTTCTGGCCATGGTGAAGTCTTAATTAACTAACTCTCCAGTAAATACCTATTAAGTTATATAGGCCTGATAATTAAAACAGTATGTAGTATGTCCGAGGACTTGCCTGAGGAGTAACTCACACCATTCGGGTACAAGCCGTGTAAATACTGGTGTGAATGGTCACTGAGAGAAAACTGATTTCATCTTAGATGTCCCAGCACATCAGGTCCTGCTGCTGCAAATTTTGCTGTGGAAGGTGGTTTCCCTTTGTAATCTGTCTTCCAAGCCGGTTATCCAAGCCGTTTCTGTCAAAACGGAGTAGAACAGAGTGTCAGGGGCAGAAGGTAGCCTGAAGGAGGAAGCACACCTCAGCTATCCTTTCTGCCTTGTGTTTGCCTAAGGTTGCACACGGCCAAAGGACAGGATGGTTTTGTCAGGTGCACAGAGGCCTGTGTAAAACTTTGTCAATGCATATGGAAATTAAATGCTCTAAATATTTTTTATGCTTTCAAAATATTTAGGTATTTTGCCTCTTTTTTTTATTTTTTAGGCAGCTGCAGTGCCGCAGGAGAACAACTGAGAAGCACCAGCGTGCATTTGCATGAGACCTGCTGAATGTTTAACCAGGGATAGAAGACTTGCATGACTAAGGCTGCCAGCCAGCCCTATTTCTATACCTTGTACATAGGATCACACTAGGGCAGCTTTCACGCCATCCCCAGTTCCCACGAGTGTATGGTGATTATAGGACACTAGGCTAACTAGTGCCATAAACTACTTAAGAGGTTAGATGCCTTTTCTTGGGCTCCTGTCAGAATTAAGTCGTTTGTTTTCTGATTCTAATCCTCTTAATTCCACTTCTGATACTACACTGAGAATATCAGAAATAGAGGTTTTACACATCACATGACACTACTTAATAGTCCTACACGTATGTATGCTCTCAATGTAATTAATAAGTATAAAAACTTCCAAGCTTCCAGTCACTTGTACCTCTGGGTAGTACACTAAAAACTTGCTGTTAGAAGTATCTTTTTTAATTAGGTCTTCTAGGTTTTAATGGTCTACACAATTTTGATAGTTTTGTGCATTTTTTACTTTTGGGGTTTTTTTTACAATTTCATTTGTCAGATAATGTTTTAATTAGAAGTGAAATGCTTCATGCACAATGATGCTCAAAACTGATTGGCAGAGATTTGGGTTTTTAATAAGACTAATCATACTTAATTCAGATAAATGTCCAGTGTCCACAGTGTCTATATAGCTACTGAAGAAGATAACTGAAATAAAACTGGATTTGTGCAAAGATTTCAAAGTTTTCAGCCATTCTGTTCCGGTCATGAAAATATTCATCATTCTTTACCAAAATCAACACTCCTCAAGAGCATATAAATCTTTTCCAAGCACAACACTTTTAGAAAATCTTTAAAAAGTTTAAAGTATTTCAAGCGTGCAAGTAATCTTGATCAAAATTAAGTTGGTGGGTGTCCTGACATTGAGCTCACTAATGCTTAGATTCATTCTCCAGACTGAGACACAAGGACAGAATCATCTTGAAAAGAATTAAAGCTACTTAAACATATAAAATCATGAAAGCAGCCCACGCTAAGGCTACCTATTCATTTAATGCAGCTAATAACGTGAGTAGAGAATGTAGAGCAAGTGTCCTAGTCCGACTAGGTGACTCAGGCAGCAGTTTCGTGGTACCCTCTTTAGATGAGTCACATATTTCACTCTGTTCATACTGACAAGCACAGAAAGTGTTTACAAGACCCTGTTTCCAGGGAGGCAAGTTTTAAAAAATGTTTGAGTAGTTTTTAAATGAACTCATGCACTTGGACTGCAGTTACTCCTTGAATGCCAGTGGGAAAGCAGCAGGTGCTTTGCAGTGTTTTTTTATTTTTGGCTGTGCAGGAGTCATGGAAGCAGAATAAAAATGAAAAGGTAAAGCAAACTTTGAAGGAAAAGAATGGGGATAAGCATCAGCAGTTAAGTGGGGACTGCTCACATGAGGTGGCCCTGGAGGCTGTGCCAAAGATGAGTCAAGGAAATGTACAGCCCACAACTGGAAGAAACATCAGAAGCCATGACACTGCAGATCTGAAGAATCCACCTGCTCTTTTCCTGAGCTCCAGCATACCTCAGCATTTAACACGTTTCTTTATGTGATCCAATTTACAACAAATCTTGTGAAGTCAGATATCAAGCTCGAGCATTTTAATTTGGTGTGGCTGAGATTGTTTTGAGAGTGTCACAGCACCAGAGATGAGCTAAGGCTGGCAGTCCAGCTGTCTTGCTCATGTAGTCACCTGAAGCAGGTAGCTCAGAACTGTGTTGAGTCAGGTTTTGAGTATCTCCAAGGATGGAAACACCAGACCATCGCTGAGAAAACTGTTCCAGTGTTTGACCACACTTACAGGAAAAAAAAGCCTGTTCCCATAAAATGTCTTCTGTTGACAAGATCACCCACCTCTCTCATCCTCCTCTCCTTCTCAAAGGAAATGAGAAATTTTACTTTATTAACTTAATGTGTATGCTTTTGCATAGTAAGACAAAACCAACAGCTTGTATGTCACAGATTCAGTCAGGTTGGGAGAACTGAAAATATCAGGGATAGCCAAGACACATAGCAGCAATGACAGATGCTAGTTTACCAAGATCCTTTGGTACTGAAATTTAGGCAGTACTCCAGCTAGCCACAAATATGCCTAGCAAGTGAGGCAGAGGAAATGTATGCAGAAAAGATAACTACCAAGTTTGTCTCAAGCACTGACCATGATAAACATGATACCATACATTGCAGGGAATAAGACAGTGACGTCAGTGCTTCAGAACAAGGTACTTACCAGGTACTCATGCACACCATACCAGAAGTGTAAGGGCATCACCTAGCCAACACAAATGGGATCAAATGCAGGGAATCTTAAAAGGAATTATTAATCTCCTGAAGCGTTGTTAGAACCCATATCCCAGCTGACACCTTTGCTACTTCTCAAGCACTAGCTGTCACCCATCTCGTGCTCTGTGCAGTGCAAACATTTAATCAATAAATATCAGGCAATGTAATGAGAATCACATTTTCACTTACAAAAACGTGTTCACATAACCTGTGCTGGTTTAAAACACAGAAATCAGTAACACTAAAACAGTATTTGCACATTTTTAGGGGTGAACGTCCAAGGTATAAAACCTTCTAAGTACAGGAAAATACTTGAGCTTTGGAGCAGTGCTAACTGGCTGCTGATGAGATAGCAATATGCTATCAGTTCACAATTATGTTGCATTGGGCAATGAACAGATGTTTAGCATTTCATGCGCTTTCCTCTGGGAAGGTGCTATTGGGAAGTATCACTGTAAACTGAAGAGAGTTTAACCTGGCTTAGTAAAGCTAAGATCCTTAAGTGGTAAGAGATACAGCTATGTATAACCAGCAGGGGAGAACCTCCTTTTCTCCCCATTGTGACGTGGAGGAGCTCTGAAGCCCCTGTAGGATTGCAGCCTGGATTTCAACCTGAATACACGGCATTGTTAGATTTGGAAGGCATAGACTTTAGACCTTGGGAAAGGCAGCTTGAAATGGGAACATGAGTGAGAGTGTTGCGAGAGTGTTGTGTAGAATCTGGCTTACAAGGGCAGAACCAGGCGAGCAAAGTAGATACGTTTTGAAGCAAGCTAGTGTAAGAATTTCTGTAGGCTGTTGTACTAACTGCTCATAGAGAGAAAATTAGAACTAGCAAATCATGTAACTTCCAAATGAAGTATGGATGATTGGTAGAATACAAAGATGATTGGTAGAACACAGTTGGTGAAGAAGGTATGTAACCCAGCCATTTTGTACAATAAAGGTCTTCTGGCTTAATGGCGTCTGGTTTCTGCTCATCAGCTGGTCGTACCCGTCTCAGACCCCATCATGACAAGCCCCTAACAGGAATAGTTGCTCAGAGGGATTCCTATGCTGTCTAAAGGCTGTTGTCTATCACTACAAAATCCTAGCAAACACAAGTTAGTTCAATTTGTTATATTAGCCTGAATGACAGTTAATTTCTCAATGTTTGAGCATCTTCTTTCATTGTTGACATATGGAGGAACACAGCAGTATCAAACCCCACCCTGTGTATAATCCAGCTTTCATCACAAATTTTGTTACCCTAAACCACAAATACACAAGATACGCTAATCACTAGCTAATCACCATCATCATTCTTCCACACTCCTTTCGTGGCCAAGAGAAAGCTGTGTTGCAAAAACAGATTTCCCAAGGTTAAAAGAGGTGACATACCTATGGTGACTGCTTGTGGAGACAAGCAGAAGTGCCTGAACGTTAGCATCATACGACAGTATTATATATTCTGCTCCCATTGATTTAAGTCATGAAAGACTTTGCTGTTCTTAAATGTCAGAGAGTCTTGCACTCCAAGCATGGACAGCATCTCCTGTCTCTCTGGCTAGTAAAGGAGCCAGAACCACCATGGACTATTTGTGGACGGCTTCAAGACTAGTACTGACCCTTGTAGATCGTATGAAATTTTACTCAGTAGTTAGATCTCAATCTTTGAA
Source organism: Phoeniculus purpureus (assembly GCA_028565055.1). Classification (NCBI taxonomy): domain Eukaryota; kingdom Metazoa; phylum Chordata; class Aves; order Bucerotiformes; family Phoeniculidae; genus Phoeniculus; species Phoeniculus purpureus. The sequence goes on from JAOXOE010000874.1 coordinate 38,964,465, forward strand.
TCCTGTGAGTACTTTACACTACACTGTATGTCTTCACAAATGAATGACACCAAATTAGGGGCAGACAAACTCTTCTAACCTAATTGATCTTTCCAACATACTACACAGAAACATTTAGATGCTTTCTACCAAATGGGTAAACATCTTTTCCAGACCTGGGTTCCACTTGTTTTTACTTTCCAGTTCCCTACAAACCTTTGTTTCTTATTGAGCCTAACTCAATATCTAAGGTGTGTCTCCTTCCTGTCTTGCTGCGTATTCAGAGGAACACATAGTGTCAAAATCAACTCTTGATTTCACTTCCCTGTAGGGAAAGAATCTTGTTCTGGACCACAAATATAAAATGTATATGGTGGTAACTGGCTTATGCTTTGGCTTTCTTTTTCATGCCCATCCTTCCGTTTCTTTTAGATTTATATTCATTCAGGGCCAGGTTTAATTTAGCTAACTGGCTGACCTCTGATGAGTAGTAAACGTTTTAAACCATGATATTTAAATGTGAATAAATGTAGTCCCTAGGGGATGGAACTTTATTAACCTGGTTCCTTAATTCGTAATAATCAGACAACTGACAAAAAGGATTGTGTGGCATGTGCTACTCTCATTTGCCCGGTATTCTTGAGATTCAGAACATGTTCTCTGAGCAGACTGCAAAACTTCTGCTCCAGAAGAGAGTTCCTACTCAGTACTCAGATTCAAAACCTCAGTATCTCTGATTTTTTTTTGCGTTTTTTTAAATCACATTGTGAATGCAAAGCATTTGATTTTCTTTGTAAATCACCATCTCAGGAAGCTCTGAGACCAGCAACCAAAAAAATGTGAACCTTCTCGTTTTCTCTAGCTGCTGCCCCTGCAACACCTCATCTGTTTGCAGTGAGCACTCTGATCAAACAAGCGTGCTGCAAAATGTTTATTGTCTTGATTCTATGTGTAGTCAAGTGCAAATCTTTGCCCTTAAAAGAACTGCAAAACCATTGTGTGAGTGCTTGGTGCCAGGTACAGAGACCTCCTGTCAACTACTCACTTAAAGGATTACTCTGAAAGTGCATGCTCTAAGCATAAGGACAGGCAATCCTGAGGAATGGGAATAGCTCTGGAGATTAGAGAATTACTCTGTAAACTCTGAGGGTCTGTTGCTACTGCAAAGACCAAGTTCATTTGAGGTCTGGTTACATATGGTTATAGCAGCCATGGTTTAACCTTTCACTGAAATACTGGAAAACCTCCCGGGAGGCTCTCACACCAGGGGAATATATAGCTACTCATATCTACTGGATGGGTCTAGGATTGCTGGTATAATACTTGCCTAGCCTATTCGTAGTGAAGACAACAGCGTTTGTTAAAACTCACTTCAATGGAAATGTGAAAACTTGCCCTGTTTAAACTCAGAGGCTGGAGCAAGCCTTATGACACTTTTGGGCTAGATCTTCATCCAATAGAGGTTGGAGTAGCAATGCTGTTTTCAACCGACTTACAATGTTTTAAACAGGATGAAGCAACTGCTCTTGTTCTAAGCACGTACTGGGACTGAGAGCTTAATTCTAATTCTGGTTACATTTATTACTTGAGACTTCATATTCTGACCCTTCTGAGGGAAAAGGCAATGCTTGAGAAGACCTAGTGTTTCCTGTCAGCCAGGGTATTCAGCATTAGCCTCTGGACAAAAGGCGAGAGTGAGACGAAAAGCCTCTACATCATTTCTCCAGTTAAAACAAACAGCACACCTCTCTGCTTTTGCACTTCACTTCATTGCTTCATTGCAACATAAACGCAGATTAAGGAGGTCCTTTCATTTGTTGCACCTACTTTGGGGTTCTGATATCTTGGAAAAATAAAACGCTTGGGTTAAGGTTCATGGTCTGAATTCTGGCCCCTGCTCTGTGGGCACAAAGCACATGATAAAATAGCTGAAGTCATCTGCAGAATTCCCGGACTTAGAATTTTTGTTAACTCATTGCAGTGCTGTGCAATATTCCAAGAATAAACTTTCTTAACCCAGGCAGGAAAAGTACTCAAGGTTCTTAATAAAAATGAAACACATAAAGTACAAGAATGCAATTTTTTTTCCTGCTTACACGCAATGTGATATCACTAGTGACATTCCTCCATAGAGTGTGCAAAGCGTTACAGGTGTTAGAGAACTAAACGATGATACATGAATTGAACTAAATTATGCCTAAGTAACTTGTATAGTCTCAACTGCTGCAGCATCTTGGATCCTGAAATATTTATTCCTACCATGTCATGTCTTTGGTGGGTGAACAATACTGACTTCTTTAACAAATATGGGAACTGAGGCACAGTACAACTGGTGATCCTCCATCAGATGTGGCAGATAGCTCTACAAGAGTGTTGCAAACCCCATGCTAGTTGCCAATCCATTTAGTTGAGCAATGGTCAGTACTTCTGTTGCTGCCTAAAAATCAATCATCTTATATGGAGAGCCAAAATACAAGGAAAATAAATCTTCTAACAGAGCATCTACAATTCTGTTATCTTGCATGTCTATTGCAAGAATAACAAGCTGAACTGAGACCTGGATATTTCAAATATTCTTTTACAGGGAAAGCTCACTCCTAAAGGAAGGGTCAACAGTTATTTTATAGTAGTCTTTGGCTCTGAAATCACAACCATAATATTTGACAAAAGCATCTTTCATAATCAAAAAGTGGCAAACACACGTGTAGGTCTTTTCCACGGCGCTGAGATTTATTCAAAACAAATTAGAAATTCTTTCCATAGACTCATACTAAAATAAAGGTGGGGTTCTGGAAACCAGTTAGTTCTAAACAAAACGAGACCCAAACATTTACTTGCCTTTGGAATTCCCGTATTTTACACCTGCAGAGCAGCTAGTAAGAGGATCACAATAAAATGGGTGAGTTACAAAGTCTTGGCAACACTAAATGTTTATCTTAACTATAAACCATTTATTTGAAACAGTTACTTCTCTCTGTTGGTGACTTGGTGGCTCTCTATTGGTGACAGTTACTCCTCCCACTGGTGACTGATACTCGCCAGTGATTTAAGATGGACTTTCTACCTCCAGCTGTCTCCCTGCCCACCCATATTCCCAAGGCTGGAATCTCATACAGAAGCTGCTTCCAAGCCACCACGGTCTGCAGCTTTGCATATTAAGACGCAGTGAAATTGGTGCCAGATTTATTAGCTGTGGAGCTGCAAATCACCAGAGTTCAAGAGCAGCTACACACACTTTCTGCTTTGTTGCAAAGTGGAAAATAAATGTGGTCAGGTCACATTCAGTAAAGAGCAATCACTTCAACTGCCAGCTACCTTCTTCAGGTTTAGGAGGGAAAGAAAGGAAATATTTTGGTCTTGTACCAGGTCTACTCATTGATATGAAAACTTGGAGCTACTAGCGGTTGCTTTAACTGTCTACACAAATGCTCTTTGTTGTTAAAGAAATGCAGTAGCCTGAAGAAGCTTCAGCTTGGTTTTTCTCCTGATGTTAATGAAAAGCAGCAACACAGTAAGCTAGTGCAGAAATCCACCTATATACTATCCCATTCTCTAAGTTTATAGAAGTGGTCCCATGTTCAGATAAGAACAATTTAAATAGCCATGCCTGAGGATCCATGAAGCAAAGAAGGAAAGGTGGTGACCATGCAACAGACAGTCTTACTGGCAGTAATAATGAGGTTCTACAAACACAGTTCCCTACACAAAACAGATCTCAAATTATTTTTTCATAGATTTTTTCCAACCAACTCACAGACTTCTCTTCCCAAGATCACATGAGATCTCCCCTTGTAAGATTCTCTTGAGGAAAATTTCCCTTGGGGAAAATGTTCCCTTAGAAGAGATCTGGAATTACTGATTTGTGAAAGGGCAATTGACTTAGCAGTCAAAAGCAGTGCTGATTTCTCAATGTTATTGCTCCCCCTATTATTGTGATGCAAATAGCTTATACAAAATGAGTGCTGAGGAGAGATTTATTTTTGTTTAGTAAGTACATGAAGTTCCTATTAGGGGCCAAAGTACATGGCCATGTCTGCAAGGGTGGGGACATCATTAATTAGAGGAGCAAGTATCACCATTTCATTTGAATGAATCATTGGTGTATTTGGACTTGTTCTTTTTTTGCTGATTGATGCAATACCATGCTCACTGGACAGCTGCTCTGGGCTGCACATTGGGCTCTTAAATGCTTTTGGGATGCAGCAGCTCTGTTGGCATTTCTCCTAAGTGCAAATTCTGTACTAGACTAGATACTTGTGTGTTGGCACATGATCTCATGGGCCATCTGCTTCCGCAGGTTCCTTCTGAACCTCCTTCTCAGGATCCCAATGACTATTACAGGTTTGTCAGTAGTATGCATGCACTAATCCCTGGCTATGATTTTTCAGATGATGCACAAGGAAGGTAATTGACCTACAGGCATACATGATGGGGGGTGGGGGTGGTGTCTTTGTGATAGGGTGGGTCTTGTAACTAATTTTTCTGATTTGTAAACCAGCAAGAATTATACCCCAGTGACCTGTGCAAAATAAAACAATATTAACTTTTTCTGCAAAAGTTATTAGATCAGTCAATACAATTAGAAAATATGGGCAAAATTCAAGCACATAGAACCTTGTCTTGCATGGAGTCAAAGACCATTGCATCTCAGATGAAATTTATATCTAAGATGGAAATACACTGGTCTACAGTGTAGAAACCTGCTTACAGGAATAGAGTTGGGAATCTTCTATAGAAGGATGATGTCTGCTGCACTTCATCCCCCAAAAAATTCCCCAAACAAACAGTAAAACACAATTGACATGAAATTTGCAAAATAAGACAGTGGCTAAGCTCATAAAAGTAGTTCAGACAAGTTCTTTTACAATAAATCTTGAGTTTTACAATTGACTTGGATGGAGGTGGAATTGGGTACAGTGGTGTTGATCTCTTTCTATCCTAATGATGTAACAGTGAGGATTTGTGGTTTTGGGTTTGAAAAGGGCAGCATGTAGTAACGTTCTTTGTACCTGTCGGGTTCCTTGCACCAGAGCAAGCTGCCATTTATAAATTCCTATGACATCTTCTGGGTCAAACAGGAGACAGACTGTTCTTCCAAGAGATGCCTAGTACCAAAACTGTGTGGGCTAGCTGAGATCTGAGACTTTGTGATGGTTTTTGTCATGTTCTGGCTCCAAACCTCTTGTTTTCTCTACTTTCTAATTACTTTCGGAAGGGCAGGGCACAATGTTAGTTCATCTCATAAGAATTTGTTTACTTTTTTTGAATATTTCAAACCTCTTTCCTAGTCTGCTTTCAACTCAGAAATTACTTTTTTCCACACAGACACATTTTTTCCCCCTACAGTTCTGATCAGACACTTTCTTTTTTTAACTTTTTGCCTTAATCCAGTAAATACCATTCGCTGAAAAACACTGGTTGGTTTGCAGCAGAGTTTTTCAGTATGGGATAAGGACTTCTCAAGATAAGAAGGTGTCTTACTCACCGGATGCTGACCAGTAGTATCTCACTGGAGTGTAAGTAGTGGAAAACAAGCCAGACATTGTAAAGTGCAGACTCATTTTTTTGAGTTCCTAATTTTTCACTGGCTTAGGTCTGTGGGAATGTAGTACTGGCTCACAATCTGTTCCTGTTTTCTCATTTTTCCTCTTTCTGCCTCATTTCGTTTCCCTTTGTAACATTTTTACCCCCATTGTCTTCATCTTGTTTTGTAAGCATCATGGTCCACATCCAGGAAAGGTAATTGATTATGTGGAAAGGTTCTGATAAAGCAGAGTAGAGGGATAAATGGAAAGGCAGAGCGACACATCTAATGTTGAAGGTGCATACATTTCTGATATGAAGATTTTTCTTCCATTCATCTACCAGATTATTTTCAATATCTTCAATCTATAACTCATGTCAGGGCTTGAATCTTGTAACTAAATGTACCAAACTGACAGGTATCTCTTATCTTTCCCCTTCATAGACAGTGGTGCTTATATTAAGGTTAACAGACCTCTGTGCATTACAGGTTTTCTGTTTCTATAGGGAGTTAGTATTTACTACAATTAAACCTTCTTGCTTTAAGTCGAATAGAAGGGTGCTGTGGTTACAATTTGGACGTTGAAGCTGAAGGATGTTCAAATACCAAAAAACTATGATTAAATTACGTCTGTCTCTTACACTAAGCCTGGCACACAAACCAGATCCTGGGTTGCATCAGGAGAAGTGTGGCCAGCAGGTCGAGAGAGGTGATTCTCCCCCTCTACTCGGCTCTGGTGAGACCCCACCTGGAGTACTGCGTCCAGTTCTGGAGCCCTTATGACAAGAGGGATGTGGACATGCTGGAGCGTGTGCAGAGGAGGGCCACGAGGATGATCAGAGGGCTGGAGCACCTCTCC
>JAOXOE010000874.1:38970926-38995825 GCA_028565055.1 Phoeniculus purpureus
TGGCCTCACCAGTGCCAAATACAGGGGAATGATAACCTCCCTACTCCTGCTGGCCACACTATTTCTAATACAAGCCATTGGCCTTCTTGGCCATCTGGGCACACTACTGGCTCATATTCATCCTCCTGTCAGTTAGAACCTCCAGGTCCCTCTCTGCCAGACGGCTCTCCAGCCACACCTCCCCAAGCTTGTAGCACTGATTGGGTTGTTGTGGCCCAAGTGCAGGACCTGGCACTTGGCCTTATTGAAGCTCCTGCCATTAACACTGGCTCCAATCTATCCAAGTCTCTCTGAAGAGCCTCCCTACCCTCTGCCAGATGAACACTCCCATCTAACTTGGTGTCATCTGCAAACTTACTGTCTGTGTGCAAACGGTCTGTGTCCTTATCAAGATCATCAATAAAGATGTTAAACAGTGATGGTCCAGAAAGCAGTGTTGGAGAAAGGGACCTGGGGGTCCTGGTGGACAGCAGGATGACCATGAGCCAGCAATGTGCCCTTCTGGCCAAGAGGGCCAACAGCATCCTAGGGTGGATCAGAAAGGGGGTGGTCAGCAGATAGAGATTGGTTCTCCTCCCAGTCTACTCTGCCCTGATGAGACTTCATCTGGAGTATTGTGTCCAGTTCTGGGCCTCTCAGTTCCAGAAGGACACAGAACTGCAGACGAAGTCCATTGCAGAGCCACAAAGATGATGAAGGAATTGGAGCGTCTCCCTTATGAGGAAAGGCTGAGAGCTGGGTCTCTGTAGCTTGGAAAAAAAGGAGACTGAGTGGTAACCTCATTAATGTCTACAAATATGTGACAGATGGGTGTCAGGAGGATGGAGCCAGGCTCTGCTTAGTGTAATCCAATGATAGGACAAGGTGCAAAGAGTGCAAGCTGGAACATTGGAGGCTCCACATCAATATGAGAAGGAACTTCTTCACTGTGAGGGTGACAGAGCACTGTAATGGGCTGCCCAGAGTGGTTGTGGGATCTCCTTCCATGAAGATATTTAAAACCTATCTGGATATGCACCTGTGTGACTGGATCTAGGTGATCCTGCTGTAGTGGGGGGATTGGACTAGATGATCTTTTGAGGTTCCTTCCAATCTCTAATGATTCTGTGATTCTGTCAGCAGGAACAGGCAGTTAGGAGCAAATCTGGTAGAGAACTTAGCTGAGTACAGGTTACATAGCATGATGTTTTACATGGTAAGGCTTGCTCCTGGAACGATCAGGTCTGTGCTAGACGCCTATTTGCCTCATGGAAAGAATTTTGTACTTTGGGATAGGAAAACAAAATAACCTTTCACTGTGCATTCTGACACGGAGTAATGTCAGTGTAACAAGGATCAGCACAGTGCGTTTGTGACATTTAGGAAGTGCACAGCAAGCTCTGTCAGCCTCATGCTGATGGCACGTGCCCTGAATATCTATGCTTCATGAGTTGTAAACCCAACACCTCCAAAAAGCAGTGGATCTAGTATGTTGTGCACCATCACAGAGTGCACTTCACCTTATTCCACTGTTACACGGGGTCAGCACTCCATACTGAGCAGGAGTGCTGTCACTGCTGGAGGGCTGTACTGTTCCTGGAGACCAGGAGCAGAGCACTGCTGGACATCAGGAACAAAAATCAGTTTCTTGGACAACTCACGGGTGTGACTTCTGGGTTGCAAAAGAGGATGTGCCTGAGAAAATGCTCACATGTATTAAAGCCCTTCTAGAGACAGTTAACTATTACTGGGCTGAATTTCAGAAATTCAAGGCTCAGAAAGAAATGGCAGAAGAAAACTCTTACTTCATCTAGTAATCAGGGCATTCACTTAGGAAGGAAGTGTATAGGACAGCTACAAATAATTTCAAGACGTTAAAAGTGGGATTATTATTATTATTAAACCTGCAGTTCCCAGGCAGGTTTAATAGAAGATTATATGTTTGATTTATAGAAGCACAGAATCACAGAACATTAGGGAATCTTGTTTCATTTTTCCCCAGACAATGTTGTAAGTTCAACAGGAGCTGAAGAGTAATTCTGCGCTCAGTCTGAGCTATGTCTTCCTAGGGTAGCATGGGTGAGATATCATTTAAGCTCCTCAAGCTTACAAGGGAGCAGAAACAGACCCTTGCCAGTCAAGAGTTCTCAAGATGCTAGAAGACTCTAGTGGCCCAGAAGTTTAGGTGGCACTTCAACACACCTTAAAAGAAGGGAAAAATGTTATCGAAACAATCAGCAGAAAGCATGTCCCAAAGGAAGTCCCAAAGGCAGGTCCCAAATGTAGTCCTTCTTGTGAACCCCTCACTGTGATGATCAGAATGCAGAAGTACATGTTGCTGGACCAAGGTAGTCACAGGGTTGCCTTTCATCTCTGATACCGCTGCCAAACTTAGTCTCAGTGTTGTCTCACGATCACAAGACTCATGGGGAACATTTTGCTTTTCCCCTGTGTCCTGTATTTCACCTTCTCAACCGTTATCATGTGTACCCACACTTTGTCCTGCTCCCCAACACACACCTTTTCCTAGCAGTTAGTTAAAGGTGGCTCCTTACTGAATTGTTTTGACATGTCTTCTTAAGCTTCCACCTTTAATCTTTGGTACCAGACTGGTGTCCATATGCTCAAAAGTTAGTTATTGGAGCACCTAATTAGCAAGTGGTGAGACAGCTTCAAAGCATCTATTTATAAGTATCTGGTGGTAATGGTTGATGCACCTGATGTCTCAGATGGGAATAATTCTGCAGAGTGCTGTCTGCAGAGCATGATGTTGTAAATCAAATAGAAAATATGTCTATGATTAGGTGGAGGGTTAAAGACTGTAAAGATTATGGGAGATCAAATACCTGGTTTATAGTCTTAATCTCTTCTGTAGTTACAGCCCACAATGAAGATCTTACCAGTCTTATGGGATGTACCTACCATGGATTAAGTGGTGATAATATAAATGCTTATGATTGCATGTATGCTGCTTCTAGCACACAACATCTGGTTTATTTTCAGTATATGGGCATTGAGGTACTTTAAAACACTTTGGTTCATTTGATTAAAAATGAATGGAGCTCGAAACAAAAATTATTAGACTTACTTTATAAAAAGACTTTCAGATCTTTTGTATCTTAGAGGTCAGAAAAGCACCTAAAATAAGTCAAAGGATCTAATCAATTTTTAATTGGTTTATCTTTAGGATAGTGGTATGCTCTGCTCTGTAGCTGATTCGTTTATTTAAAATGGATCTCAAATTTTATCTCCAAGATAAAATGGCCCTGGTATTTCCTAGAGACTCTTTCAACTCACTGGAGAGCCATAGATGCCTGAAGGGTAACTCATTCCTTGCTAAAATAATTTTCCAAGATTTGTGAAACAAATTTCTCTGTGGAGATGTCACTTTTCTTCAAGACTGTGAAGAAAATATGGACGATTAACACAGACTACACATACAGCTTTCAGGTGACCCAAGTCAGATGAAAGTAAACTTTTCCCATGTCTTATTCCCTTTTCACTGTTTAAATCTTCTCCTTTGTTTTGACTCTAGTGTTCATCCTGGGTCTATTCTACCTTCATCATATGTCTCATTAATTTCCTTATACTATGTACTTTAAACCTATCTTAAATGAGGAAGAACTAAGGGCACCTAGCACCTAGCAAAGTTGACTTAAAGTCAATGAAATTGACTGTATGAGTCAGTCTAAGCACATGCAACTGTTCTTGTCAAAGAAGGTTCCTTACTCATTTGCTCAGCTCAGACAAGCTAGACACAGCACAACAACATCTTTCCGATATTGACGCTATGCTTCGAACTGATAATATTTGTGTATCTCATTTGTATAATGAAAATTGCTTCTTGTACAGGAAGATTGTCTGTCGCTGTTCCTTGAATGTAGAGTAAAAGCACTCAAAGAAAAAGAAGAAAAGAAAAACTATTTAAAAAAAACAAAGGTTACAGAGTTCAGACTGTGTTACTGAACAGTCACTACAGCTCTTATGTTAGTCAGTCTCCTTATGTTTCTTCAGCAGAATAGAAGGAAAAGAAGACCAGAAAAATTTCCTGTATTTAGTCTGTTTATGTCTATAGAAAAGGAACTTTTCCCCTTGTTCTTCTTTCTCCTGGAAAGATGTTGCTATGATGTTAAACTACCAGGTCTTTGTATCTTAAAATGACCTTAATCTGTTGGTTATGGCTAGCACAACCACTAGTTTCCTCACCATGTTCAGTTTGGTACAGATAGTGAATACCTAGCTCTTTTCTTTACCTCTACTCACAGCATAGCATAGTGAGTGAACCTGAACATATGTCTTTGCATCTTACGAGGCATCACACAAGGCCATTTTTTGTTGCAGCTGATAAAATCTTTTCTTTTTATATCACCTTACTGCTGTCTACAACTACCTAGAATCATAGAATCATTAGGGATTGGAAGGGACCTCGAAAGATCATCTAGTCCGATCCCCCTGCCACAGTAGGATCACCCAGACCAAGTCACACAGGAACATGTCCATATCGTTTTCTAGAAGTTCTAAGCACCTGCAGCACAGGCTTTATAGAATCATAGAATCAGAAAAAAGAAAGACATTGGAACCGTCTGCCCAGGGAGAAGGTTGAATCGCCATCCCTAGACATGTTTAAAAGTCATGTAGATGTAGCACTTAAGGAAGTTGTTTAATGGTGGGCTTGGTAGAGTTAAATTAACAGTTGAACTCGATGATCTTGAAGGTCTTTGCCAACATAAATGAATCTATTATTCCATCATCATACACATCATTCATCCTTTACTAATGTGTGGTGTAAGGAGGTGGCTGTTAAACTCATTAAACACCCTGACAGAAAACTGACAGCGTTATCTGTAGCATATGCCCTGCAGTGGCTGGCTAGAAAGAGGTGCCACGTTCTTACATGTTGGTTTTACTAAGGAGATGCTGTCATATTTCTTGTTCTCCCTAAACACCTTGTCAGTCCTGAAAGCCTAGTCGATATCAGAGGTTGAACGAAGAGCAACTGAGTAGCACCCAACCTTTGAAGGGACAATTAATTCCTTTCCATTACTGTTAGAGTGCCAGTTATTCCAGAAACACTAAAACTGACTCTGGCTTTTCCCCTAACGTGACTTTAATAGAGAAATGTACTTCAAGAAGAAAACGAATAAACTTTTTTACCTTTTCCTCAGCTGAAAAACAAAGGTCAGACTGTCAGACACTCAAGCAACCTGTCCATTTATGAGCAACCTGCCACTACTGTAATACAGTTCAGATTGATCATTTTTTAGAGGAGAAACCTCAGGTAGTGTTGAGGCTAATAGGCTGATAACAGAAATGTGATGAGAAAAGCATTTTTTCAATATTGGTTCCTAATTAAACACCAAGATAACACTCAATCTGTTTCAGTTCAAAACCCTTGAGAGGATTGGACCAGATAATCTCTGATTACATCTTCCTATAGCCTCAATTCTTAAAAAGTGGGGGAAAGTATGGGAAGAGTCCATCAGCAGAAGATTGTAAAAAGCTTTCCGGGTGACATAAGAAGGTATTTTAAATTCTTTAATAAACAGACACAGCGTAAATACTTTACAGATTCACAGCTATGCTGAAAAATGTGTTAAACCTGCTGGTTTTGTGCTATGCCTCTCAACATGAGTTTTATGCCAATCTCCTTTTTAGTAGTCACTCCTACTACATCACATAGACCACAATGGACTCCAGCCTCCCTTGTCAAAACAGTAAAGGCAGGTAGTGAAAAGCTTAACCAAAACTTAGGGAAACTCTGCAATGTGTAAACAGAGTCACAGGGAAGGAGAGACTGCCATAACAGCTGTCAAGGGAAAGTGTGATTGATGTTTTGTGTAATGGAACACAAACCTCATACTAAGTACTCAGTCATCATCCTAATAATTGCTCAAACTTTATTATAAAGAACACCAGGGCCACAATTAAATGCTGTATATTACCCCTCATTCTAATTACACTGCCTTTTTACTTGCCTTGTAAAAGCAATACATTATTTAATTATTTAATGTATTTTAAAACTATATTTAAAACCTCATCCAACACCCTAGGGATTGTAGCAAATCGTTAAAACCACTATTCCTGTGTACAGTAGCAGAGCTGTAGCCATATAAAGCTGGCATCAATTTCAGCTTCATTTATAAAAATCAAACTTGGAAAGCCACTGGCTTAAAAGGTCCTGACTCTAGCTGCCAGAACTGTAATGGGGTTTCACAGATGTGAGCCAGCCTTAATCATATCCCTAAAGTGTAAAAGTATATCAGGAGCAAATCCTAGCCTCTGCTTGCTGGAATTTTCAGGAAAAGCTGCTTCTGTGGAGAGCTCCAGTGAGACCCCTTGCAAATCCTATATTGGTTGCTAAGAATTTCTCTGGGGAAGGCAGAGGGTATGGGCCTGAAAGGTCTCATTGCTACAGACACATGCCGAAGAATATTTTCGTGTCTACTAAACACAAAGGATGCTAATAAGACAGAGAAGTGAGAGAGGGCTGTACCTGGTTTTGTTTTCCTCATTTCTCTAAAGTGCTCAGCAAGGCAGTGGTGTTTGTGGTTCCTGAGAGCACGCCAGGGGATTCCCATGCTGCTGATCCCACCAAGACAAGTGGGTTCATAAATGAGGTCACAGAATCAGAGATAAACCTTATAGGTTGGTGGGTTCAAGTATCTAAGGCCAGAAGTCAAAAAAACACAGTAGCAAATCAGCTTCCTTTTTATTTCTGATGGAGCTGGGGATTCAGGGAAAGCTGCTAATATGAACGTATGATATCTGAGCAAAAATATACAGCAGGATTTTAACTTTGGAGAGGTTTCAGCAAATTTCACTGGAGTTGTAACTTGACAGCCAACATTTTTCTTCAGCTATCCCAAACCCCGTGGTCTTCAGAAAACGCAAGGAGACTATCTTGTCTTGACATTTAGTGATGGCAAAGACAGTCTAAAAGAAGTAGACTCTGTATTTAATCAAACAAAGGTTATTTAATGGTGTCATCTTTTTTAGACTACTTACTTTCATTAGCTGCGACCATATGGAGCTCACAGATGGCAAATAAAACAGTGACGTCCTGTTCGAAAAAGAAGGGGGTAAGAACAGTAAATAAATTGCTAGCAAAATCAAGATGAATTATGCATGTGATATATATGATATATGTCAGAGTGGACTCAAAATGTCATGCGACACTTTTGTCTGGAATGGTTTTCAGTCTGAACACCAGGAGCTGTTAGATCTACATGGGAGATTAAAGATTAATCTTAGGGAAGGGAGATCCCTAAAAGTGTGAGAACAAAGGCTTCTTTCTACTCACCAGCTCTACTTTGGCCCTTCCATAATGGTTTTCCTGTTTTCTTCCTTCCCTGAGGATATTGTCAGGGTCAGTCGCTCTTTCTGACTTTTCTTCTTTCAGATTGTTTCAGGAAGGTTTTTGCTCTACATTCAGTATCAAATCTAGCTGGACAAGGAGACTTTCTGTGAGCACCATGATCCATTTTATTCCTGGCTAAACCAGAGGTACAGTGAAGAACTGGCTGCACACTAATTGTTGCACCAATTCTCCTTGAGTTAATCTCAAGGAGAGGGAGTAGGATTTGAGGACCACAAAGCCAAAGTACAACTCTTGCTGACTAAACTTGGATGGGTATTTACCTTTGTCTCTAATGCTTTTCCAAAATCTGATTATTAAATTATATTAGCTGGCACATATGAAGTTGCTGAATAAGGTTGTGGCAAACAACATGTCAGGATGCTCTAGTGATGGGATGAAATACCACAGGCAAAGAAAAATTTCATCACATAACTTCTACTCTGCCCTCTTGAGACCACGTCTGGAGTATTGCGTCCAGTTCTGGGCACAGAACTGCTGGAGAGAGTCCAGTACAGAGCCACAAAGATGATAAAGGGAGCAGAACATCTCCCTGATGAGGAAAGGCTGAGGGAGCTGGGTCTCTTGAGCTTGGAGAAGAGGAGACTGAGGGTTGACCTCATAAATATGGAAAGGGTGAGTGTCAGGAGGATGGACCTAGGCTCTGCTCGGTGTCTTCCAGTGACAGGACAAAGGGCAATGGGTGTAAGCTAGAACATAGGAGGTTCCACATCAATATGAGAAGGAACTTCTTCACAATGAGGGTGACAGAGCACTGGAATAGGCTGCCCAGGGCGGGTTGTGGAGTCTCCTTCTCTGGAGATGTTAAAACCTGCCTGGATATGTTGATGTGCAACTTGGTCTACATGATCCTGTTTTGGTGTTGGGTTTGCACTAGATGATCTTTCAAGGTCCCTTCCAGTCCTTAATGTTCTGTGATTCCAGCAGCTGAAAGATGTTTCTTCTATTTTGCCATCTCCGCGTTGAGACTGTTGATCTCTATTTCTTCTACTGCAAAGACAAATGGAGCAGCTTAAGGTGTAATTTGTAGGAATTAGTGGTTTAAATTCACCCATTTTATTTGGACAAGAGCAGAGAAATATTAACTCCACAGCACCGGTACCAGTTCCTCTGGGAAAGTGGCAGCAAACAGCACCACTTCTGCAAGAATCCAGGTCCTACTGCCTTGCACCTAAAATGCGTATCTGAATATCTAGAGCAGATGACAGTCAGGAGGCTCACTACACCAGCCACTGAGCTGAACAGGAAATATAAACATTCCCTAAGTTAGGTAAACATCTAACTGCTTGATGGGCATTTTTTCATACAGAGGAGCTTACACGTGGGACTTACACAAGGAACACAGAATACTGAAGGATTGATGCTGTCTCAGACCTTTGAGGAGATATCAGTTATTTTGGGAACCTAACAGAGATTAAGTTACTCTTGCTCAGAGAAACCAGTTGCATCTATTTTCCTCTTTTAACTCAAGCGTCTTCAGCTCACCCTATCATGAAACAAACTAGGTAAGTATTGATATGAATTTATTGCTAGTTCCTTTAATTTTCACTGATGCTCAAATTGACTAATTTAATTTTATATTCAGACTTTTAAAGATATGAAAATAGTTTCAAGAATGCTGTTCATCTTGATTTTCCAGTTGCACGACAATAATACTTGGATGTTTTACAATTGCTTGGATGTTTTACTAAATCTAGGGTAAGGACAGAGGACTGAAAATCTTCATTGCAGTCCAGTAAGGATACTGAGGCTTAAGAATTTAATGGATGCCCTCAGAAAGACAGACGAAAGACTAGGGAGCAATTCTAGATCCACGGAAACTAGGTAAACAGGTGACTGACTGTTGCTGGATTGTGTTTGTTAATACTTTGCAGGATTTGGAGTTCTTCTGTCTTGCCTAGATCACAGCCTTTTTTGAAATGGGGACTGTATTGTTGATTTCAACTTAGGTATTCTTGCTCTTCCTCTTCTTTTCACTGAGCACTCCAAAAGTGCTGGGTTGATATGCCCACAGTTGCTCTAAAAATACATGCAACAAAGGAATAATGCTTTCAAATTTAGAATTCAATCTGATAAAAATGTGGGGTGGACAAAACTACCAACTATGAAAATTATAGGGATGTAGTTGTGCTGTATTTCACTAAAACCTACTAGTAATTTCTGCTTATTTTGTCAGGCAAGTAAAAGATTTTCATTTTCTAAGAAATAATTACAAGGACTTAGTCAAGGGGATCAATAATGTGAGACACCAAGAATAGTTCTTCTCATCACAGCCCATGAACTCTCTTGTAGCTGGCATTATGCAAGAACTTCCTTGGCACTCTTTAAGATGTTCAAATTAATTCTCCGTTCAAAAGCATGAGCATGCACATTGGCAGCTGACATTAACATTGTGCCATTTGATACTCATTCAAAAACTGGATATGGTCTGAATTAAGAAAGATTAGCTAGAGAAAGAATATGCATGAAAAGATGTGGCACTCAGCATTTACAGAGCAAAGCCAGAGCAGGATTTAGGTGGACTGTAGAACCAAAGACCAAAATCAGCAGAAAACAGCGCGGACCCAGGAATTTCACCTCCAGCCGATCTGCAATATGAATAGTAGCTCAGGACCAAGAAGATGAGATCTTCTACAGGCAGCTGACAGCAGCCTCACAGCTACAGGCCCTGATTCTCATGGGGGATTTTAGCTACCCTGATATTTTCTGGAAGACCTACTCAGCCAGCCACCCACAGTCCAGGAGGTTCCTCCAGTACACTGGTGACAATTTCCTGATGCGAATGATGGAGGAGCCCACTAGGAGAGGAGCGCTGCTGGATCTTGTCCTCACCAACAAGGCAGGTCTGGCTGAAGCAGTAAAGGTTGAGGGCAGCCTTGGTAGTGAACACAAGGATGGTGGAGTTCAGGATCTCATGTGGCAGGAACAGGATACCTAGCAGAATCACAACCCTGGATTTCAGGAGGGCCAACTTTGGCCTTTTCAAGCAATTGCTAGGGGAAATCCCATAGGACAGGATACTGGCAGGTAAAGGAACCCAAAATAGCTGGTTAACATTCAAAGACCACTTCTTCGAAGCCCAAGATGAGAGCATTCCAACAGATAGGAAGTCAAGGAAGGGAACCAGAAGACCTGCATGGTTAAACAGATTGCTGCTGGGTAAACTGAAGAGGAAGAAAAAGTCTGTAGGTCATGGAAGGACGGGATGGCCACTTGGGGTTTCTTAAGCTTGGAGCAGACTGAAGAGTGACCTCATTAATGTTTATAAATATGTGAAGGGTGAGTGTCAGGAGGATGGAGGCAGGCTCTTCTCAGTGTCATTTAATGATAGGACAAGGGGCAATGAGTGTAAGCTGGAACATAGGAGGTTTCACATAAATATGACAAGAAACTTCTTCCTGATGAGGGTGATGGAGCACTGGAAGGGGCTGCCCAGAGGGTTTGTGGAGTTTCCTTCTCTGGAGACATTTAAAACCTGCCTGGACATGTTCCTGTGCGATTGGATGTAGGTAATCCTGCTCTGGTGGGGGGATTTGACTAGATGATCTTTCGAGTTACCTTCCAATCCCTAACATTCTGTGATTCTGTGAATACAAACAAACGTGAAAAATACTTATGGAATACTGTAACAAGTGATACAGGTTCTTTCTGGCAATACAATTACAGAGGTGTGGCAATATGCAGGAAAAATAGATTAGTTAAGACTTAATCAAGCTTAATTACAAATTTGCTTTATGAATGTTATACATTAATGTCTTTGTTCATGATTTATTATATACTTTAATGAACTGGAAAAAAAACCTACTGTGCAAAACCAACATATAAGATGTAGTCTCCAATACCACAAATACCAATTACTGTTTAGTAATTGTTTCTGGGTTGTCTATTTTTAATAATTTTAATCAGTTACTCTTTTCATTTGCAGATCTAAGAAATGCCCAGAGCTAGGAAAAACAGTTTTCGGTGATTCATCCATATTTGTGCTAGCACCCTGGCTAACATCACTTACATGCAGGCATTACAGAAGCACTAAAGAGATGGAATACTGTGAATCAGTCATGTGGTTTCTGCACCTAAAGGATGACTCAGGATGACCTATTCTCCTTTTTAACAGCTAAGGCAAAACACTGCATATATATGGTTTGTTATATGTGATACAAAAAAATGCACAAAATGTATATATAGAGTTTCATGCTTCTGAGGTTACAAAAACATTTAAAACATTTACATTTATAACCAACAGGTTAATCATTTGCAGTCCACAGTTAATTTCTATTTTAAAAATATCTGCAATACGTAGTGAGCCCTAGAAGGTCCAGGGCAGGAATAGCATTTCTGTAATTTTTTCAGTCAATTTTTTTTATTCCATCTTTCTCTGGTTTTAGTTCAAGGCACGGCAGGGTCAAATGACATGTTAAGAGACTAGTGTCTCTCTCCTAGCAATCAAGATTTTCATTGCAAAGGGGTGGCAGTCAGGTTCAGCTACCCTGAAGAAGACAACATTTTTATACTATGTATTTCTAAGACAAAAATACTACCATTCAGGTTTTCTGTACAGTACTAATTCATGTAATTCATGAAGAATTACATGACTTAAGAACTATTAAGAATTAAGAATTACCTCACTAAAATGAATGAAAGCCTGGCTATTGACAGAGAATAGATGAGAAATTAATTTAGAATTTGTTTCATTTCAAGATGCATCTCAGACATTTTATCTAAGCATTTGAAATTCGGTCCTCATAAGTATTGAAAAGATTTTCCATAAGGAATGAAAAAATGTTTTAACTACATTAGGTTTACAAATTTGAAAACCAACCACAGGTGAAAACGTCACACAAAAAACCCCCAAAGACTTGGAACAGTTTCTGGAATTGTGAGCTCCTTTCACAAATAACCTAAAGATCTCTCTGTAGGCCAATATACAGCATGTTTCAAAATTTCCTATTTACCCTACAGCAGCAGCACTAACCACATCTGACAGCAGGGAACAATGTGTAAACCTTTAAACATCTTTACTTTGAATGTCACGTAGTCTATGCATTCAGTAGAAAAACAAAAATTGGCATAGCAAGTGAAGTTATAAGAGTTCCTGATTTATACTAGCTAAGCTGTCTAACTTGGGAATACTAAGTAATACTCCATTTTGCAAGAAAAACAGCCATTGCTGTGCATTTCATGTCTCAACTTCTTCAGAAGGAAATGAGAAAAAGTGGCAGTTTTCTACTTAAACCCCACCTGAAATGTCCTGGAGCCTCAAAACTAAGAAAATTTGAAAGAATAAATACTCTTTTCAGGAGATATGGAAGTGGCAATTCTGTTTTTAAAAGTATTTATAAAAGAGTGTTTCTTGATGTCTATTAAATGTGATACAAACAATATGCATTAAGTTCCTCCTTGAAAACCTTAGGAAATATGTTAAAATTTTTTGGTTTATGTACGATTTTGTACTTCAAAAGTAATTTTTCCTTTTCTCTCACTGATGATAGTTACTATAGGTCAAACAGAGAATGTGGGTGTAATTCCAAGTTTATCTTGTGTGGTATGTCTTAACATTCAACTCCAAGGGGAAGAATACTTGGTTTACATCAAATTCAAAATTTCTGAAGTAACGTGGGACATCTCAGAGTAGTACTGAAATGTGGTGACCTTAACACGTTATTACTGTATTTTCATACACACTACCAACTGTACACTTCTTTTGGAAAGGACAACTTTACAGCAATTCTTAAATATCCCAATGGCATTTTTATTAGTCGTTCAAACAGACTTCTACATCACACAGAGCTTTAGAGCATCATTATAAAAACCAGTCACTATCCCCCTTTATTTTTTTTTAATCACAGAAGAGTTTAAGAGCTGAGCAACTTACACAGAGGTGATAGCACTTAACATTTTTCTGAGGTCTTGGCAATATTAAGTATCTCACGAATTTAATTCTCACTGAATCACAAATGTCATCAGGCATGGAGGCACTATTAAAGTATCCTCATTTATCTTTCCAGGGTGCCTTTCTTTATCTTGATAAACTCACATTTACAGTTTTGATCTGCTCTATCTCCTCAGCCCACCCTGTTATGTTTCAAAACAGCAGCTGCAGAGAAACCTTTTCTCAAACCCAAGCCAGACCATCAGGGAAAGTCTATCGGATTGTGTAAGTATCTTCTCAACATCTATATGTAAACAGAGGTCATTAGAACTTCAGTGAAGGAAGTTTTTCCTTCAGAATAATAATGAACAGCTTTTGTGAGAAATGTAAAGAGCCAATATGCTCAACAAAATATCCCCGTGTAATTTCTTTAAACTACAACATTAACACTTGCTACAACAATATTTAGTCAATTCTCTCTATGAATAGGAAATGACATCATTTATTGCAAAGGGTAGATTTTAGACAAATAGGTATTAAGAAGCCCAGTTTCTTATTATTTTATTTAAACAAAACAGGAGTTAAATGTTTTCATGCAATATTTGCACCTAGGTCTCTAAATAGTACTGACAAACAGCGTAAGTAGTTAAGGAATTTGCTAATTATAATTAGTGATTATACAAAAAGACCTCAGCATTATAGGTTATACAAAGTAAAGAATCCTTAAACGCTTTCCCAAAATACTGCAGCAACTGAGACACAGTGATATGCCTTACAAGGGCATAGGAATGTAATTTAGAAATCACATGGGAACCACCCATTTATTTTAATTTCACAAACAAGACAAAAGCAACATTCAAATCCACACACTTATTTTTCAAATGTCTGTCTATACAGTACCTTGAGTTTTATCCAAACAGTAAAAGTTAGACAAGTCATTTATTTAGTAAACAATTATGCAGTAAATTTGTTACATGTTCCTTGGTTTTACCTGAAGTAGCCATGTTATTTAAAAGAGGGCAGGTTTGGCACTTTTATACTGATGTCACCAATATTAATATTTCTTGGGATCTCTGGCAGGTTCATATTCTTTACAGCTGAAACAGCCCGAGCTGGAGCTCCTGCTAAACCAGCCTGTGTATAAAGTGAGGAAAAATGCAAGTCAGGCAAAGTTTGCCACAAGCAGTATACAACCTAGCAATATACACAGGTAACTAACTTATCAAGTATTTTCATGGTTACACAATTAGAAAGACCAGATGGTAATTGTGTTTGGAATGAAATGGGTTATTTGGAAATATTAAACCAGAAACAGAAAACAGTTCACACATTCCTTCTCATATGATAAAACATGTAATGTCAACTTGATAGAGAAGTATGTGGGGCAGAAGAGGAGGCTTATCTGAGCATGCGTTAACATGTAGGTTATAAAACAGACAATGTTGAGATATTTGAAGTCCAATGTGCTGTCTTTGCCTCTTAGCTTTTCTAAAAGTTAACATGGTTCACAGTTGACTAAGAATGGTTACAGGTTCAAAATGTGTAACCTCAGAGCAACAAGCTATTCACTGTCAGTTGAACCATATTACTTATTTAAATTTATATATATATATAAATACATATATGTACACACATATTTATGGTATTTCAAGGTATCTTAGCCTAAAATGGAAAGGATAAAACACCTTGCATTTGTGGGTGACAAAGACCATGCAGAGAGATCATTTATATATACAGGCTTGTAATCTGTTGTCTCACAGCATCTAATTAAATGCTAACTTATTCTCAGCCCCTCGGCACACAAAACATTACACTAAACTCTGAAGTAGCTACTTTTTATTGAAGTCCTCTACTGTATGCAGTCTCTCTTCATTTAAAGCCAGAGCCTTTCTGTATAAACATGCAAGCTTTATAACATAGAATAGTTCATTACAGACTTCCTTTAAGTTCTGCCTTTTAAACCGAATAATCGAAAAGTTTACATGCTAAGGTATACTACTGAAATGTTAACTGATTATTTACACCTCAGAGGTCAGAAAACATACAGAACATGATCTTTACCAATTGTTTCTGAAGAACACATCTGCAAAGCTTTTTTGTTAAGTACTATTTAAAATAGACCTGCAATTGTTAGTGTACTTGATGCTCTGCAGGAACAAGTACTATTTTTTACCTAACAAGGTCAGAGTCTCTATGTGTTTTTAGAATTGTTGTGTGGTTTTACATCAGGTTTGTTATAGAACTGTAAAAATCCTTGCTGGGGTTAACAAAAAGCCTGGAAGATTTTAAAAAAACAGAACCCTTACTTAGAGAAAAAGACAAAATAGTCTAAATTCTGCAAATATGTAAAAGAAAACCAACATTTTATGCTCTAAAAGAAAGATTAAAAATACTTAAAAATACTAAAATCCACTAAATTATTTTCAGAATGGCTAGACTTTTATACTGTGGGACCTTGCAGGCCCAGTAAAAAGGAATAACCTACAGGAAACACAGCAACACACTTAGAGCTCGTTAAAACAAAAAAACTAGACCTGAAGGATTGTAAAGTTACTCGTTTTAAGAGTCTGAAAAACTGAAGAGACCACCGCATTTGCAGATAAAGTAATTCTGAGCCAAAAACATAGGAAAACAATACTTCCAGAAAAGTGTGTGTCATGTATTTTATTATTAAACAGTATTTGTAGGTGACTACGGCTTAAGTATAAACTTTCAGACTTTTTATTTTCACTGAAAAGCACTGCAACTACAGAGTATAATTACTGAGGAGTACACTTCATTTTGTGGTCTCCATCTGCACCGCTGCACAAAAGCAGAGAGGCACACCCTCCAGCAACACTCCTTTTTGAAAAATGTCCAAAAAAACCAGTTTCTCCCTTTTATTATAACAAATATGTGTATGGTCAAATTAACATCGGATTTCCACTTCAAATCCTACCTACTGCTCTCTTTCTTCCTTCAGAAGCTGTAGTCAAAATCAATGAAAATGTCCAGTTTCGAAATAACCCTTTTATATCTTGGAAAGGTAAAAGTATCATAAATCCCTAGATTTCCGTCACAAGAGGAGTTCCACTACCAGGAACAGGGTCCAGAAAGCCATGAGACTGTCATGTGTTATAACATCTGCCTGCCAAACACTGAATATATGAGACATGCCAAAGTTGGGAAAGGCATGTTGGGTAGGGGAGAAAGCTCAGAAAATTATTAATATCTAAAGCGAATACTTAGTTTGCTTTAATGTTGGCCCTGACAAGATCTCAATTTTTGATTCTCAGATGTACAGATTAAACAAAAGGTACCAAAAATGTACTTTCAAAGCATATTTTAACTTGGTTTCCCTTAAGATCTCCAAGTCTACCAGGTCATTCACTTTGCAGGTGTATTTTCCCCTTCTTGAATGGGAAAATCTGGACCTAACACTGGCAGAATTTAAGACATGTGGTACCCAAAACCTAAACCTGTGCCCCTGAATCATCAATATTTTAAAGGAGCAGCATTAGACCCTGCAATTTCTTGCCATTTTTCAAAAAAAAAAATCAGAAAATACAATTATTCAATAGTGTCCTTTGAGAACTTAAGAAATACTAATTTGAAATCAAGAGGTAACAAGTTTTATCACATAAAACAATAATTGCATTTCCTTGCTATTTGAGCCTATCCTTTAAATTATATATTCAGTAACTGCAGAAAAATCCTTCAAGCAAAACCAGAAGTGAGGCAATGTAAACTGTTTTCCAGAGAAGATGAAAACAATAACAGTAGTAACAAAAGCAATGAATTATACAATTTTTAACTAAAACAATGGGAAACCAGAAAAATATAAGTGATGGTCCACACAAACAGGCATGGCTGGCAATTCAAAAGAGATGCCTTCTAGGTGACTAGGATGGAGATTCCTTACCCTAACTGAATGGAAATTAATTATTCTTAATGGACAAATAAAAGTTTTAGTACAACTGGTCATTACTTTTACCTACCTGCAGCTATCCTCTTTACACAGACTTACAGTCCCTGCCTCCCGCCCCAATGGCATAGGACACAATGGAGACACAATTGAGAATTATTTAACACCACAATTGACATGCCCATTGCCCTTCCACCCACCTATACAGTCATGACTTTTAAAAGCCACATTTCATGAGGACCACCCTGGATCAGCAAAGATTCCTGACAGAAGTGCTACTGGTTTCAGATTAATGCTTTTTTTTGCCAGTGAGATTTGTCTTTCACTAATCATATGCTAGAGTAGAGATTTTATAATATCATTACATTATCTTATCCTGTAATTATCTCTATTAAGTACATAATTCAATCCATGCATACTATGCATAGCAGAATGCTGTTTATGACAATTAATGCCAACCCTATTAAGCACAGTACAGTCATACAGTATTTCAAAGAGAGAGCAAATAGTCCATAAAAATGTCTAATGGATAAAGAGGCTGAAAAGTACTTAAAACTCCCAACATGTATAACTAATACATAATTTCAAGTGTCACTATATCCAAAATGCCTTAGCATTCTGTTTTAGCATGTCAGACAATAAACTAGTACGCAATCCTTCCATTCGTTTATAATCTCTTTTCCAGAAAGTGAACTCTTTTTACAAATACAAAGTGCAGAAGCACTTCCAGCCCAATGTACTTTTAAAGAGTTTTATAAGGTGCCTGATTAAAATAATTGTAACATGAAATTGGACAAGTTTCAATTTTCTTTTTGTATAATAATTCAGCACGTAAGTTGGTGAGTTGCAAAGAAAAAACGATTTCACTTGGGGAAAAAAACAACCCAACATATAGCAAGCTTTAAACATGCAGTGAATGATGAACTGTCTGTCACGGCAAGCAGATGACAAGCAAATGAAAATGAAACTTCTTAAACATATTCATGAAACTTCAGAAATACAGTACAAATTGCATACAGCTGGTATTAAAATACCATGTTTTTGCCACAGCTGCTTTGTATTTTCAGCATAATTTCTTATCAAAGGTTGTACTTCAGTATCTCAAAATTTTTGGTTGAGTCCCTGCAACAAATACTGATAAACAGGTCCCTATACTTTCAGAGTGAAAGAGCAAGGCCACACATGCTAAACAATAACGGTATTTTAAAGACTGGAATAGCCATATTTAATAACACAACTTTTATTCTACTGGTCCTAGTCTATCAAGTGAGAAGTACGAGCTTTTGTTAGTTTACTTAGTTCATTCTTTATCACCATAGCAATCAATTTTTTTTATTCTTATAATCACCCATACGCATAAGGCCACACTGATAACTTTATATGAAAACGATACCAGAAACATTGTTTGCTCTTTACAGAAGAAAATAAATTCATTTGGAAAAACTATTGCACATCACAAATGTAGTAAATATGCATATACAAATAGAGAAAAGTTATTCAAACTGCTATCTCAAACAACTCTACAAAGAGCTATCTATCACTAAAATAAGCATATAAAAACAAAAGCCTACTGGAAAACAAAATAATGAAGGCTAACGCTCTGCAAAATAAGCCACCCTTTTCCAGATATTTTGGAGTACTTGGACCTCTCTGCTGCTGGTGTTTCATACAAACACTTCTTTCCAGAACAAGTATGATTTCAAAGCAGCAGGGTTATGAAATCATGAAAGTATGCAATATATAAAGGAATGATCATGTTCCCTGCTTATGAAGTTAAATGAATGCAATTAGAGAAAAAACAAAATGAAGTCTGCAAGTATATCAAAATGAGGCCAAACAGATAAGAAGACTTAAGACATACTTTTAGAAATTTTAAGCACCTGAATCACAAAGAGTAATGGATGGGAATGATTAATTATTTGTTTGGTTTTTTTATTGCCAGACCCAAAAATAAAAACAGAGTATGTGTGAGCAGAATCAAGAAGAGTAGCTTTGCACAAATAATAATTTTTTAAAAAACAACAAAAAAACAAATAAAAAACAAACCTGAAATCAAACTCCCTATTGTTACAATGAAATACAGATTATGTGCTACAGGTGTTTACATACTAGGCAGAAAAAGGTGATTTGGTTTTTCTTCATGTGCTATATACCAAACTATAAATTTAGCTAAAATATTTCATATTACCCAAAACTACTTTTAGCTAAAGCTTTACAATGTAGTGCTACTAAATCAAATTACAAAATGTATTTGTTAAAGGTAATTACATTATCCTATAAAGATCATGTAAAAAGGGTAAGGCTAATATAAATGAAATAATCTTAAGTCTGCTTAAGATTCCAGCTTTTTTAAAATGCCTACAATTTTGAATTCAGAGATACTTAAGTGGAAATGAATTTTGAAATACTAAAGTTGCCACTGACTGACATTGAAAATATTGAGCTGAACAAAATGTTTTAAACAGCAGATGATGGGAAACAATGACCATACACAGAACTTCAAAATATACACCTTCCTCTTCCTTTTTCAGTTCTTTGTTAGAATTCCTGTTAAGTCCCTGCAGTTACTCAGACATCCTAAAAAAAATCTTGTGATTCAGGTTTCAAGGCCAGCAAATGTACATCTGAAGTTGAGTACATGCTGTCTGTCTTAATTTTATAGTTAAGGTTGAAAGATTAAATCTGATATTTCTGCATCATCTTTACAAATTGCAATGATGATTTTATTCTGTATTAATAGAACTATTTGACTTTGTTGGTTTTGGTGGTATTTTTTTTAACAAGTTGTTCACCTGAAACTTACTCTGAGACTTCTCTTTCCAAGCAGATAAAAGTTCTTTGTTTTCATTTGGAATTACTAAATGGTTAAGCAAAAGACTTCCTATTACCTGTTTTATATTGTCAAGTACAAAATTCTCCCAATAAGTAAGCTCTTTCTATTGCATCATAACATCATATTTTGCTATCTGTGCGCTCAATTTTTATTCAGATTAGTTTTGCAGGGTTTTATCACAAACGCTGATATTACTTTGTTTCTTAAACAATGACACAAATAAAAGTTAAATTCTAAAATGCAGGAAAAAAATAAAAAATACAATGTCAATGGAAAGCTAGTAAAATACACTATAGGCAATAAAAAGATGAGGGAACTACAAGAAGAAACTAGCACAGAAATTAGGCTACAAGGACTAGTATGGGTATTTTTACACATAATTTTTGAGTCTGGCCTACGTAATTTATTGCCTTTGACATCATTTTGCTTTCCCTTTTTGTTAAAAGTACATTTTTTCTAAAAGTCAGCAATACCTTTGTCTACCTGTCCTGTCTGGGAGACTGAAAGATAAAGGTCTGTAAGAGAGAAGAATGGAAAGAGCTAGAAAAGATCATGAGGTTCGGAAAAAATGAGGTCCAACTTAAAA
Organism: Phoeniculus purpureus; assembly: GCA_028565055.1. Classification (NCBI taxonomy): domain Eukaryota; kingdom Metazoa; phylum Chordata; class Aves; order Bucerotiformes; family Phoeniculidae; genus Phoeniculus; species Phoeniculus purpureus. The sequence goes on from JAOXOE010000874.1 coordinate 38,991,473, forward strand.
GTCTAAATCACACGCAGTTGAACACTCCAAATAAAGAAGAGGCAGCACAACTTTACCTACAATACTTCCAGAGTCTCTGGATAAAATCCCAATGACCCCTCTCCCAAAAATACCCTCCCTTAATCACAATGATCTTTTGGCTTTAGGAGGATTGACCAGAAATCTATTCACAGTTAAACACTAAACTGAAGGGTTGGGAAATGCATTTAAGACAACATTTCTTAGGTTAGAAACAGAAATTTCCTCTGTAGCCAAATCAAGCAATGTGGAGCTGAATCAGAAATAAAAGCTAGGGACTTCCTCATAGTGGTTTAAATCAATCTCTGATGAAAGTATAAACAAATTATTTGCGTTGATAACTTTGCTCAAATATTTCTGAATTTAATAAATGCATTTGAAGATCTTCACTAAATTCTAATGGAAAGCCTGTTTTGAAACCTAATACATCATTGAACAAATGCTGAATGGCTCAGTTTTATATATTAAGTAAAGCCAGGTGAGCATAATACAAAATTTAAAATACTTCTGAAAATATAGCTCAGTTACAACTTTATTAACTTATTATTTCACCTATAAAACGCAATTTAACTGTAAAGCAGCTCTTTTATTGATGCAAGAACTATGATGGAGGTCTAAATAGCCAAACAGACTGAAGCAGGAGTGCTGTGGCATAGCTGGCAATCCTATTAACTATAGACTGTATCAACAGTAATTTCTAAATGACAGCGGGTTTTTCTGTTTTTAATTGAAGAAAACTAAGAATATCCACTAGTTTTGATTTCTTAGTGACCAGTGCTCAAATATATTATTGAATTATTACTGATTTTGATTTAGATGAACTGGATTTGCTTGTATCTTGAAAATACATGTTCAGGAAAAACATGTGAAAAGATTTACAATGTTGATCAAAAAGATAACAAAAAAGAAGTAGGAATCAGGAAATTTATTCAGATATACATAAAACACATGATTCATGGTCTGAGGGAAATATCTGACAGGAACTGTGAAGTATTTTGGTATTACAGTAACTGTTAAATTTGCAAAGAAACAGTCACTGAACTAAGGAAAAAAAAATACAAGCACTTGTGGCAGGCAGACCATGAAATATTATTCTCCATCCCAGTCACCAAGTGTTGCTCTTTACCTTCAATAATTCATTGCTGAATATAAAGGGTTGCTACTTGTCTTGCATACACTTTGAAATATACATGGGGTTTTTTTGTATCTTCTAGCATATACTTGTATGCTAAAAGAAAGAAATATTTTATCTTTAAAGAAAGAATGACTTTCTGATGAATAATGGAAAACAGCAAATATTGCAGCTAGCTGGACTGAACTAATGTGTTTCAGGTGACTAGTCAGAGATGGCTAGATTACTATTTATCTGATAACAGAATTAATATAATTAAGAACAAATACATTAATTAAATGCTTTTAAGTAAAATTGGTAAGTGCATAACACATGGTAGAACATAGCTGCTCAGTCAGCATACTATGTTACTTTACAATGAAATAAAGAAACATACTTAAGTTACTTATCTATTTATGAGAAAAATCCAGAATATTAATCTCCGATCACTGCCTTGTTCTGCATTTGAGAAAAATGTTAAAATGGACACTTTGGACATCTTTCTAATTTACAATAGAGTCCTTCTGGGTGTATATGGCTGAGACTGCATAATTTCAAACCTAGCTCTTTCCTATTTTCCTATTCTTGGAAACTGTTGAGTAACAAACAATTAAATATATTAAAAGATGGGGCAGTGTGAGATTGCAGAATTGGAACAGTATACATTGTGCAACAAAAAAAGATGAGTTTATTAATTATTTTTTTCTTTGTTGCATTTATGTTAAAATCAGAAATGTTACTAGATCTTCAAAAATATAATTTAGTTAATATTTATGCCACTTGCAATCATTTCAATCTATTCAGCTGACTTCAAGTCTTCAACTTTAGAAGTTGAAATCCAATTTCTAAGTTTGCTTAGAAATTTGAATATTACCCTTAAAAACATCAGATTAAGTGTTCTCCTGGGGAATTACTCTCACCAATAAGAGCTAATCACAGACTTAGCTAAAGTGTACTAGTAATATTTTAACTTGCAAAGCTGTTAAAAGAACAGCTAATATTCTGTGTCGTAGCTAAAAGCAGTTCTAAAATCCTTTCTTAGTCTAAGTTTCTTTCCTAAACAGTAATTCAACAAGTGTTGAATTGAAAAGAGATTTTGGCAATTTATGTGAGTATCCCTCATTCAGACTCTTATACGCGTATGCAGAATACAATTTTGTCACTTGAATTTACTGAACAAAGATATGTAGGCTTTGCATACACACTTTGCTTCTTTATCTAATTTACGTGTTGCAGTCCAGCATAATAAATACACTGGAAATAAAATACACAAGAGAAACTTTGAGAACTACAAAAATATCTCAGTAGCAATGACACACAACACTATTAGATACCAACAGCAAAAACTAATCAGCAGCAACTCTAAGCAATTATTACTTATGACAAAAGGTATGACATCCTAACAATACTTTGTCAATATTTATAAGCAAGTAGCTATATATAGGTTGCTACTGAAGGATCACAGCATTATATAGCATGCATTTACCACGACTATGTTTTTAGTTCAGAAACCACAGTGTGTCACTCTTACCTCGGATTTCTCCAGTTTATTTTGAGCATCAATCTGAGTGACAATTTCATTCATGTTGGTCTCCAAAACCATTCCACCCATGACCATTTCAGCCAATATATTATGGACCTAGAAAAGACCAAGAAAAAATTTAAAAATAAAAAAATATCTTACGTGTCAACAGATGACGATTCCTCACGGTCCGAACACATATACTCTGTCACTTAATATTAACTCTATTTTTAGAACCATTCAGTAACAAATCTCATAGCCTGGTATTTGTTTCTTCAGTATCTTCTTCACTGATAGCTTTGTTACAAACTAATCACTTATGCCACTTTGCTTATCAATGCCGGAAGAAACTTTCATGTGTCCATTTGTCCTTCTTTCAGTATGTTTTCTATCCAAGGACTATAGACAAGAGTTCTAGTTAAAATAAATAACTCTATGAAGCAGAAAATATCACTTAGATTAATATAGAAACTTCTATTAAAAATTTTATTAAAATGGACACCAAAATTACTTCTTTTTTCTTTAGTCAGAAGGTAAACCATAACCAGTAATAGTATTTAGAAAACAACACTGGAGACAGTCATAAAGATGCCTTGCTCATCAGAATTTAAGCCAATCAACACAGTAATTTCCTTTGCTAATTCCTTGGAAAGGAGATGATATAAGAGATGGGCTGTAGAAGTAGACATATTTTCAGCTTCAATTACAGTCACATTCCATTCTAAGACAAATCATGTTTTTAAATTTCTGCACAGATTCATCGGGTCTTCTTGACTACTGACAACTATTAAGTCACATGGGATTCTCCTCAGAACACTGAAAGACTAGCTTGTAAAATAGGCATAGCCCCCAATATACCAAATATCTTCATAGTATGGCATTTATTTTGGTGATTCTGTTTACATTTTATTTTATCAAGAAGTTACTAAGCTAGTATTTTTCACATACTATGAAATATATGATTTGTTCTTTCCGAGTTTCTGAATGGGCATTGTACAGACTTAAACAAATAGGAATAATAAATAAGCAGGAGTAATAAATAATTCATACATAATAATTCAATTATTATATATAGTCGTATAGTAATTCAATAATTCTCCCTACAGAACTGCAATGTCTTCTGATTAGTCTTACCTAATCTGAGCATTTACTATGAAGTGGTTCTTCTCCATCTCTTAATAAAAACACAGTATAACTGAGCAAATACAGTAATTTGTTACTGCAGATTATAGATTTGGATTTTATACTCTATTTCAATCTGCATCTGACTCTAAAGAAGCAACTGCAGTCATCACTTCCAGGTTTTGAGAGTATTTCTCACTTTTGGTACTTTTTGGCAAAGCTGGTCATGCCAAGGAAGAAATTTCAGCTGTAACTTTTGCCTCAACTAATAGCCTCCAAATTCAGAAACTATTCACTGTAAAAGAATATGTCCATTGTTAAGGAATACATTTAACTTGTGGAGTAATTTCTAACTAATCTGTGGATGTGGTCTATCTAGACTTTAGCAAGGCCTTTGACACTGTCCCCCACAGCAAACTCCTGGCTAAGCTCTCAGCCCACGGCTTGGACGGCAACACTCTGTGCTGGGTTAGGAACGGGCTGGAGGGCCGAGCCCAGAGAGAGGTGGTGAATGGTGCCACATCCAGCTGGCGGCCGGTCACTAGTGGTGTCCCTCAGGGATCAGTGCTGGGCCCCATCC